>JBBBDQ010000271.1:2412500-2880000 GCA_037127315.1 Ascarosepion bandense | reverse complement strand
AATTGTCTTATTAAGTACAGCCCACACACTAAGGAAAACTTTATCTATGTAACGCTGGGGATGATAGGGAAGATAGAAAAACATGAAATGGGGCCATAACAACACGCCACGACCTGCCTTAAGTCTCCCCGCAGACTTGGTTGGTTGTGAGACCAAAGCAGAAATCGAAATATGATGAAAAATGACATAATAATAATAAAAACAAACAAATGAAAAAAGAAAAAAAATGGCTAAAATTAAGTACGAAACAAAAAAAGAAAACATGACAAGCTGAAGAAAAAATCGGTGATCGAACTTAACTAAAACAAGAGAGAAAAACAATTATCAATAAAGCGACAAAACAAAATTTAGAAAAAGAAGAAAATCAAATGCAAATGAAAGAAATAAGAAAGAAAGTAAACAAGAGGAAGTAAAAAAGCAGTCGAAGTTAATTAAAGAAAAAGGAAGTGTAAGAATCTATCAAGTGACAAAAAAGAAAGAGAAAGAACGAAAACAAGTACTAAATCAAGTGAGAAAGGAAGGAAGAACGAAATCACGTAAGAAAGAAAGAAAGAACGAAATCAAGTAAGAAAGAAAGGAAGACGAAATCAAGTAAGAAAGAAAGGAAGAACGAAATCAAGTAAGAAAGAAAGGAAGAACGAAATCAAGTGAGAAAGAAAGGAAGAACGAAATCAAGTGAGAAAGAAAGGAAGAACGAAATCAAGTAAGAAAGAAAGGAAGAACGAAACCAAGTGAGAAAGAAAGGAAGAACGAAACCAAGTGAGAAAGAAAGGAAGACGAAAACACGTAAGAAAGAAAGGAAGAACGAAATTAAGTAAGAAAGAAAGGAAGAACGAAACCAAGTAAGAAAGAAAGGAAGAACGAAATTAAGTAAGAAAGAAAGGAAGAACGAAATCAAGTAAGAAAGAAAGGAAGAACGAAATCAAGTGAGAAAGAAAGGAAGAACGAAATTAAGTAAGAAAGAAAGGAAGAATGAACCAAATAAAAAAGAAAGAAAGAACGAAATCAAGTAAGAAAGAAAGAAAGAACGAAAGCATGAAAGAAAGTAATAAGACGATCCAACAAAAAAGACAGAAAAACAAGTAGCAATAAAAAGAAAATAAAAGTAAAGAAATAGGAAAATAAGTCAACAAGAAAGAAGCCATCACATTCATACACTTGCAGATTTTCAAATTTGTCTTTATTTTCTTTCATTTTTCCTCCATTTTATGTTTCTCGTCCTTGTCAGAACATAAATGGGGAAATACTTTTTACGTTGCTAAAAACAGGTTAGAAAAACATTGGAATGGTTAAGTAGATGTATTCAGACACTTCTGTTGTCATTAATAATGGTTTCTATTTGTTAATAATATTGTCTGCGGAAATCTCCAAGGCTGTTTGCCTTTTGGTATTAAAGGTGGAAGTACAACGGAGGAGAGGGGAAGAAACGTAGAAAATAAACTAAAAGAAGAAGAAGAAGAAGAAGAAGAAGAAGAAGAAGAAGAAGAAGAGAGAGAGAGAGAGAGAGAGAGAGAGAGCAAACAAGGAGAAAAAGAGAAAGAAAAAGGAAAAAGGCAAAAAAAGGGAAGGTAATTGATGATTTACTTAAAGTTTAATTTGTAGTGTCGTTCTTTTATGAAATGGAATTGAGTGAATTTTCGAGAGGCAAGTACATCATAGCTCTGTTTATTTGCGTGTGTCTTTCTTTACTAATATGTGTATGCCTATATTTGTGCATGCGTGGCAGTGTGTAAACAAATGTATTTACGTGTGTGTGCTAGCGAATGTGTGTAGTTGTGTATATGCACCTGAATGAATGAAAAAGGTGTGCTTGCATACAAATAGGACATCACAAAATGAAAAGTTAGGGGAGTAAATCAGATATTAAAAGTTGGGATCGTGTGTCGAAATCAGACATAAAAAGTCCAGGGTTTTTGTAGCTAAATCAGATATTAAAAGTTGTGGGGACTGAAACAGATATTAAAAATGGTGGGCAGTGTGGCTAAGTCAAATATTAAAAGTAGGGGCTTGGTATCTAAGTCAGATATTAAAAGTGGGTTTTGTGCGGCTAAATTAGATATTAAACGTGGAGATTTGTGTAGCTAAATCAGATATTAAAAGTAGGGGTTTGTGTCGCTAAATCATATATATAAAATGGGGTCTTGGTGGCTAAATCAAACATTAAAAGTTTTGTGCGGCTAGACCAGATCTTAAAAGTGGTGTCTTTTGTAGATAAATCAGATATTAAAAATGGGGGTTTGTGTGGTTAAATCATATATTAAAGGTGGGATCTTGGTGGCTAAATCAGACATTAAAAGTTGATTTTGTGCGGCTAGATCAGATATTAAACGTGGGGGCTTGTGTGGCAAAATCAGATATTAAAAGTGGCGGTTTGTGTGGTTAAATCATATATTAAAAGGGGTTTGTGTGGCCAAAATCATATATTAAAAGGGGCTTGTGCGGCCAAATAAGATATTAAAAGGGGGTTTGTTTGGCTAAACCAGATTTTGAAAGTAGGGTCTTGCTGGCTAAATCAGATATTAAAAGTATATTTTGTGCGGTTAGATTAGATATTAAAATTGGGAGCTTGTGTAGATAAATCAGATATTAAAAGTGGGGGGTATGTATGGCTAAATCAGATATTAAAATGGGTTTGTGTGGCTAAGTAAGATATTAAAAGTGCGGCGTTGTGTGGCTAAATCAAAAGTTAAGTTTTCAAGATTCCTGATTTTATATTTTTATCTTATCTTCTCATAAAATGATTTTTTTAAAAATCATATCACCCCAAGCAAGGCGGTGACGCCACTGATGCGCATGGGGCTACTTAAGAGTAAAATGATTGGAAAAGAGAAAGCCGGAAGCCACATCCTAAACAGGAAACAAGGGATGAGCCTCTTCACCTGTTCAATAGACGTGGGTGGAGTGTGAACCGGGCGATAGTTCAGTCTATCTACTCCAACTGACAAAAAAAAAAAAAAAAAAAAAAAAAAAGAGAGAGAGAAAAAAGAAAAATGGAAAGAGAAAGAAGACTGTAAAAAAGAAAAAAGAAAGCCGGGAACCACACTGTAAACATTTTTTTAATTTTGATTTTAGATGCATAATAATTTTTTTCGCTTGCATTTATTTTATGAAATTTGAGCTATTGAGTTCTTGCTTATCTGTGCCCCTTCAGGACGTAGGCGACTATAGCTCTCCACGACTTGCTATCCCTAGCAGCTCTTTAATCATTTTACCGTAGTTTACCGACTTAGCAGACCGCCTGCAGTCTCTCTCTCACCGGCGCGACGTGGCTTCCCTGTGTCTCTTCTATAAATAATTTCACGGCTTCTGCTGCGATGAACTTAGATCACTGGTGCCCCCTAGGTTCGAATTTGCACGAGATACTAGATTAGCAACTATATCCGACCCTTTTACAGTGAAACCGATAAAATGCAACCGCAACTTCTACTCCAACAGTTTCTTTTCTCGCACTTCCCTACTGTGGAATTCTCTTCCACATGACTGCTTCCCCGACGGCTACAATCTTCAGGAGTTTAAATGTAAGGTCAATAGACACCTCCTAACAAACTAACTTCCATTCTTTCAAACACTCTTCCCACCCACCCAACTATCTATCACCCACCTCCTGACATTTCCAATATCTAACCACTCTTCCTAATTACCTCCCCCTATGTAGCCCCAAGCGCAATAGTGGCAGTGGAATGCCTTGCTTGGGGTGAAATGATTAAAAAAAAAAATTCTGTTATTTCTTCTAAACCCTGTTTTGCCATCTATTTTCTCAAGCTCATTAAGCATACCATGCGTTATTTCTCTCTCTCTTTCTCTCTCTCTCGTCTTCAATCTGTCTTTTTAATAACAGATTTTCCAAACCCGTTCTCTTCATTATGTAACCTAGAAACCTCAACTGCCTCTTCCTGAAGTGTAAGTTTCAATTTTGTTTTAATTTTCTCTAAAATTTCGTCGTTGCTTACAGGTTCGGTCCATGGCATCCTCTTGTAGAACCACATTTCGCTTGCTTCATTTCTCTTCTTCATCTCTGAGGATATTGCTCAGCACTCACTGCCATACAGACTGACAGATATCACGTAACCGTTTAGTACTTTTTCCCCTTGTTTCTAGCGGAATTTCTATATTTCTGCTTAACTCTTGGAACGCATCTTTGGCTTTCCCAATGCGACTTCGGATTTCAGTGTCACTCTTTTTCTGTGGTCTATTAAAACACTTCCCAGATATTTAAACTTCTGTACTTGTTTGGTTTTGTATCTCCGATTTGTAATCTGCACTTTGGGTTCATGAATTTTTCTAATAACCATGCATTCTGTCTTCTTGCAGTTGATGTTTAGTCCTTTCTTCTCGCTTTCCTTCACTATATTCTGTAGAAGATTTTTGTATTTTTTTTCTGTTTGCTAAAAGACAAGACCAAACCAAACGGATTCGAAGTTATATTTCTTTTTAAAATTATTAGCAGTGATGATTTTAGAAAAATAATTTCTGGCGGCTTCTTGTTTTCCACCCAGTTTTGATTTTCAAAAATTGAAATTTAATGTCAATCGTTATCTACAGTCTTCTTGATTCCTCTTCTTTTATTGTACTCGCTGCTCCTTAATAATGTTTCACGTTTTTATTATTATTTCACGTTCAGTTATCTGTTGTGTCTTAGTGGCCTTGTTTCCTTATTTGGGCTGAATTTTTAAAAAATACATTTCACCCCAATAGCATTTGTCAAGAAAACAAATTTAGTTTTCTGTTTATTTCTCAAATTCAGCAAAAAAAAAAAAAAAAAAGAAAAAAAAAAGAAAAGAAAAGAAAAGTGGTAACACCAGGGGAGCTTCAACAACCTTATATAGCACTACGGAGAGAATATATCTGTGTTTTGAGGGGGCATTCCTATATAAAAATATTAATAAAGTCTACAAAAAGGTTAAAATTTATAGTAAGGGATTCTACTGAGTCCTACTTGTTAGTACAAAAAAGTTTTCATTCATGAACTAGTTGTAAAATAGAGAAATTAGAAATAGAACGTTTGAAAGATTCGAGATCATTCCAGTATATTCGAGAAAAATCTAGATGATTTGAGAAATATGCTAATTAGGTGTTAGCCTCTATAAAAATAGATTTTTTGAAAAGAGTTGTCAGTTGTAAAAAGGGAATTTCTGGCATTGTCAACTTCGGCTTTTGATTCGTGGATTATTATATCCAGCCGAAAGAATCTCTATGAAAAGTTTACCGACCAACAACATCCCATAAAAGAACCTCATGGAACTAAACTGGTAAATAGAGTTTTTGAATATTTTCATTGACCAAACTAAAAAATATTCGATATATACATATATATATGGATTTCCAGTACTAGCATTTACTTTACTTCGCTAGTCCTAACGTATTAAAAATTCTTGACCGTCATCTTTCTTCCTCCTTCGTAACACTTCGCCAGTAGACCTAAACCTCTACGTTTTCTGTTTTGATTGCCACAGACATCATTGTATCTATTTTATTTCGTGTTTTTTTTTGTAAATTAAATATTTATTTGCGATTTAGCTCTGTGTTTTGGTAAATTGGAGTAGATAGATCTATCTATCGCCCGGTTCACACTCCACCCACGTCTATTGAACAGGTGAAGAGGCTCATCCCTTGTTCCCTGTTTAGGATGTGGTTTCCGGTTTTCACTTTTCCAATCTTCTCACTTTTTTTTTTTCAATTGGAGTAGATAGATCTATCTATCGCCCGGCCCGGTTCACACTCCACCCACGTCTATTGAACAGGTTAAGAGGCTCATCCCTGTTTAGGATGTGGTTTCCGGTTTTCTCTTTTCCAATCTTTTCACTATTACGTAGCCCCCTGCACATCAGTGGCGTTAGCGCCTTGCTAGGGGTGATACGATTTTAAAAAAATCATTTTCTTTTCTTTTGTTACAACTTCTAACACATAACACTCTGATTGTGTAAGAGATGGAGAGAGAAAGAGCGCAAAGACGAGCATTTGTCGTTTAATACGTGTGTGTGGGGTGAGAGAGAGAGAGAGAGAGAGAGAGAGAGAGAGTTCAGTAGCTTCAATTTTGTGAAGATCTATTTTGAAAACAGTTTCGTTAAATTTGATAACAAATTAAATGTTCACTATTAAGAAATAATTTTTTATTTTTCCGAAACATGTAGATTTATACAGGGTTCGGCAGAAATACCTCCAACATATACCTCTTAGCTAATTGAAGATACTACTGCTACTAAGGTCATACTATTGTATGGGGGTATTTATGTTGGAGGTATTTATGCCGCACTCTATATTTAGGTTATATATCATTAGGACGTACATTGTGGCGCAATGGATATCGATTCGGAATAAGAAATGGAAGAAGCGATTTCGAATTTCACTTGAATTCCTTGCAATCACTGACGCGCAAATACACTTGGGAAAGGTATTAATCCATCTCCTCACCATCCATCTATAGGTTAAATAGCAGGACAGATTGGGTTCTGTAGCCTTAAAGGCAACCAGTCTACTGCTGAAAGAAATGGCAACATATTGCGGAAATAAAAGGGGTTATGCGACCAAATATTAAATGTTATTTACTTTAAGACTGTTTCTTTCAATTTGCTCACTTATAAAATGGGGTGACCTGATACAAAAGGCGGTATATACGAAGCTGTTTAACATGTCTTTATTTAAATACCAAGAAATAACATCGGAAATTTCGAAATCTTGTCTCATACTCATCGTTTGATCTTAAACCCAAATGTCTTCAGTCAACAACAAAATCAAAGGAATTGGACTTCAATACTTTTGGCGGGGACTGTATATACAAATATATCAGTAATGAATCGAAAGAGACATGATTGTCTGTGCATGTAACACTGATGGCATTTAACTAACTGATCATTAGGCCGTGATCACTTAGTAAACAATTAACCATAGGTTCGATTCTCACCAACTGTTACATTTATTGAAGATAGCGACATGTTCTAATTTATATTGATATTCATACAACATTTTACATAGTGAGTTCTTCCAGAATAGACGCAATATCAGATCTTTTTTCAGAATGCAATCCTTTTTTTTATTTAAGTTTTTATTTTCTCTGAATTTATTGGGTGAGATATTGTTTTCGTTCAGTTTTTTACTGTTACTCACATTTCGGCTCTAGCCTTCATTAATCCAGTTAACATGCAATTTAGAACTGAACACTTTATTTAAACAACGAAAGTAGATAATCCTCCTACCGCTCTCCATGTTTAGAGATATATATCGTCATGTTCTTTTATTTTTGCCGTAGCTCAGTTATTGTTAATCCTGTTATCATTGAGTCTAAGTCTATACTACTAGGTCTAGGAATGGAACCCGCAATTACTATATTACCAAATTCGCAAACTAACAACTTAATTCGATAGCCTATTTTTTAATTATAAAGCAAACTGCCCACATTTCCTTTGTATTTCATCGGTAAAAAGTAAGTTTCACTTGAACAGCTTCTTCCTGCAAACCATTGCTCTGTGCTCGAACCTTTCATTTAGCAACCTTTCTCGTTCTGGAAGGCATACTATGACTAAATTCTCTACTTGGCACAATCTGCAGACATAACCATTGTTGCAAGGCCTGGCCTTTTAAAAAATATGCTTCAATATATCAACTATATATATCAACTATAACGGTCATGTCACGTTGAATACACCGGTTCCCGCTCGATCACCGAAGTTAAGCAACGTTGAGCCTGGTCAGTACTTACGTGGGTGACCACTTGGGAATACCAGGTGCTGTTAGCGTTCACGGATGTGCGTTGTGGTGCGGTGGATGTCGGCTTGGAGGGGGAAATCGGTGAGCCGAGTTCCAATTTCAGTCGAGCACACTGCACTCACTTGCGCACTAGTACCCTTGGGAAAGGTATTAATCCGTCCGTTTCCTCCAGTTATGGGTTAAATAACGGGGTAGGACTTGGGACCCTGCCCTTAAACAAATTCCAATGAGACTTGCTCCGTCAGGGAGGAAGCCCGCTCAACCCGACTAGGGTGAATGCGGCATACATACATACATACAATATATCAACTGGCGTGATGTCAGCAGATTGTGCCAAGGAGAGAAGTTAGCCATAGTGTCATTTCCAAAATGAGAAAGATTGCTAAATGAAATGTCCGAAGTAATGTCTGGGTGTAAACATATCAGAAAATATAGTTTACAAAACCGGATGACAGTGTTTACAATTCTTGATCTGCTTTTCCCTTATTTTAAACTTACAGTTAACCGTTCTGAAAGTTTCGGTTATGCGTTCGAAAAAGGTTGGATGATTATTTAATATAAAACACCAGAAGATACCAAAAGGTTAACCCTGACCAATAACTGGTTAATAATTATATATATATATATATATATATATATATATATATATATATATTAATCGTGTCACTCCAAGCAAGGCATTTCACTGCCACTATAGCGCAGGGGGTTACATAGAGGGATTGGGTATGGGAAATGTCAGAAGGAAGGTGATAGACGACTTAGGATGTACATAGGGAGAGAGCTGGAGAGAGTGGGTGTGAGTGTGTTAGGAGGTGTCTATTGACCTTACATTTAAACTCCTGGAGGTGGTAGCCGTCGGGGAAGCAAGCATGCGGTAGGGAATTCCACAGGCGGGAAGTGCGAGGAAAGAAGCTGTTGGAGTAGAAATTGTGGTTACATTTCATCAGTTTCACTATAAAAGGGTGGGACCTAGTTGCCAATCTAGTATCTCGTGCAAATTCGTACCTAGGGGGCACCAGTGATTTAAGTTCGTTAGAGCAGAAGCCATGAAAGTATTTATAGAAGAGGCACAGGGAAGCCACGTCACGCCGGTGAGAGAGATACTGTAGGCGGTCAGCCAAGTCGGTATCAATCACATTACAGATTCTTCGCTGTATTTTGTCAAGAACCCCGAGGAGAATAGAAGGGGCACCCGACCAGATGTGGCATCACTACTCAATACACGAGCGGATGGTGGATTTATATAATTGCAGGATAGATTCAGGCGGAAAGAATTTCCGGGCCCTGCATATATATATATGCAATTATATATCTATCTAGCTATCTATTTATCTATCTATCTATCTAGCTAGCTAGATAGATAGATAGAGTTTCTTCCAAAAGTATTGGAACGCCAAAGTCAATTTCTTTCTTTAGTTATTTGCTGAAGATTTTGAGGTTAAAAGTAAAAATATGAATACGAGATAAGAGTTCAGAATTTCTGGTTTTCATTCCTGATATTTAAATTTGACACTGCCAGAAATTCCTTTTTTACAACTGACAACACTTTTAAAAAATTCTATTTTTATAGAGGCTAGCACCTAATTAGCATATTTCTCGAATCATCTAGATTTTTCTCGAATATACTGGAATGATCAAGAATCTTTTAAATTTAGGACATACCACCTTTTGCTTGAATCCGCCCATTTTTCAAGTGGGCAAAACTATTAGAACTTATAACTGACAAGTGTTTCTCCCTTACTAGGTGTTATCTTTTAGATTGATTGTTTAAATATTAAATTACTCTGGATGACTACCCTTTGTTTTAGCCTTGGGTTTTACTTGTAAAGACTGCTTTCTTGTTGAAATGGGTAAAGAAACTATTAGCGTACCGAGCAACAGACAAAGAACATGTCGGCCAATGAAAACAGCAGCAGTTGATGATAGAAACATTGTGAGAGCTGTGAAGAAGATAAAACAAAACAACAGTCAGTGACATCAACAACCTCCACATTGCAGGCTTCACAATTTTCCATTCAAAGAAATCTTCGAGACCATTGAATATTGCTGCCATATCTGGTGGGGTGGCCCTGCTGCTCTCCTTGGGCTTCTTGACAAAATACAAAGGAGGATCTGTAACGTGGTTGATACTGACTTGGCAGACCGGCTGCAACCACTCTCTCACCGGCGTGATGTGGCTTCCCTGTGCCTCTTCTACAAGTACTTTCATGGCTTCTGCTCCGATGAACTTAAAGCACTGGTGCCGCCTAAGCAGGAATTTACACGAGATACTAGATTAGCAAATAGGTCCCACCCTTTTACAGTTAAACAGATAAGATGTAACCGTAAATTCTATTCCAACAGCTTCTTTTCTCGCGCTTGTATGTATGTATAGAATTTTCTGTTTGGAATCAAGAATATATGTTAAGCAGAAATGGCTATTTTTCAGCCACTCCGCTATCTTTCCCAGACACTTCACAAAAAGGAACTTGTGGAGAATCATGATCGTTTATGTTCTAAAGGGACATGGTATTTTAAGAAATATAATTTAAATTTATTTCTTTATCGCTAGTTAAATTCAAATTTTTAGTAACAAAATAAATACTAAGCATACATACAATTTTAGGCGAAGTCCGTTATTGGCAGTAAAATATTGAAAACAAAAATGGTTAAGAATAGATACTGCCTTCTATTTTTTGTGAGATTTAAGACAAGATTTAAGATTTAAGACTTAAAAGTCCAAACACTTTTCCCATTTTGAAAAATATAGAAAATAAATAAGGGCGTGAAATTAAATTTACAAAATAAATTCTTTCAAATAGAAAAATAAAAATGTAGGCGTCAAAATCAAGTAAATGGGTTTCTTATTGTTCAATGGGCTAATAATGACGAAATTATATTATAAGTGGTTTGACGAAACAAGATGAAAGTGAGACATTTAAATTACTTGGAGTTAATAGACGTCATTCTTATGAAACAGAATAATCACTCTTTGAAATGACTTATGTCCAATTTAATAGACAAATCAATTGTTCTTAATATAAACAACACTGTCCTTATTTGTTTGAATTTTTTTCAGTTCGTAATATGTTGTTATCTACATAGATATATTGTTATCTTGTTTTTTTCATTTTTCTCTCGGTCTCTGAAGAAATTTTAATAAAAAACATGTTAGATTGAGATACGTTTCTTATTTGTTCTGTTTCTTTATTCTATTATCTACCTAGCTAAGTTTCTCATAAGGCTGCACATCTATTGAATACTTAGTGAGGACCGAACTCACTATTGAAAAGTACCCTTTTCCCCCAAATTCTATGTCTTATTTGTTTCAATTTTTTCCAAACAGTTCGTAATATGTTGTCAACTATCTATCTGAGTTTGTCATAAGGCCACGCATATATTGGATACTCAGTGAGAATCTAATTCATTACTAAGTAGCAACGATCGAGCAGATTAGTTATTTAGCCACTTTTTAAACCTGAGGTCTCCACTTGGTAAGATGATAGATTCAGAAGACAGTTACGTATTCAATAGTTTCATTGTCTTAAGTTTGCTTTACGTTGGTTTCCTACAGTGACCATAAATGATAAAACCTAATTAGTGTTATAACAATGGGGTGCTGTAAAAATTATCGGCACGACTAACAAGCCCATAAAAAAACAAATACTGCTTGATCAATCGGTCAGATTTTAGGAAGATTTTAGAATTTTTCAGATAGAGAGAACTCATCAGTAATACAGTTGTTACTGTATTTTTTTTTTATTTAACTATTGTGCATTGTGGAGCAGTAAATATCGACTTGGAACGAGAAATCAGAGAGGCGAGTTCGAATCCCAGTTGAATTTGTTGCATTCACTTACGCGTAAATTCCCTTGGGGAAAGGTATTAATCAATCTCTTCTCTCTCCAACTATGGATTAAATAGCAGGACATATTGGGTTCTATAGCCTTGGTTGGCAACCAGTCTACCGTAGAAAGTAATGGCAACCTACGGCGGAAAATATCACGTATGGCACTTAACTGATTGTTTATCCAATACAAAGTGCATGATGCTAAACAATGTAGCGGGTTACTTAATGAGGATATTATAACGGCATATAGTTGGAGGGGAAAAATGCATAATATGAGGATATGTAGGATAGGTAGCGGTTGACCCTAGACTTGAAGTGGTTAAGATTGTAGAGATCGGAGAGCATCATCTCGAGAGTTCTTTTCTAAAAGCAATTCTGGGGAAGTAACCATTTGAGTGCAACTTCCTCCTCACCAACTGAACATGAAAGGAATGAAAATGAGTTGGTTCAATGTCGGAAACAAAGCGATGCCAACTGTTCGTGGTCTCCAGCGTAATTTTCTGAATTTTAGCCATAGTAGTCTGCATCTATGTCCCTCTTCCTGAGAGACGTGAATAAGAAAGTGACAACTATGGATGACCTGAAAATTTGAACTTGTTTCACATTTGCTTACAAATATACGCGTATATCTAAGTAATAAAAGTATATATTAGCATAAAAGTAATGCGTCTTGTTTATTTCTATGTGAACATATGCAGTAAGTGTAATGCTAGAAAAAAAACGAAACAGTATTTTTTCGCATAATCACCAACATTAGTTGTGAGAGGCTCATCCCTTGTTCCCTGTTCAGGATATGGTATCCGGCTTTCTCTTTTCCAATCTTTTCACTTTTCTTTTTTCTTTTTTCATTTTTTTTCTCAATTGGAGTTGATAGACTAAACTATCGCTCGGTTCACACTCCACCCACGTCTATTGTACAGGTTTAGAGGCTCATCCTTTGTTCCCTGTTCAGGATGTGGTTTCCGGTTTTCTTTTTTTCCAATCTTTTCACTCTTACGTAGCCCCCTGCACATCAGTGGCGTTACCGCCTTGCTCAGGGTGATATGATAAAAAAAAAAAATTTGCAACAAAAAACAGAAGATATTTTTATTTCATGGCTTTAAGAATCCAAGTCAAATGGATGCAGTAAAACATCTCAAACAGATCATGTGAGGATTGATAATGACTGATGACATCCTTACACAAATGTTTTGACGAACAATTTCGCTCAGTCTATTCAATGTTTCAGAGTATCTGATTGGGTTAAATGTCTGGCCATACGGCATCTCGTCTTGTTCTTATTTAGTAGTGTTAGTTATTGCTCGCTCTGTATCCATTGAGTGTGAGTCTCTTCTAAGCAGCCTAGCGATTGAACTAGAAATTTCTATGTAACCAATTTCACGAATCAATGGTTTAAGACTATTGTTTGGCTCGAGTTCAAGTAATCTGAACTTTTGAATCCCAAAAACATTTTTTGCAGATTGCTGATATTTGAATATTTGAAGAAGGGCGATGACGGTAGATGGTCACAAGTAATGTGAACTTTTGAATCCCATAACAGATGTTTTGCTGATTGCTGATATTTGACTATTTGAAGAGGATGTGTGATTACGGTAGACAGTATCAAGTAATATGAGAATTGGCTAATCAGATTATCATATGTCTGGGCCCTTCAAACGGTGTTTCTTCTATAAGTAGTTTCATTATTTGTCTATAATTCTGAGATGAGGTAGTATTTACACTATTTACATTATTCGGACTATTGTCTTCATTTTTGTTGCCATTTGTACGACGTTTCGGCCGTTGTACGCTCCGGCTTTCTACAGTTGCTAGGAATTTTGAACCGAACCCTTTCTTACAATCAGTTGGGTATATTATTCTCATTTCTTGCGTAAATCATTTTTGGTAGTTATGAGTTATCTCCCTCTAACCCTGTAAGTTACTTGTTCACCACTGCTGTGGCCTGATATTAAACTCGCACCTCTTTGTGTCAAGTCATTGGAATTAACCAACGTCTATATCTACTGGGCCATATGTCCTTAATGAAGGGTTCGGTTCGAAATTCCTAGCACCTGATGAAGGCCTGAGCGTATAACGACCGAAACATCGCACAAATGGAAACAAAAATAAAGACAATGGTCCGAATAATGTAAATAGTGTAAGTAGTTTCATATATACGACACTGTTGTTGAAGAGATGCAAATGCTGTTGCAGTTGCTGATGTACCGTTTTCTAGGTGTGTATTTATCCACTCGTTCTCTGATGCGAGTACTGCTTCAGTCTCGATGGCAACTACATAGAAAAAGGAACATAGAAAGAGCAGGTAAAAGAGGTCATAATGTTTTATTTGTATAGTAGTCAAGATTTTTTGGCCCACCTCCTGGACTGAGAAGTTATTATTTACACTCAGACTAGACTATAGCCTTCGTGAATGAAACCAGTGGTTCGTGAATTTAGTGACACAGTAAATTCGAGTTCAGTCGGTGGGCTGATTAGTACAGACTGACATTTGGTAGAAACAGAGCGGTTATTAACTTATTGGTACTAAATAAGGACGAGATCAATATTGATAGAGGATCGATAAAAATGTAGATAAAATAAAATGTCCAGTTCAAAATCTCCGAAAGGAAGGCTACCGGATCGGCTACCGGATCGGCTACCGGATCGGCTACCGGATCGACAATAGTCGGAAGCCACGACGGCCGAGAAGTTGTCATGAAAACACGAGGTCATTAGGTCAAATAATGTAAATAGAAAAAAAATTGTTTGTTATAAAGTTAGAATTGCTTCGTATTTTATCAGTACAGAGGTAGTCGTTCATCTCGCTAACAGTGAACTTGATTTTTCAGTGCGCTACAGAATGTACAAAGTTAAAATGGGTTTAATGGTAATATCACAGAGAATTTCTCAAGTCCCCTCAGCACATCCTTATTTTGGGAACGTCTCAGGTGCAGTGCAGTAAATCCAGAGCTCCCCGCCGAAGGGTTTGATGGAATATTATTGGTAGACGAGAAAATCTCTTCTGTCAGCCAACACACAATGCACGCATACCAAGAGCTACTATACCCTTACTGCTTGGACATTTATATAGTCAATGCGTTAGATTTTATATTTGTATTTAATAATTTAGAATGTGTACTTTTATGTAGTCTTTGCATTCAATTTTGTTATACATCAGTGCGCCTAAGTCGCTACTGAATGTGACACAAGGTCAGTTTAAAGTAGGATTAACCTCATAAACTCAGTCGGTAGATTTTTTTTTTAATCATTTCACCCCAAGCAAGGCATTCCACTGCCACTATTACGCAGGGGGTTACATATAGGAAGGTGATGAGAAAGAGTGGTTAGATATAGGAAGTGTCAGAAGGAAGGTGATAGACGGGTAAAGATACCGAGGATGAGGGTTGGGTAGGTGGGAAGAGTGTTTGAGGGAATGAGTGCGAGTTAGTGTGTTAGTAGGTGTCTAGTGACCTTACATTTAAACTCCTGGAGATTGTAGCTGTCGGGGAAGCAAATATGTGGAAGGGAATTTCACAGGCGGAAGTGCGAGAAAAGAAGCTGTTGGAGTAGAAATTGCGGTTACATTTTATCGGTTTCACTGTGAAAGGGTGGGACCTAGTTGCTAATCTAGTATCTCGTGAAAATTCGTACCTAGGGGGTACCAGTGATCTAAGTTCATCGGTGAGAGAGTGACTGCAGCCTGTCTACCAAGTCGGTATCGATCACATTACAGATTCTCCGTTGTATTTTGTCAAGGACACCGAGGAGAATAACAGGGGCACCCGACCAGATGTGGCAGCCGTATTCAATGCACAGGCGGATGGTAGATTTATATATGTGCAGGATAGATCCACATTTATGATGATGTAATGATTAGAGAGCTTGCCTTGTTCGAAAAATTACAACTGAGTAGTAAGTTCTCTCCTTACTGGGTGACCTATACTTTCGCTCTTGTGCCACATCTAATATACACATAGAAAATCACCATCCTCATTTTGGTAATGCCTCGGACACCTGGCAATAAACCTAGCCTCTTCCTGAGGGCGCTTGAGCTAATATTATTGGTAGAGGAGCAGACCCCTTTGTTGGTCAACACACGATACTTGCATACCGAGGGCGACTATTCCGCTTGTTGTTTGAGCATTTATATAGCCGATGCCTTATCTGTGCTAATTAGGAAGTCATTTATCATTACAATGCTGTAGTATGAAATATTTGTATTTTGCCTTTCAGGTATGTAAAAGATTCTTGTTTTTTTGTTTTAGTCTAAGGAAATTTTATTGTAGAATAAATTTAAATTTGAAACCGTACACCTATCTCAGTTCGTTGACAACGTAACACTTTGCCTACCTGTGCTCCTTATTATTAATTTGTATAAACATGTTTAATGTCTTTTCTTATTAAAGGAAGAATAACATAATATGGCTTGGCAGGTTATTAATATCTGTCAGTTATCTATATTACTTTGCTTTTTATCACTTCATTGACTTGATGTTTTCAATTATCAAAAAATAATTAAAGTAGACATTGACTAAGCTTAACATAATCTGGTGCAAGGCCATAGCAATTAGGCACCCAACGAGGATTTAATTTATTAGCCGTAGCAACACATTTGCATACACATAATTCAAAACATTAAAATTTAAATTTAACGTCAGATTTTCATTTTAAATAGCTACTTGTTAATAAGTAGCAGACAAGTCACATTATGATCTAATTTAGAGATCAATGAAAATAATATTGTTATGGTGCTCTATCTATAGGAATGGACTCTTCCTCCGTCAAAACATAATAACCTGAGTGACTTCCCGGGAGGCAGCTGTGACGCAGTTGTGTGACAATCTAGAGATAGTCGAGATGCAGCGTCACTATACCGTTCGGACTTACACTTCAACCTGCTGACTAATATTACTTATTATTGTGTATTTATTGTGTTATTCTAATACATTGTTTGAACCTACCTTCTTGTTTTCTTGTCTTACTTCCGGGCCCAAACAAGCGACAACAACTTGACGACCAAGATTCTCCATAACAAATATATATCCTATAATTCACGGAGTCTCTTTTACCTCACCCCAAATAACTAGCCTGAGACCCTTTCTTTCTGAGTGACGTAGCTTATAACCACTGCTTCTCTATATAAGCACATCGTAATGCTGAAGTTAACAGAGTCGGTTGGCGTTCGTGAAAGAACACGGACGTATGTGAGATTGGACCCCTCTTCGCTGAAGCAAGTGTGCGGACAAACTAGAAACCAGGGGATTGAGAAATATTATCGTCGCAACAGTCGTATTGAAGAACCGCTGGGTATATGAAACTCTACATTCGCCGCTAGCACGACAACGATTAGAATTACATCAGCTGTTGCTTGTTCCACCTCCTTTGTAAGACACGTGGTCCCAGCGTTTTAATTGAGAAGAATTGACTCCGTCGAAAGAGTTTGAAGAACATTGTTGAATAGAGTTATATAACTTCCGAGACGATTTAACAACCAGTGAACCAAGCACACACACACACACACACACACACACACACACACACACACACACACACACACTCTCTTTCTCCCTCTCTCTCTCTCTCCCTCTCTCTCTGTCTAGACTCCCGCGTTTTATGCTAAAAACTTTTATTATTTGTAACCGTTTTTCTTTTTCTATTCTTTTCTTGTACATAAACGAAATAAACAGTGTAACCATCGAGCAGTTGTTTGTTCGGCTTTCTACGGACGTTATTTTCTATTTCTTTTTACTGGATTCTAAATATTTAACACCGGCTTCCCCAGCCGTGTCTGCATCTTCAGTCGACCGTGAACGAACAACACTTCTGCTTTCTGGATTTAATAATCACAACGTGGGCAGAAAGCAGAATTAAATAATTGAGCAGTGGACTGACCTCTGGGTGCTCAGGGACCTGAGGGCTATAGCGTTAAATATATGGTCCCGTGACTAGGAGTTGACCCCTGGGAGCCATAGTCTTAAACAGATTCACTTCAGCAACCAGTAAGACATTCTTACTATCGCTCCCTACGCATAGAAAGTTATTTTTCTCACTCGAACCTACACTTTTTCATGTGCTGTGTCCCTTTAGGACGTAGGCGATCATGGACTTCCGCCTGCCCCTGTCCCTTGTCGCTCTTAATATTTTTCTTCGTGGTATTTCTCCCAAACCCTGCTCAGCTATCCATTTCCTCAAGCCTATCAAATGTGTTTCAGCTGCTTTCCTGTGTCGCTCTTTCCCTCTATCCATCCTGTGAGTATTAGATTCTCCAGACCCTTCTTCCTCATTACGTGTCCCAGAAATCCCAGTTCTCTCTTCTTAATGTTAAGTATAAATTTTCTTCTTGTTTCAATCCTCTCCAATACCTCGTCGCTGTTCACTTGCTCGGTCCATGGCATTCTTAGCATCCTTCTGCTGCCTCGAGCCTCTCCTTCGTCCTTAAAAAAAAAAAAAGGCCAATATTCGCTACTATAAAAATGCCACATGGCAGCCCAGCACTTTTTCTTTGTTTCCAATCAGATTTTTTTGTCTTTCAGTACTCTGGTTAGCTTTAGAAATGCATTCTTGGCCATATCAATGCAGCTTCGGATCTCAGTGTCACACTTTTCATCCTCTGTCAGAACGCTTCCCAGTTATTTAAATTTCTTTACTTGTTTTATTATTTTAGTTTCTCTGATCTTGAGTTGCCATTTTTGTGTTTTCTTTTTGCTGATGACCATGCATTCAGTTTTCTTGAAGTTTATTCTCAAACCTTTCACTACGGACTCAAAAAGAAGACTTCTTTTATACAAGATTTAATACTTTTACTTTAACTTTGTTTCTACACGCAATTATTTTGAATCTATACTTATAACAGTTATTTGTTGTCGTTCTTAAAAAAAACACGGATTTTACGCAACAAATCTGCATTTTCTACTAATTTCAAATTGTTCATAGTTCATTTATTGCGTTAAGGCATCGCCCGGTTCACACTCCAGCCACGTCTATTGATCAGGTTAAGAGGCTCATCCCTTGTTTCCTGTTTAGGATGTGGTTTCCGGCTTTCTCTTTTCCAATCTTTTCACTCTTTTCTTTTTTTTTCTCAATTGGAGTAGATAGACTAAACTATCGCCCGGTTCACACTCCACCCACGTCTATTGAACAGGTGAAGAGGCTCATCCCTTGTTCCTTGTTTAGGATGTGGTTTCCGGCTTTCTCTTTTCCAATCTTTTCATTACTACGTAGCCCCTGCGCTTCAGTGGCGTTACCGCCTTGCTCGGGATGATATGATTAAAAAAAAAAACAACTTATACCAAGCTTAATTTAGATTTACATTAGACTTAATTTCGACATAAATTAGATTTAAATTTCAGTTTTCGAATAAAATGAACTTTAGAAATTGCTGTCTGTGCAGTCCAATGAATATATAACCGATTATACGTGTGCATAGATAACTTTATTTGTATTTTTAATACACATATTTATCCAATCAGTCAGTTAAGTGCCATACGTGATACACGCTTGGGCGATCATGTCTCGAAAGAGACATGACTGACTGGGAAGAAGATTATCCCGCAGTAGATTGCCATTGCTTTCTGCGGTAGACTGGTTGCCGACCAAGGCTATAGAACCCAATCTGTCCTGTTATTTAACCCATAACTGGAAGGAATAGACGGATCAATACCTTTCCGAAGGGTATTTGCGCGTAAGTGAATGCAATGAATTCAACTGGAATTCGAACTCGGCTCTCCGATTTCTCGTTCCGAGTCTATATCCACTGCGCCACAACGCAATACAATGCTAAGAGCCATTCGAGTTATAGAGTCTTAGTTGTAAGGATAAGGATTAGTGGAAGTAAAGATTGAGTTATTTCTGTGTCCAAAAGAAGTTTTACTTCAAACGGAATGTTGTGAAAAAAGGAAGATATTCCAAATTGTATGAAAAAATACCTAGTCTGATAACAGTATATCATAAACTCGTTAGTAAACGAAAGTAAAATTTAATTAGTACCTCGTTGGGTTTTGGTAATTGTCTTCAATGTTTTTGGGTTTCAATTTTTATTATCGTTTTTTATTTTAATTATCTGTTTTTCTTTTACTCTATCTTACTTATTTATAAGTCTACCATTCGTTTCTGCTTTGAATGTTGCTGCCACATATAGTCTCTTGCTATATATCTATAAATGTTGATATATTTTTTATTTTAACTATTTTTCTTTTCTTTTATCTTACATATTTATAAGTCTACCATTCGTCTGTGTTTTGAATGTTGCTGTTACATATAGTCTATTGCTATATATCTATAAATTTTCGATAAAATCCAAAGATGAATCTGCAATATTAATTATCATGACCAGGCATCTCGACTTCAGTCTTTTTCCCACCACCTTGTTATTGATTCCCTTTCCTTTTTTGATAAATATTTTCATGGTAATTGTTCTGGCGAACTTTCCTCTAGAAACTACTCAGACTTTATGAATTTAAGCGCAGTACTAGATTGGCGGCAAGGTCTCATTATTTTACAATTGAAATGGCAAGATGTAACCATAGGTTCAATGATAACAGTTTTTCTATCGCACTTTTCACTCGTGGATCTCTTTCGACGTTTTGCTTCCCAGTCATTTTAACTTTGATCATCAACAATTTTAATGCAGTACAAATCGTTATCTTCTGTCTTCTTTATTATAGGTCTTTTATTGTTTTGTTTATTAATAGTATTTTGTAAATATTCTCTAACACACATTACCACTTAGTAGCTTTATTGACTTGCCTGGGGTTAAATAATTAAATTACCTCATCTTTCACTTATTTTTGCGTTTCAGTTTTAATCATCTTTTGTGGTTTTAATTTATCAATAAAGAATGAAAAACAAACATGATTCATTAAACAATAATATAACATAAACACGTTTAAAATAAACCAAAGTTTAATAAATACTTCGTTAGGTTTTCATGGTTTTGTGATTTTTGTTTTAATACTATAATAATTTTTATTACGTCTTTGGATACATTCGATACAAGTTTTGTTTTATGGCGTCAATAAATTCAGTACTGGCTTACTTATAACATCACTAGCAGCATAGCCCGGCGTTGCTCGGGTGTAATAAAAGCTTTAAAACTAATCCATGGTCCTGGAGCTCAGACTCTTTGGACGTTGGCACGAAAGACTAAAAAGCAATAGTTGTTTCCAGTTAAAGCGAAACCGTAGACTGAAAGAAAAATGAATGGATGTAAGTCAAATTTTAATTTCCTGGTATCGATATCAAATAAGTTTTTTTCGTCGTAAACTGAATTTTGAAGGTTAAATAAGTCCTCTGAGTAAATGGTATCATGGCTGAGACTAAGAACTACAATTATTCCTACTTAGAGCCAAACCCGAAGCAAAAGCTAAAATAAAAGTGCTGAAAAAATACAGACATACAGGCAGATAAACAAATACACACACAAACATTTTGCCTTATATATATATATATATATTATCGATTTTCTGCACTATTGTAAGAACTGCAACCTTGAAACTTCTGAATATAGTTTCTTATGTCTTTGTCTATGAGTGTATGAAATTTGATTAAAATCGGACCACTCCTTCTATAACCCGATTTTTTCGATTATCGATTTTCGATATTTATCGGGAGTACCTCGACACAAAACCTAGTTAAGAACACTCGCAGACGCTTATAATACAACTGTGTAAATTTTCAAGAAAATCGGTTTAGCCGTTTCGGCGTCTATAGGTAACGGACGCACACTCACAGACACACACGCACACAAAGTTCCATTTATAAATAAGTTTAGATATAATAACTAATTTGAAGTTCACTTTATGGCTCCTTTACTGAAAGCCAAGCTTAAGTTTCAAATCACCCAAACGAGTGAATCTATTCTATACCGGGTTTTCCATAACAGCGACTTGAAGCTAAAAATGACATGTTGCAACTACGATACTTTGCCAGTGTTAAATCAGCTTTCACGAAAAATTAAAAGAAATTCAACTTTAAATTGGAGAATGAGACCAAACCTTCTCGCCGTCTGTTTTACAAATATTAGACGATACCTAGTTTTACATCGATAAGAAACACCTCAGAAAGCAGAGAAGAAAGCGAAGTCCAATCTGTGCAGAGATAGTCTTTTGGTAAACACCGCTAAAAGATGTGCCAAAGATCCCTGGAGCAGAAGTACCCCTTGCACCATGATGTGCTGGACTTGTGAGTAATGACAGATTTTTGTAATATTCAATCATTTTCCTTTTCAGAGTCAGTGAGAAGGCATGTAACATATTTCTATACTTTGTTAGAATAATTTATTTTACGTTTTTCCGACTTTCCCCGACCCGTATTTATTTATTTATTCATAGATATAAATATTTGGGTAATTTTCTGCTTTCGACGACCACATACCGCTATGGTCACCTAGCATATATTTGGTAATCGAACAATGTTAAGTCATCCAATTCCACGTGTTGTCTGTCTGACAGGTACAAAATTTGTGAAATCTGAGCTGAACGATTATCTACTCGATTATTTGCGCATTGAGTATTGAACAAAATCAATCACGAATTTATTGATTACGAATAGCGACGCACCTTTTCCGTACAATTCAAGGAATATAGGGTGGCGAAAATTATCTCTTCAAAAGAAGAAAGTAAGAAAAAAAAAAGAATGTTCTTTTTCTATAAAGAAAGAAGCTTATCTTAAAAATAGAAAAAAAATGAAGATGAGAGCTTTCTTGACTTAAAAACGAATTTGGGTTTATCGATCGACACAACAAAGAAACAACTGCAGTTGCTGATCTTTATCTGGTAAAGAATAAAAGAACGAGATATTGTCTCTGACAATAATGGGCGAACACCAGCGAAATTAACATGAAACAATTTGATAAGGCCTCGTCGAAATCAGCAAATAAAATAAACAAAAAAAGAAAAAAATCTTACAAATAAAATATCCACTGATATTACTATCATTGTTCAAATATTAGATTATAAACGAAGCGACAAAAGCCAATCATCGAAGCAGTGTAATTAAAAATGGATTACATTCGAGCTATAAAAATATCAATTAAACAAAACGTTTTGCTGAGACACTTCGCGAGCGATCGTTATTTTTAAAACATAAAAGGCGACAGCTTCAATAAAGCGTATCTAATTACTTTTATGGGCGTCATATTGAACTAAAAAATGCGTAGTTGTTAAAAAAAACATTGAAGTAAAAGAAACATGGCGTAGATTCGATGGTTAAATTAAACTGTTATTGAAAAAAGATCGAGTAAACAATTAGATTAAAAATAAAAATGAGTTTTTTTTTTGTTTTACTTCTTAATAGTTTTTAACTTGGTGATTGGCTGAAATTTTCCCTTAGAATTAAAAAAAAGATATTGACGCGCTATTTAATTTCAGTAGAAAATTATATCGCTGCAAACTCGTAGATTGAAAAATAGTGTACATGAAAAATCTTCAGGATCGTTCTTTCAGTGCCCCAGAATTAAATGATTAAAGACGCTACTATTTTAATAGCATATTAATAGAGTTGGAGGCATGGTAGAGTAATAGATAGCGGCTCGGAATGAAGAACCGAAGAGCCGAGTTCGAATTCCAGTGGAATTCATTACATTCACTTACGTGCTAATATCCTTGGGGAAAGGTATGAATCCATCTCTTCTCCTCCAAGCTATGGGTAAAATAGCAGGAAAGACTGGGTTTGGTTCTATAGTCTAGCAGAAGGAAAATTCCGAATTCAAACCATCCTGAAGAGGGTTGGGCTCTGTCAGGTTGCCGTGTCCAAAGAAATACCGCTTATACTGCGGGAAGATGAAGGAAAAACTAGGAAGAGAGTACTGAATTGCTATGTGATGTTAGTTCTTCAATATGGCAGTGAATGCTGGACAATATCATCAAAGATGAAGAAAAAACTTGAAGCAACTGAAATGTGGTTCTACAGAAGGATGCTGCAAATATCATGGATCGAGCATGTGAGCAATGATGAGGTCTTAGAAATGATGGAAACAAAAAGGAAATTAATACTGAACATCATGAAGAGACAGCTGAAGTTCCTAGGACATGTAATGAGGAGTGGGGGTGCTTAGAGAACCTGATACTAACAGGTCAGATAGAGGGAAAAAAGTGACAGGGGAAAGCAACGGATAACATATTTGAAGGAACTAATCAGGTGGATGATGGAACGAGGATTTTCATTTCCTCTCTCACGGGCGAGATGTGGCAAGCATTAAATTGCACTATCGCTACTTCCATGGAAAGTGCTCGGACGAACTGCATTTTTGGTTCTGCTAGTTCCGACCTTCACGGCTAAAATCCACCATGCCACTCATATATATATATATATATATATATATATATATATATATATATATATATATAATTTTTATTTCTGCATATTTCGTGTTTGCCAATTTTGAAAAGAGGTGTTTGTTTGGGTACTAAAAAAAATAAATATTATGTACATTAAAATGTCTTTTACAAGTACTTATAATTGAGCCGTTTTAAATAGATAAGAAAAGGAATGTACAAATAATATTTATAGATAGTCATTCGCAGACAATCCTGTTACGCATCAGTACGGTTAGACATCCGATTGCTTCTAGCCAAGATTGAAAAACGACTGAAATGAGAGCGGTCGGGGATTCTACCCCTGAGCTACGGACACTCGGTAAAGGAAGGCGGACTTTAGCGTGTTCCAAAACAAAGACAAAACAAAGACAACATACTGATAGACCGCCAGCTATATCAAAGCTTCAGGCATTTTTTCTTGAAACTATAAAACGTACAACAAAACAAATGCGAAACGAATTCGTGGAAACACAAGAACCTTTAAGATGAAATGCAATTCTCCTGGTCATAATACTCTCAAAACAACAAACAACTCTTGTCCAAACAATACATTTTTCAAAATTAAACTATCTACAGGCAAATGGCATCAGAGACGTTAAACTAGAAGAGAATATATTATACCCAGACTCCATATTGGACATTCTACTATTTGTATAGCCTAAAAATAGGAAAATACTCTAGTATCTGTGGCGTGCCAAGTGTCATTCAACATAAAACACATGCTGATAAACTGCAGTAATTTTAATTCAATCGACTGAAAATACAACCAAACAACAAACTTAAAAGGACTTTTTCAAAATACTGATTTATTTTACATATTCCAGTTTCTAAAGGGAAATTAAACTGATTTCAAAAATGTAATTAAAAGAAAAATTATAACGATAACCAATTGCAGTTACTATGTAAAATATTTTTTGAATGTTTGAATACGAGATTTTATTTATTTATAAAAATATTAAATGACCCAATAGGTTGATATGCCGTAAAACAAACCAAACCAATCGTTTTATTTGTGCCTCAGAGTCTCTTTAATAATAGTAAGTGAACTAAACTTCACTTACTGCAGATGGCAAAGAACCCCCCCCCAAAAAAAAGAGTGCAAAATTACATGAAATAGGCCAAATGCAGAACGGATGTCAATATTCTGCATGTGTCAAAGAAGGTGATGCAGACAAAACTCATATCTATCTGTTGTTGCGTAGTGCAGGATTAAATGCTGAAACCGAAGGTTGTATTCTTGCTGTACATAACCAATGTTTACTAATCAGAAAACTACTGGCTTCAAATGGAACTCTTACATTCCACCTGTCGCTAAAGATGCATGAAAAATGACCGGTTCACTGTATCGCTCCAGTAAGTACCAGACTCTTCGTGCTATTCCTTACCTTTCCAAGCAGACATTCTGAAAAATTGTGTCAACCCGAAAAGCAGATTCTGTGATCAATTTCCAGAACATCTGACCATCTTGTATCAGGTTACACGGCAGCAGCATGCATTGAATATAACAGGGTGAACCAATACCCCTATTGAAACACCACTCAGACCCGGTTAGCGACATATGAGCTGTAATAATTTTATGGAACTTTACAATCCACATAGAATAATCAAAACTAATCGACCAGATATAGTAATCAAAGAATCACAAATGCAGAATATGCTTTCTTAATCCTGGAACACTAACCATCTATTAAAGTTACACTGCTACTAACCATGGGTATATAATACCCGATTTTGAAAATATCAAAAAATATTAAATATAAATCTTTATTCTATATATTTTACATGCAGGCACTTCAAAATTTGTCTACGGCTATATCGTGTTGAATACACCGGTTCCCGTCCGATCACCGACGTTAAACAACATCGAGCCTGGTCAGTACTTTATGGGTGACCATTTGGGAATACCAGGTGCTGTAAACGTACGGACCAAGAATGATCCACCATTCCTCCAGGTTTGGGGTTTGGGGGTTGGGTGCAGGGCTAACAAACCTGCCCCGTAAAAAACAGTTTGTTACAGTAACAAACGTTACTGCCCTATGTACCATTGGGTGTGATGGGTAAATGATGACTTCAAAATTTATACTTTGAGTTAACATTATTAGGAACTGAAAAACATTATCTTGGTAAGAAAATCAGGTACTGAAAATTTAATTAAAATGGCGTCATTTGCGCTGGGTACTGTATAGCCATGATTAGTGTTATCGGGTTAATGACATGGTGGTTCCTGTAGACTGTAATGTAGCTTTATACAAATCTTTGAAAAACCATTAAAACACAATGATTTGAAGCTGAAATCTCAAAATAGTGGCACATGTGCACATCAATAATTTCACTTGTTGATGGTACCATTGGTTTGATTGGAAAAAGATTCATTGAAGTGATCTCTGGAAGCTCATGTCTTAAAGAAATACAAAAAATTTTCTCACAGGCACCGTTCACACATTACGAAGGTCTTTATCTATGTTAACATTATTTCTATTTTTTATACAAATGTTCAGGGGAGAATGTCATGGTGATGTCATTTCTTATCTTAGGCATCTTGCTGTGACCCAGAAGGAAAGGAGTATACAACAGAAATCAAAACGATAATAATAATAATAATAATAATAATAATAATAATAATAATTTACAGAAATAGAAGATGTCACCATTCTATGTAATTACACCATACAGAAAAATTGAAGCAAATAGGCTGGACATGATTATTAAAAACTAGAAAGAAAAAACTTGCCTATTAATTGATATGGCTTGTCCAGCGGATTGTAACATAGCAACCAAGGAATTCGAAAAACTGTCAAAATATAAAGACCTGGAAATTGAAACAGAAAAAAATGTGGAAATTGAAAACAAGAATCGTGCCAGTGATAGTAGGTGCACTTGGAATGATAAAGATTGGAACAAAGCAACAGCTTAAGAGATATGCAAAAAATTGTCTTGTTAAGTGCAGCCCACACACTGAGAACTTTATCTATGTAACGTTACGTAATGTTAGGGGAGATAAAAAAAAACCCATTAAATCTAGCCACAACAACACGCCACGACCTGCCTTAGGTCTTCCCGCAGACTTGGCAGGTAGTGCGACCAAAGCAGAATTCGAAATATGATGAAACATGACAACATAATAATAATTTCATATATGCAAAAACTTTAGCAGTTACTGAAAAAAATTAATGTCAAGACGAATAAAAGATTAAACAGCAAGCAAAAAGGATCCACTTGGAAGGAAACATTAAAGCGAGAAACAGAAGAAATCAGATGTGAATTATCGATACTAGATGGGATTTTTAAAAATTCGAATGTTTCAGTACGGAAATACAAGAGGATCAAGCTTAAAATATAAAAATATAAAATTAAAATGAAATTCCATCAAAGAAAGACTTAAACAGAAACTGCAATTAAAGGCAAAGAGAACAAGACGATATGAAAATCGTTGTAGATTTTATCGAAACAGGAAGTATTTTTAAACGTACCTGGAAAATTTACAGGGAAATTGAAAAAAACGTTAGGGAAGTCAAAATGTCACCATTTATTGAAGAAGTGGAAATATTTTGGGAGAATAATTAGAGCAACCCAAAGGAATATACTCCCAGTGCAGAGTAGATCAAACGAGAACAAGGACGAATGAAGGATGTTGGACGATACCAAGATGTGTGCTGTGTATCTACAGCACAATATCCGTGCTAATGGATATTAATACAAATAGTAGAAGAAAGGAGAGGTTAAGTTGTTCGAGTAACAGAGAACACAGACTGATAATAATCGTCAATGACACACCGAAATATCTCAGAGTGCTGTTAGTCTTTATTTTTACAACTACTCCAGTCCACGGGCCATTCCTATCTTGAGAGCGATAGAGGGATGCTAGTTGCTCTAAAACAAAGGATAAACATGTACAAGAATAGAAAATATAACCAAGAATAATGTTAGGCAAGCTCTAAAAAAATCCCCCAAGAGGGAAATTCCCAGGAAATGACAAGGTACTCAACTTTTCGCTATATCATCCGGCACCAATCCATACAACTACTGCGTAAATTTTATCAATTCTAATTAATAATCACAATGAAATTTTAGAATGAAACACTGAAAGTATAACATATTTCCTACTAAAAATGGGCGAAACAGATGATCCAATAAATTATAGGTCAACTAGCAGTATAACCCGCGTTGCTCGGGTATAATGAAAGCTTTAAAACTAATCCATGGTCCTGGAGCTCAGACTATTTGGACGTTGGCACGAAAGACTAAAAAGCAATAGTTGTTTCCAGTTCAGGCGAAACTGTAGACTGAAAGAAAAATGAATGGATGTAAGTCAAGTTTTGATTTCCTGGTATCGATATCCAATAAGTTTTTTTTTGCCATAAACTGAATTTTGAAGGCTAAATAAGTCCTCTGAGTAAATGGTATCATGGCTGAGACTAAGAACTACAATTATACCTACTTAGAGCCAAACCCAAAGCAAAAACTAAAGTAAAAGGGCTGAAAAAAATACAGACATACAGGCAGATAAACAGACACATACACAAACATCTTGCTTTATATATATATATATATTATCGATTTTCTGCACTATTGTAAGAACTGCAACCTTGAAACTTCTGAATATAGTTTCTTATATCTTTGTCTATGAGTGTATGAAATTTGATTAAAATCGGACCACTCCTTCTATAACCCGATTTTTTCGATTATCGATTTTCGATATTTATTTAGGGTGCCTCGACACAAAACCTAGTAAGAACACTCGCAGACGCTTATAGTACAACTGTGTAAATTTTCAAGAAAATCGGTTCAGCCGTTTTGGAGTCTATAGGTAACGGACACACACACACACACACACACACACACACACACACACACACACACACACACACACACACACATGCACAGACACACATACACACACAGAGACAAAGTTTCATTTATTAATAAGTTTAGATATCAGCAGCATATATAAATTAATAACACCTGTCCTGTACTTACTCTTTTCTCTGTGGAAACAACATTCTTCCCTAGATCAGAAAAGATATCGAGAGGTCCATATGATTGCAAATATCAATTACTAATAAATAAAAGAAAAATTGCAGGGAAATAGGTAGAAATTGATTATTATGAAGCCTTTGAGTGTGCCGACCTTTTGAATCATTAAGTACAAAGTATCATTGGTGATAGTAAATCTTAAAAAATATGTCATGGAACTGTGGAAAGCCTAAACCTCACCAAAGGTACTACCACTTCCATTTATTTGAATATTCGACCAAGAATCTTTTAAGGAGACACGCTGTTGCCCCTTCAGTTCTGTACTTAGATGGGTGACCGCTCTGGAATACCAGGTGCTGTAAGCGTATAGTGACGGATGTGCGTTGTGGTTCAGTGGATATCGGCTCGGAAAGAGAAATCAGTGAGCCGAGTTCAAATTCCACTTGAATACCCTGCACTGGTACCCTTTGGGAAAGGTATTAATCCGTCCCTTCCCTCCAGTTATGGGTTAAATAACAAGGGTAGGATTTGGGGACTCTGCCCTTAAAAACAAAAATCCCAATGAATCTTGATACTCGAAAAAAAAAAAGTATTACTAGACACAAAACTTATATAAAAACAACAATAAATTGTTGAAAGAAAAAGGTATTACTAGCAATAAATAAAATAAAATTTAGTTGGCAATAAATGACCCGCCGAGGTTGATATGCCATAAAAACAAAACAACCAACAACCAACCCTTCTGTTCTGTCTTTAATCCACATTTCGCATGAACTAAACGGTAATAACTAGGGAGACAAAGTAAAAAAAAAGTGTTTGATCAGCTTTTCTACATGGATGATATCAAACTCTTTGTCAAAGACGAGAATGAGCTGAGGTTTTCTTCCATACCGTAAAATGTTTCCGTCACGACATAGGGTATGGATTTCGGATTAGATAAATGTACAAAAGTAACATTCAATAAAGGGATAATTACGGAAACACGCTCAATAAATCTATATTTTGTTACAAAGATTAGTAAACTGGAACATGAAGAAACCTATAAATACTTAGAAGTCAGCGAAGAAGATGGAATACAGCAAACCCAAATGAAGGAGGAATTAAGAAAAGAATATTACAGGCGTGTGCGTCTGTTGCTAAATACCGAACTGAATTCACATTACAGAATATTAGCCATAAACATCTTTGTTGTGGATTCCGGGTGAGGAACCGCACAAAATAATGAACAACAAAAACATATAAGTAGATTATATTGAACATAATATACAAACTTAAACGCAGGTTAGTAAACCCAGGAATACTATTAGTAAGAAATAAATATAAAAAAAGTCTTGAAGTGAAGTCGTTGGAAATAGTATATCCGCGTATATTATTCTAGCTGAGTGGAGCTCAGAGCTAGTCTGACTTCTGACCAGGTAATCTGTGGGTAACTTCGATATCTCTCGGTAACTTACGTATCAGTTCCGGTACTCTCCGATAACTTTAACGGATCTCTACGATTACTCTCAACCCTTAACTCTTAACTGCCAACTGGTGTTCTCTCTATGGCAGGAGTATATGTATACTAAGTTGAGTTCATTATTATATACAAAGGGAAGATCCCACAACAATCTGGATTGTCCGTGTGGTGCAATACAGTTTCAACATACTTAATTGGACCATAACTGACATTAAAGGAACGGATGTCAAAACGACAAAGCTTCTCACTTACTACCGCATGTATCATCCTAAGGCTGATGTTGATTGTCCGTATAGGCCCAGATCCGAAAGAGACAGGATTAGTTCAATTAGAACTGTCTTACAAAACCACAACAGTCGGTGTTCAAAGATACCTGGAAACTACAGAAGACTGGATGATGAGCTGCGTCAAATAACATGAAAGGAATAAGAGACTTTATTCATTAATAAAAGAAGCCAACAGATTCAAAAGGGATTTTCAAGTGGGTGAAGAAGTTCAAATAAACCATAAAGCATCTACTGCAGCGGTAAAGAACCTAAAAAGAAAATCAAAAATTAATGCAATTTACCAAATACAGAAACGATAGGAAGATAAAGCTCTTCATCGTAAATAATCGGCCAGTACCAAAGAAGCTGATATAGACGAGTTTCGTGCCCATCAGTGATTAAGAAGTGCAAATGAAATCAAAGGATTTTATTCTTGCTGAACAGGAACTATGCTTGCTAATTAGAAATTGCTAAGGACACATACTGAAAAACTGTGTTAACCCGATTCTGTGATAAATATCCAGAAATTGACTATCTTGTGTCAAACTGCACGGTGTTAACACGCACTGAATATAAAACTCAGCATGAGAGAATAGCCAATATCTGTTCTGGAAAATATGCAACTTTTGCGGGAAGGAAACTGCAACATTACTCAGATCCACTTACAGAGATATGACCAGTAAAACATTTATGGGTCCTTACAATACACACAGACAGAACAGTCAAAGCTACTCACCCAGATATCGTGATCAAAGACCACAAAACAAAATGTGCTTTCTTATTGGCATAGTAGTCTCTGCAAATTGCAATGTATATCTGAAGATCTTTAAAAAACTATCAAAATACAAGGATCTTGAAGTGGAAATCTAAAATATATGACATATGAAGAGATCAATAATTCCAGTTGAGCCCTTGAATTGATTGAAAAAGGTTCTGACAGACTCATTCCGAGCCTATATCCAATGCACCACAACGCACATGGAAAAAAAACATGCAGACTAGTTTAGACGCTTCAAAAATAACAATTTTAATGTTGAAGATAAAGTTTGAAAACGAAGAATTGGAGGCATTACTTCATGAAGACTTATGTCCGGCACATACTGAACTTGCAGAATCATTAAGAGTTGATCACACAACATTTTCGAAACGTTTGAAAGCATTAGGAAGGATTCAAAAGCAAGGACTTTGGGTGGTGTATGAGTTGAAGCCGAGAGACGTATGAATAGCTACTTTAACAGCAGAGAAGGAAAGGTTTTTGCATCGTATCGTGACCGGCGATGAAAAGTGGATACACTACGATAACCCTAAGCGTAAAAGATCGTAGAAGAACCTGCATCAAAATAGTTGGCAAAAGATTCATGGTTTGGCGTTTCTGCTCTGCATTTGGTGCGACCAGCTGAATGTAGATGATTATGAGTTGCCGAAGCCGACCGAAACCATCATGGCAGTCGCTATCGACTTCAACTGATGCGTTTGAGCCGAGCATTAAAGAAAAAACAACAACAGCAGCCGCTATACAAGCAGAGACATGACAAAGTTATTTTGCTACATGAAAACGCTAGGCCGCATGTTGAAAACGGTTGCAAACCTACTTGGAAACGTTTAACCCTCTAGGGCCATTCGTACCATATTTGATACAGTATTTCCCTATAAGGAAACATTTGGTATTTCCCTATAAGAAAACATTTGGTTTTCATTGACTGAGCAGTCAGTACTGCTTTCATTTGAAATTTATAAAATATTTCTCTTAAAAAAGTTTTCAGGAAAATATTTCTTTCAAGGCTTGTTTTCATACTGTATCAAATATGATACGAATGGCCCTAGAGGGTTAAATGGGAAGTCCTACCCTCTCGCCGTGTTCACCAGACATTTCCTCGTCTGATTATCACTAGTTCCGATCGATGGTACGTGGCCTAGTAGCACTTTAATTCTTATAAAGATGCCCCCAAAAATGGGTGGACTCGTGGTTAGCCTCAAAAGACGTTTCGTTTTTTTTTTTGTTTTTTTTTCGGCGTGGAATTCAAATGCTGCCAGAAAGATAGAAAAAAAGTAGTGGCTAGTGATGGACAATACTTTTATTGACATGTTTCTTTTTAATTTTTGTAAATAAAACATTACTTTTAATAAAAGATCAGCGAGAACTTATTCAAGGTCCTAATATAAAAAAATATAAAAATACAAGCTTGAAGAAGACATAAACTGCATTAAACTGGTTATATGTAAGTTATGAATTGGTATAAAGAGTTGCGTCTTTAATGTTAAAAGTCCTATTATGATGCTGTTTAGATTCTACTCAATATTATTAACTTAGATATATAGTGATAGAGAAAACTATTGTTTTTGGTTGGAAAAAGTTTTACTAAGTTAACAAAACAGACTAATTTGACTGCCAGTAGTTTATTTGCAACTATTTTTTGATACTTTTACATTATTATACCTTGTAAAACTAACATAAAAAAATAATATGAAAAGATTTTAGAACAAATTCGTCAATTTCTTCAAGGAAAAACATAAAAAAACATTTTATTTTAAAAATAAAATATATATTAACAAAAAATAATAAGAACCTCCTAAAATTTTGCACAAATGCTGGTTTCTTTTCAATAACTCTTAGCAGCCTATTGTCAACATCTGATGTTAGATTTGCAATTTTAGCGGCTGTTAAGTTGTTTGCAGCAACTTCAACTGCCTCCCAGAGGTCACACTTGCTGTTGAATTGCCTTCCATTAGAATAAATATCTCTCTTGAGGATGCTCCACAGGTTCTCAATGGGATTCAGATCACAGCTATTTGAAGGCCAGTCCATAAGAGAATCTTCAACAAATCCCTTTTCTTTCAACAAGGACTTAATAAACTTTGATGTATGACTTGGTGCGTTGTCTTGCATAAAGACCATAGATCTATACGCTTGGCTAAAGACTGGTTATTAAGGCATTCAAAGAAATATTGCCTTGAAAATCACATTAACTTTTGGAATTCATTTTAACCTCGTGTTTCAATTTAAATGGACCCACGAGCTCATTACTAATAATCCCAGCTCATATCATGATCTCACCGCTGCCTTTTTGGCGTTTAAAAACTTTTCTTGAGCCATGTTGCTTGCAAACTCATCCTTGAGCCCATCCATCGGGTCCATCGATGGTGATTTGTCTGTAAAAAGCACTTTACTGAAATCAGTTTTCATGTATTTTTGCCCACTGCAATCTTCTTTCCTAATGTTTTTTGTTAAAATGGGTTTCTTTATTTACATCAGCAAACTTCTTTAATGCTTTACACCTTGTTTCCCTTGACACCATAGGAGATCCAGCAGCCTCAAATATGAACGCACCTTGACGCATTTGGGTTTCTTAATAATTCTTTTCGGATATGTGATAGATCTCGCTTTGTTGAATTCCTGAATTCAGCCTGAGAATTTTTTCCGTGGTTGAATTCCCATTATATATATTTTCTTGATTGTTCGATGATCCCTTTTCAAATCCTCAGAAACTCGAAACGAAATATTCCTTTGCTAATTTCTTTGATTATATAGTTCTTTTCATTCATTGTTAGTTCTTTTTTATGAGCCATAATACTTAATTTTAGTTCTTGCAAATAATCTCTTGACATTGCTATAATTAATTACTATAATTACTGAAAAAATACTAAATATCAATCTGAAATTGAAAATTGCGACTTAATTGCTTTCATGCTTACTCGCTATGCATAATAGTACAAATTATTTCATTGAATAACACATATCTATAAATTTTACATAAAATATTTGACAATACCTCTTTTGCATATAATCGCTAGACGCAGTTTACATACTGTCGAAATATCTTTTTGAGAACAGGGAAAGTGAAAGAGTGAAACTTTGAAATGGAAACATAACTTATCACAGACAAAGAAATGAAAACTTGTCAGTTAAAGTGGCTGTTCTAGGAGGTGTTCACTGTGAAATAAAAGACAGTAAGCAAATAAATATCTAGAAAAACCTTATTCAAGCGCAGTGGTAATTTCAGAATATGATTGCAACGATCAGGTTAATAATTATGACAACTGTAACCAATCACCCTGACAAAGGAGCTGGAATACGAAACAACTGGAATGGTTCAGAGAACAGTACTGCTGAAACCGGCAAGAATAAATGTTAGAGACTTGTTGTCACTTGACCTTCAGCGGGTGCTTATCAGATATTGATTGTTCTATTTTGAGATCTACTTGTTGGTTGAAATAGTAGCGTGATCGTCACCGGTGTCTGTTGTCAATGCTTCATTTGTGGTAAACGGCAAGATTCTAAGCATTTTGATTCTTCCAGGTACTTCTTAATTTAATACAAAACATTACCCCTAGCACAACGACAGGATCTATCTATCTATCTATGGCAGTCTGTTCATATCTATCTATCTATCTATCTATCTATCTATCTATCTATCTATCTATCTATCTATCTTGTGCTACTCACCTTAAATTAATATATACTAATATTTGTATTAATATTTATAGAGAACTGAAAACTTGAATGAGTCCAAAGTGGCATCATGAGTAACGGTTAAAGTGAGTGAGATTACACTGAAAAAGAATGCACAAAATATTATGCTTACCTTATACATTCTTTTATTATGAGACTTTTGAAGACTGTAGTGGACGAAGCGTCCACTTACTAATTTATGTTTGCGAGTCGACTCGACGTAACTGGGGTCATGATTTAAAGCAGGATTTAAGAAAGAACAAAAAGGCGAAAGTAACCAGAAAAACAATGTATTGACAAAGGTTACATGGGGTTGAGAGAGCATGCATAAGAAAGTGAAAAGGAAAGAGTCATTCCCCTTCGTCTGTTCGTAGAAACAAAATAAGATGTATGAAGTTTTTTCTCTAGCTGAAAGAAAGGTTTGTAACAATTGTTAAGATTATCGTAAAGAGTTCAAAGTTTAAATCCTTGATGAAGAAAATCAGACAGAAGACAAAGTTCTGTGTCTGTGTGTGCGTTGAGTAGAGAGAGAGAGAGACTTACATGCGAATGTAGCAGTCGGTGGATTTCTACTGACGAAGGTTGGAAAAATTGTGGATTTATGTGTAGGAAGTTATTTTATGTAAAGTCCTGTTTGAATGAAAGTTAATGTGCATAGTGTTAATGTAGGAGAAGAAAAATAAAAGAAATTTTGCGCCACTAATTGCTACACGCAATTAGTGCGCGTGTGTTTGTGTGAGTTAGGAAGACATGTTTGCTCTTGTCTCGGGACGAAATCCTAACTAGTGTACCACGTGATGTTTTCCGTTTTTATTAGCATCGTTTTTGGCGGGAACCAGTCATCACGTGGACACCGAGTGACCATGCGTGTGTGTGTGTGTGTGTGTGGGTGTCAATGTATGAAACCCCACAAGACCTTATTTTGAAGCTAATTTTTAGGGGATCGCATCATACATTAGATAAGATGTACTGCTGAATCTGTCTAGGTCGTTGACCAAATTATATATCCATTTACTGTCGTCAAACAGTACAGCTGTCTTTAAAATAGATATGATTTTGATAAAACTGATGTTTTACTTCACCGTATCCAATAATACTAAAATACAAACAAAGAGAATATGCATCTTTTCCCTTGTTTACGTTTATAAGATGTTTGTAAAATCGCAACTGCTTTCCAAATTGGCTGATTGTGGTAAACTATCGAAGGTTTTTGAGTTTGAGTTTGAGTTTTGTTTAACAACATTAAACAACCTCTATGGGTTATTTAATGCCAAAAGTTTAGAGTTTTAAGGTATTTTTTTAATGTTCGATGTTTTCATAAATGTCTTGTTGGTAATATTTTTCTTTCAAAAATGTCTTGTTGAAAAGGTGGAGTTTTAAGGTATCTGTTTAAATGTTCAGCTATAGTGAGAAGGTTGATTCAGTCAGATTTTAGTGAATTTTTTTGTTTTTATTCTTTTCTTTTTAGAAAACTGAAAATGTCTTCTAGTTTTGTATTCAAAAATGTTTTGCGGGGAATATTTTTTCCCTCAGAAATGTGTTATGGTAATAATTTTTTATTCAAAAATGTATTGTTGGTAATATTTTTCCTTCAAACATGTATATTTTTCTATAAAGATCTATTTTATGTATATATTTCCATAAAAGTGTACTTTTATACTTTCATAGTGTTTTGACCCCAGTTTAGAGGTTGACTATTTGCTCATAGCTGGGACCCTAACAGGTGCTACCACTCCGGGTCAGAGTGGACCTGGGAACAAAAACAATTAAGAGGTGGTTCCATGCTCCTCACAACCTTCTAATCATAGGCATTGCTGCCGGATGTAGTTTACCGTCATGCCCAGGACCAACTATCGAAGGAAAACGATGGATTGTTTTAAAAAGTTAGCTTTACTTGACTATATTTACTAATGTTGTATATATTCTCATATTACTATTGTATTATAAAATATAACCGTCATGCGTCATTTGCATTATTAAGTTTTCAAGATCTTTATCTGTTCTAGGACTAACCATCTATAATTTCCAAATAAACTGGCTAAGATTATATAATGAAGGATTTTTTATTTTCTAAAAAAAAGTATTACTTGAACTGTTATTTTATCTTAGCATAAAAAGCATTTATTAAAGTAAAACATGTATATTTTATCGCAACTTATATGAGTTTACAGTGGGTTACCTTATCTATTCCTTTTCTAGTGGGAGTCCGTTCTAGTGAAGGGTTAATCGTATACAGTTGTAGGTTAACGGAATTTGGCCTTGTGGTAGATAGCCCACTATAAGTCATAAAATGATTACAAATCAAGAAAAGCAAATTGAAGTGAAAATAACATTTATATAAATACACATATCAATTAATGTTTTTACAATTAAAGTAATAACTTGAAGTATAGGTCCAACGGAGGTTAAAATGTTCATGGCAAATAATAAGCTGAAAGAGGAATTTGGGAGCGTCGTGAGTAAGGAATGTCTTTGATGTAGTCGCTCCTTAGGTCAGTAAGTACTTTTGAGACAGTGGAGAAAGTAAAGAGGTAAGGGAGGCGAACATAGTTAGCCACTTGACTTCGGTCAAGGGAGATACTAATTACATTCGTCTCTATGGGTCTCTGCGTCGGTCTCTCTGCTGGGGGCTTTCTGTCTCGGCTTTTTATATCTGCTTTTTGGATCAAAAGCAGCTCATTTGGGATTTCACACTTGAATTTGATTCTGGGCTTCCCATTGGTTGGTAAATAAAATTCACGTAGGCGCGAAATGGAAATTTGATATTTGATTAATTTTCAACTGGAACATCTGCACGAACCCGGATGCGCAACGACGACTTTTGGTTCATTTGTCTTTTTGTCGTGAGAGAGCAAACATCCGGTCCGTCGCTTTTGCTCGGCCGGTATCAACACAAGCTTCTCGTTTGGTTGTTTATGGATGCACGCGTGTATGCAACGAGTATAACGTTACTAACGATACTTTTATCGTTCTCTTTTATTTTTTTTAACTTATTTAACTCGATGGTGGGTTAAAGAGATGGAGGGAAAAGATGTTAATCGATTGTAATCTGAACTTTCAAGAAACAAAAAAAAGAAGCATAATACACGAGATACATTATAAAATTAATTTTTTGGGTAAAAATTTGGAGGTTACGAGATACATGAGATCACGCGTTACTCGAGAATATTTAACTTTAAAATCATATTAAATATTTTATACCCACTACATATTATAAAATATCAGAAAGTAGCCAAAGGACTCTTGCCTACCACATTGGCAGCACATGATTCTTGATAATGACTGAGACAATCGAAAGTACTTGAACAAAACAACAGAATAAACTTGGAATTCGGATCGTTTATTCAGAACTTGGATTGTGATATATAGCTTCTTAATAAAAAATTGTAAACATGCAATATAAAATTAAACATAAAACCCATGTTCATTGAATTTACCAAAGATATTTGGTTGAATACTTTCTGACTAAGCATATATATATATATATATATATATATATATATATACATGAGTGTCCATTAAACAGATAAATTAAAAATATGTCGGAGTTACTCCATTTCATAACCGATTTCGTAAAATTTTGCAAATAAATTATTTTTTTTATATTTGTTTACATTAAGATAAGAAAACAGGGCATGTATGAATACTACGAAAAATCAGGAAAATGAGTATTTAAAGTCATTAATTCGGGCATTGCGTAACTGTAATGCCTTCGTTGTCGAGCGGTCTAAGACATGTCAGATCAATTGACGATGTTTCCTTAGGAACGCATGCTTCCAAAGGATGCATAATTTTTATAAGAACATTTCTCGATTCTTAAGGCCGATACATGTAAACAAATATGATTCTTAATTAATAAAAAAGACAGAGTACCTACCCAAATACAAGTTTCCATTAAAAATAATGCTTAAACAAATAATATATATATATATATATATATATATATATATATATATATATTAATACAGGTTTCATTGAATAATATAGACAAGTTCTGTCTATTTATTTTGTGTAAGATCCGTTCGTATGATCTGATTAGCTTGATAGTTTTGTTCGTGGAAAGACGACAAGAAATCACAATAATTGTTGATTTTTTTATCAGGTCTGGGCTTTCGGCTTACATAAGCCACTATCAAAGGATGAAAATTTAATGTTCAGTGAACATAGAACATTTAAATTATTAATAGAGTGGCGTTATACAGAGAAAATTAGTCAGGTTCATTTTTTGTGTCGCACATGGCTGTCGGCCGAGAAGGAATGGTGGTAGTGGGTTTTTGGTCAATTGAGTGTATAGTGGCATGAGGGATTGGTCTGGGAACTGCTGCTACTATGGTGTAGGGGGTAAGTATAATTGCTATGATCTCTCCCGTCGATTATAGGCATTGAAGTATGTTAGTAGAGGTGTCGAAATTTATTTTATTTAGGCTAGGTTTAAACTGTTTGATGTGGATAGCTTCTAGAATTTTAAGTTTTCGTTTATTATTTTCTTATTTAAGTATATGCGTATTTTCAACAAGTGTCTATTATGTTTAATCATGAACCGTTCTAAACATCGTATTTTGGCTATAATTTCAGGTGAAAATAAAGACAAAAATTTTCCAAAATTTGGATACTTTTTTATGAAGTTGGTTCTAAGCTTTCGGCTCACATGAGCCATCTTCAGAGAGGTTATAAGGACGTTAACATAAAAACATCCACCATCAAAGACGATTTTATCTTGTGTTGACATAAAACTTTGCTAAGCTACGATAACAGTTACCAAATATCAAACGCAGATCGTAAATTTATAATGCGGTTTTATGACGTCACACCGCGTGAGAGCTGGAAATTTTAACAGAATCATATATTTAAATGCAATATAATGTGTTATGGCCAGATTTAAACGTGATTTTATTAAGTGTGGGTTGTTTGGATTTAATTTAATGTAGATGGTCTCCAATATCTGAAGGTTCTTTTTACTGTGTGTGTGAGTGAGGATTATTGTATTGTTGACTAAAATCTGTATATATATATATATATATATATATATATATATATATATGTACGTGCGTGTGTGTATGCGTTTGTGTGTACATATATGTGCGTGTGAATTAAATAGAACAAATATCCTATCATATGAAGCAGTTACTTACCGACCATCATCTACAATCCTATAATGAAGATAAAAACACAAACAATATGTCTACCCTTATTTATTAACCTTAGCACTTTGGTGATAAAACGTGTAAGACGAGACCGAACAGACGCGATTTTGCAATTTATTCTTTGCTTAAAGGCTTCAACAACTGGCAGTTTTGCGATAGCGCTTATGTCATTCATAAATAAAGCTGAAACTCCAAGCGCCAAAAGCAATTAGGTGCTCTTCTGGCGAATAATGAGAAATTGCCTCCTGAGAATTGCTCGTCTTCGTTGGTCTCCCAAGTATTAAACATGATCGGATGAGGAAAAGAAAAGAAAAATAGAATAGACTTACAATCACGACAGCATGAAAACAGCAAAAGACGCCAAAGGTTATCAATACAGAAAACTATAATAATTACAGTTATTATCCTCATTATTCGTATTTGTATTTTTATACCAAAGTTATCTCGAGACATTCGTTGATGATCTAGTAAAATCATATCTTTGGTATTGTGGTGTAGTAATTGTGTGTTTAATCTTCAGCCCTCGAAATACACACTTAGACTCAATAGAAACAGTTTCTGATATGTATTTAGAGATTTCAGTATCCAGAGAAAGGTCTGTAACGTTATCAATCTCTAGCTGGAATTTAGGCTTCAGTTACTTTCATGTAGCTTCCCTATGGTTTGCTATAAATAATTTCATAGTAATTGTTCTGATGAACTTTCCCCTTTGACAAATCAACATTATGAATTTAAGAGCAGTATTGTGGTACAGTGGATACCGGCTCGGAACGAAAATCCGGGGAGCCGAGTTCGAATTCCATTTAAATCCATTGTATTCACTTACGCGCAAATACCCTTTGGAAAGGTATTAATCCGTCTATTCCTTCCAGTCAGTTATGGGTTAAATAGCAGGACAGATTGGGTTCTATAGCCTTGGTCGGCAACCAGTCTACCGCAGAAAGCAATAGCAACCTACTGCGGGATAATCTTCTGCCCAGTCAGTCATGTCTCTTTCGTGTATTTAGTATGGCACTTAGCTGACTGACTAACTTGACGTGCGTTATGGTGATCAGAACGAGAAATCGGAGAGCCGAGTTCGAATTCCAGTTGAATTCGTTGCATTCACTTACGCGCAGATACACTTGGGAAAGGTACTAATCCTCCGCTTCTCTCTCAAGCTGTGAGTTAAATAGCAGAATAGATTCGGTGCTTTAGCCTTGGTTGACAATCAGACTACCGCAGAAAGTAATGGCAACCTACTGCGGGAAAATCTTCTGCACAGTTTGTCATGATTTTTCGAGACATGATTGCCTAAGCGCGTATCACGTATGGCAGCTAACTGACTGTTTTGGTGCCCTATCTACATTGAATTGAACTCTTCTTCCTTCATAACTACTAACTTGCGAGATTTCTGGGAGGCAGTCGAGACGCAGTGTAACTTGATAGTTCGGACGGACACTTCTATCCGCTGACTAATAACACTTTTATTTGTATATATGTTCCAATACACTGGTTCAACCTCCCACCTTCTTTTCGTGTCTTTCTTCCTGGCCCTAACAGGCCACAACACTGACTGACTAGATTGGCATGTGTCATCATTTTAGAGTTGAAATAGCTGGATGTAACCAAAAGTTCTATGCTAACAGAGTCTTCCCTCGAACTTTTCGCTTGTGGGACTTCCTTCCGGCTACTTGCTTTCCAGTCGATTTTAATCTTCATGAGTTTAAATAAAGTGTCAATCATTATTTTCTGCTTCCTTATTTCTAGTTCTTTTATTGACCTCTATCCTGAAAGCTTGAACTATCAGAGGCCAATTATGAAATCTATTGAACACGTTTGTTGTATTTGAAATGCTTTATTAATGTGTTATTTTCAATAAACTTTTCCCATATGATTATTTTTATTTTTAGTTGTTAGTACAATTTTTCCATCTTTATCTTAGATGCCAGGTGCCAGTTATTTGCGTTAAAACGACGACCAAACTCGAAGCTTTAGCCTTGATGGGAGGAAACAAAGACAAGATAACTCATCGTCCGCGTCATAATAAAACTACCAACCACGAGTTATGTCGTGGTTGGTAGTCAATGTTTTTATATTTTTCTCTGATTCTCTCACACTCAGTATCTTTCTGGTTTCATTACCTTGCTTGTAATGAAATAATTTTTTTAAAATTCCTGAAAGATGTTTTTAACGATGTGAACAGTGATCCTTAAAATTCTTCTTCAACTCAGATGAAAATGATTTTCCCCGGGATGTTTTTATCGCCTGCATCAGAAATCTTCTTAATCGCTCCCAGGGTTTCTATAACGAATAGTATAATTCTTGTAATTCCTACTTTAATATTATACTTTCTGGAGAGTTTATCATATTCTTTTGATGAAATGTTTTTATAAAACAGCAGGAATGTATAAGAAGCGTCAAACCAAGAAAAAAAATTAGCACAATAATCAGTACGTATAAAATAACCAATATCAGCTGGGATAATTACATCTGAAGATGTTCAGAGGGTAGCTGATTGAAATGCCCTGCATATAATAATATATGTCATAACCGAAATGGGAAAATCCTAGAATATTCGAGAAGATTTATTCGAGAGTTGAATAAGTCTCGAATAAATCTTCTCGAATATTCTAAGAATTTCTTAAATTCGGGTTATTTGGTAAAGATAGGCATTTTTTTATTTCCTGTTTAAATAATTAATTTGTTGATTGTTTCTTTTTTAAATTTTAGTGTATTAGTTAAAGAAGGTTAGGTTCATTATGTTTTTTTAATTATATATATATATATATATATATATATATATAGATAAGATAGATAGATAACGAGAGAGAAAGAGAGAGAGAGAGAGTGAGAGAGAGAGAGAGGGGGAAAGAATGCTTAAATGACAATGTAACTATTTCTTTATATGTCTGCATTTACCCATTCTTTAATAAATTATTCTTTTTAATTTATTTAGAAGTTTGTTTTGGTTTTGAAAACTAATTATTTTTAATTTTTAACTTATTATAAAAGTGGGAAAATTAAAAAAAATAAACGGTCAATTGGTTGCAACTCTTGATGAGTGGGCGGAACGATTCCTGGATAATCTGTTTACGAAACTCTGGAGTGTGAATCTTGAAAATAACATCAGTCACTTCAGTAACAAATTTTATGTTTGTATTAATCATAAATACACTACCGGCCATAATTATTAGGCCACCCAGTTTTAAAAAAAAGTGGTGTTGTTCATAATATGTTTAGTATTTATTGTCAAGTGTCTAATTCTATATAAAAATAGAATGGTTCTTTTGTTAATACTGCAAAATGACATGTGTATCGAATAAACTGTTCTGGTGTACATTTTTTGTGCTCTCTTCCCCATTCTAGTCTCTTCTTCTTATTGGCTGGCCGAAGCAAAGTCTTCCTGGCGGCCTTGTAAAATTTTGCAAAGTAATAATAACAAAAAAATCATTCTATTTTCATTTAGAATTATCCACTTCGCAATAAATACTAAAAAATGGGGTGGCCTAATAATTATGCCCGTAGTGTATATATATATATATATATAGCAATCTAATCAATTTCTATTCTCACAATAAACAACAAAATAAAATCTTGTATGATCATCGGATTCTACTTAACAGCACTTAGAATTTGCAACGCTCAACATTTAGAGGAAGAGGAGAATTACGTTGAAAACATTTTCAAGCGTCTTCAGTACACTAGTTATTTTATATTCAATGCGAAACTAAAGGCTAATAAAATATTTAAAAATGGAAAAATAGCTCCTCCTGATAAAACCAGTGCATAAACATTTATATTGTACTTCCAACTCTATCACATCTACAATGAAAATAATCTATCTAAACTCAATATATAATTTGTTACAAAACAATAAGTCTCGGTAAATACTAAACAAAGCAATCAGCTAAAACCTGAAGGAGGAATCTACTCGATCCCCGGCAAAAATTGCATGAAAAATACATTTACGAAAATACACACTGCCGAATAACACACATTTTCGTAACAAAATTTATCGCAAATAATCAGGCCGGTAGAAATAAATAAAGAATACTGTTTGATTATAAACAGAATATCTACTTAAATACGAGTATCGATCAAAAATAATGTTCAAACAAATAATTTCAAATTGTCGGTTGTTAATAACCATTTCGTTAATCTTCGTAAATTTCCGTAATATATATATATATATATATATATATATATATATATATATATATATATATGGGGGGGGGGGTTGTATGTGTGTGTGGGTGTGGTTGTGCGGGTGTAATGGTTGGTACTGGTAATATTTGGCGTTTCTTTACAATAAAAAATCGGCATTAACTTAGCAGCCAGTGATTCTGTCGGTTGAAATTGATAAAATCTTTCTATTAAAACAATTTTCCAGGAAATAACTTTTCAATTTTAAATGGAATATTAAGTATTCATGTTGGAAGACAGACATTTTTTCATGAGAAACCGGTATATGATACTTACATACATGTACATATTTATCCTGCCTTGTTGATAATGTTTGGGTTACGTAAGGGTTATTTGCGAATGATAGGTACGAGTATTGAGCGACAGGAAAATTTCCTTGGAAACAAAGAAAAGAATACTGGATTGATATGAGATATCTGTTCTCCTATATGGCAGTAAATGTTGGACAGTCTCATCAAAGTTGAAGGAGAATGAGTTGAAGCAACCGAAATGTGGTTCTACAGAAAGCTGATGCTGAGGATACAAGGGAGAGAACAGGTGAGCAACAGCCCTTTCGCGGAGATTTGGGAAAATGAAGGAAGAAGGGCTATACCCCATAATTAGTTGGAAACTGATAGGCTCAGCCCGTACCCCTAGAAATTTTCAGGATAGGTGCAATCTGTGTTTAAAGGAAAAAATACAAATATTAAATCAGCCCCTACTTTTAAATTTGCGGAAAGAATTCGTAGCAAATGCCACCATAAGTCGAAATTTGTGAATTTTAAAACTTAAGATTTAAGTTTTAAATTTAATCTATGATTTTAGTCAAATAAATTATTTTTTAAGCTAGTAAATTTGAATCTCACTACCAAATACTGATCTCTGCCTTATAGATGCCTACCTTCTTCCTTTTTTCCTATCTAAATTTTTAACATGTAAGAATCTGTAGACTAACTTTTTAGACCCTATTTTTTCCTGCACCGTTATATATTTTGTTTTGTTTTTGTGTAGATTCTTATTTCCATTTTGTTGTTCATAACAATATTACGCATTTAATTTCCCTGCACATTGTTATAATTTTATATGTATATTTATATTTATTTTTAATGCTAAATCTAATTTTCCTTTTACACATAAAGATTTGATTAACTTTTAGCTATTGGGGATAAACATAAGCCTATCATCACGATATAATCCAATCTATTTGTGGTCCAAAATTCTACTTAATATGTGTAAAATATAGATTCCTACAAGATCAGCAACATGGACTGAATCATAAGCTCCCATAGGAACGTCAAAACTATAATTAGGCCTTTCGTCCATGTAGAATGGTCAATTTTCTAGCGGTTAAAATAATCGTTCTATCTTTGTCGGTGATTTCTACATAATATCTAGCAAAATCAATACAAATTTCTAGAAGATCTTTGAATATTGAAGAGTAATCTACAATATCAAATTTATGGAAGGTGGATTTGGATTTAGTTTTGATATTATTAAATCAATTGATGGTATCAGTGGAGCTTTTCCAGAGGTTGGGGTGCAAAGTAGATTGTAACTTCTCAATTAAGTTTTTTAAAATTACTCTGGAAATTAAGCCTAATTCGCTTTTAGTTGGATTAATTAGTCTTGTTTACAACTTATTTTTAAAATTGTGTTTGTGATCTTTAAATAAAATGTAAGCATCTTTAGTAGATATTTTACCTATTCTATCAGCAATTTTTAGTTCATTAGTAAATTTGGCTGTGTCAATGTCTATTTCAGATTAATGTTGTTTTCTCTGTCTATTTTGTATTGGTTAGTTATTTCATTTTTAAGGAGATTGATGTTACGGGAAGGTTCGCATTTATAAATATTGTTAAATTTATCTGACTTAACCTATAGGTCCTTATAGTTTTTTTTAGAGTTAAAATATGTGTTTTTGAGATAGCGACTGCAGCCGAGCTGCCAAGTCGTTATCAATCACATTACAGATTCTTTGTTGTATTTTGTCAAGAACCCCAAGAAGAATAGCATGGGCAGCCGACCAGATGTGGCAGCAGTATTCAATACACGGGCGGATGGGAGATTTATATATGTGCAGGATAGATTCAGACGGGAAAAACTTCCGAGCCCTGTACAGAGAACCGACTTTCATAGTAGCGGATTTAGCAATGGATTCGATGTAGTCATTCCACCTGAGGTCCGCTGAGAATGTGAGGCCAAGGAGGCGTAGTGTTTTATTCTCTGGGAGGCGAGCCTGTTCCATGCTCATGGGAGGTAGGTGCGATTGTCTATGGTGGTTAATTGATAGCAGTTTCGTTTTGGAAGCATTAAAATTCACGAGCCATTTCTCGCCCACACCAGATTTTTGATCGAAGGCGAGAGTAAACTGTAGTTTCATCGGCGTACATGCCTACTTAGGATCTTATGGCATCGGGGAGATCATTAATGTAGATCAGATATACCGCAATGATTCTAAGAATTGAAGAAGGCCAGAGCATACAACGGCCGAAACACCTTATAAATGGCAACAAAGATGAGGAGAATAGTCTGAATAATGTAAATAATGTAAATACTGCCTCATCTCAGTAATATAGGCAAATATGTAAATTTAAACATTTAGCTTTCAAGTAAAATAAAATTTTCGAGAAACCGTTTTTATTTTTAAAAATTCAGTTTAAAAGTTAGTTATCTAAACTTATTTATAAATGGAACTTTGTCTCTGTGTGTGTGTGTCTGTGTGTGTGTGTGTGTCCGTTACCTATAGACTCCAAAACGGCTGAACCGATTTTCTTGAAAATTTTACACAGTTGTACTATAAGCGTCTGCGAGTGTTCTGAGCTAGGTTTTGTGTTGAGGTACTCCCGATAAATATCGAAAATCGATAATCGAAAAAATCGGGTTATAGAAGGAGTGGTCCGATTTTAACCAAATTTGATACACTCATAGACAAAGACACAAGAAACGATATTCAGAAGTTTCCAGGTTGCAGTTCTTACAATAGTGCAGAAAATCGATAATATATATATATATATATATAAAAGGCAAGATGTTTGTGCGTGTGTCTGTTTATCTGCCTGTATGTTTGTATTTTTTTCAGCCCTTTTATTTTAGTTTTTGCTTCGGGTTTGGCTTTATGTAGGTATAATTGTAGTTCTTAGTCTCAGCCATGATACCATTTACTCAGAGGACTTATTTAGCCTTCAAAATTCAGTTTACGACGAAAAAAACTTTTTGATATCGATACCAGGAAATCAAAATTTGACTTACATCCATTTATTTTTCTTTCAATTTACGGTTTCGCTTTAACTGGAAACAACTATTGCGTTTTAGTCTTTTGTGCCAATGTCCAAAGAGTCTGAGCTCCAGGACCATGGATTAGTTTTAAAGCTTTCATTACACCCGAATAACGCCGGGCTATACTGCTAGTCGAAAATAAGCGGAGGTACTTATATTGCGATTAATATTATCGTTGTTTCCATTGTTAGTGTTTTCATTGAGTTTTTGTTTAGGAAATAAAGTGTTTTCTGTTTTATCCGTTAGTTTCATTTTTATAGTCATGTAAGTTTAATGCGGATATTTTTAAGTATTTTTAAATTTTGTTCTTTCCATGTTAATGTTAAGCAGTGTATTTTCTTTTGCTTTAATTTTGTATTTATTTATGTATATATTTATTTAATTTCTATTGTTTTTTATAATTATTATCTTTATTAATAGTGTCATTACTATTAATATTTTTTCTGAGAAAATAGAGCTCAATGCGCTGAAGTGAAAATGTTTTTAGGAGTAAAGGCAATAGCAATAACAAGGGTAGTTCAAAGCCATAAATACTGTCAGTCAGTGGAAATCTGGAAAAAAGCACATTTAAGGTAAGCTGTCTGACAAAATACGCCCAAAATACTTAATATAGACGCTCGTCAACATTGACACATCCGGGAAAGGCATTGGAGTAATCCAGAACCTGTACTGGCAGCAAACTGTCTGCATACGGACAGGAAACGAGTTATGTAGCTATACAAAAAATAGAGAAGGGTGTAAGACAAGGATTTGTCTTCTAACTGGATCTATTCAACTAATACAGTGAGACAATTTTGTGAGCTCTGGAAGTTCTGCCAGGATTCGTCATAGGTAGCCGCAACCTGAATTATATAAGATACGCAGGTGATACAGTGCTGATAGCAGACATGAAAAGGAAACTACAAGACCTCCTACAAGAAGTAGTTAAAGAAAGCGGAAACAAAAAAACTATATATAAATTACAAAAAAACTGAATGCATGGTCATCAGTACAAAGAGGAGCCCAGAGTGCTAACTACTGGCCGGGGATACTAAAATCAAGCAGGTACAGAAATTTAAATATCTGGAAAGTGTTCTAACAGAGGACATAATGTGCGACACAGAGATCCGAAGCCTTATTGTCATGGCCAAAGATGCATTCCAGAAGCTGAGTAGAGTATTGAGAGATAGGAAAAATTCGCCAGAAATAAAGAAGAGAGTTAATGTGATAACTGTCTTTCAATATGGCAGTGAATGCTGGACAATCTCATTAAAGATGAAGGAAAGACTGGCAGCAACGGAAATGTGGTTTTACAGAAGGATGCTGAGGATACCATGAACCGAATATATAAACAACGACTAGGTTTTGGAGTGGATGGAAACGAAAAGGAAACTTATAATTAATATCAGGAAGAGAAAGCTGAAGATTCTGTGACATGTAATGAGGAAGAAGGGCTTGGAGAATCTAATAGCCACTGGACGGATTGAGGGAAGAAGAGACAGATGAAAGCAACTCGTGAGATACTTGATGGACTTGAGCAGATGGATGGCGGGGCAGGTTTGGGAGGGGTAATAGGAGAAAGAGCTACAAGGTTTAGGGAGAGGTGGAGGGTTACGATCGCCTACATCCTGAAGGAATGCAGCGCATAGAAGAAGCCTTTGCAATAAAGAGTTCGATAACAGAGCTAGTGCATGCATATAATTAATATAAGCAACATTTGTCACTTAGCTAATTAATGTTTTATTCAACACATCGACCCCAGAGTTTGTTAGACGAAACTTTTGTAATCGTTCAGTCCACTCATCAGGAGGTTTCAGCAATTGAAAGTCTTTTTTTTTTCTTTTTCGTTATCTTTATATTAACTTTGATGTAATTAATTGTTGTAGAAGAACATCCTATACAACCCGTAATGGATATGGTCTAGTCTATAAATGACTATGACTGGTGCCATATGTCAGCATACGTCACTAGACGAATCTATAACACTGTCAGCCCTCTGCCATCGGGTGGAGGGCGCTCTCTGCTTCCGAGCAGAGAGCAATGACCCAGTCGTGATTCCGCCGAAGGGTAGAAGCACGACTGGGGAATATTAGACAGACATTTTTTGGCTGGGCCATATAGCCCGGAAAGCCCAGTTATAAACTGACCATGTGTCACATGTTGCCCTTACTGGGAGGGACAGCTAAATAATGCATACGTCACTAGACGGACGCATAAGTCATAGGCGGAGACATTTTCTACTTGATCGTTATTCCAGCACTATTCGTTGATTGTTCTTGTACGTCTATTGGTTAATTGTACTGTTGTATAATAAATCTCTTCTAATCTATCTTCAGTGTTAAGTATTATTCTTACACTATTTTTTTCCTTGATATTCCTTCCCGGGATATATCATTAATTTATGCCTAGTTATGGGTATTAGGTTGATTTTCCTCCTACTGTGTGTCTATGTGTACATGTGTGTGTCTGCGCGTATGCATGTGTGGATGTGATATTGATTTGTATTCTAGTATTTCACTTGAAACAAATGGACGTGTAAATATAAAATGAACTGAGTAGAAATTAATAAAATATAATTTCATAAACGATACTGTTAAGGAAAATAATATATATTATTGGAAAATTACTATATTATCCCTTATACATTGCTTATTATATTATTTTAAAAGCGACACAGTCAAGTAAAATAATATATATTATTGCAAAATTATTATAGTATTTGTTACACATCCATTATCATAGTATTTCTTATACATCCATTATTATAGTATTTCAAAAGAAATACAGTTAAGTAAAATAATATAGAATCTTCAAATTACAAATGTGAATCTCGTTCTCTCGTATCAGTACAGATTTGGCTGAAAAAAAAAATCCATTTTTCTGATGACTGTTTAATTGTGAAACTGGTCATGCATTTAGCGAATTGTCTTATATAATTGAGGCTCTTTGGAATTGGAAGATACTTTCCATCGCAAAATAAAAAAAAAATGATTGTCGACTTTCAAAAAGCCGAACTTTTGATCAATTTGAGATAAACTATTAATTTTTTAAAGAAATCTAGACGCATGTACTTTAACACACAAACACTTACAACGGAAAAGCTGTGTGACATTTTGAAGCAAAAAACTTTATACACCTATAACAGAAACTGGACATCACCGTAGCGCAATATTTGCTCAACAAAATAGTGACATTATGCTCCCCTAAGCTAGATAAAACGTTTAAAATATGTCTGATGACAAACATAAACTTGCATATGAACACACTAATGAATTTTCATGAAGAAAAATTGGAAGGAAAAAAAATGTATAATCTGACATGTTATCATATATATATATATATATATATATATATATGTGTGTGTGTGTGTGTGTGTGTGTGTGTGTGTGTGTGTGTGTGTGTTTATACATATATGTATACTGTTATTGGTTAGATAACAAACATAATGAGTAGACAAAAATCTTCTTCTTCATCTATGTGTCTTGTCCTTTCGGGATGTAGGCGATCATGGTTTCCCACGTCTCCCTATCACTGGAGCCTCTTAGCACGCTTTCTCCTGTTACACCATACAACTCCCGTTCTATCATCCACCTGCTCAGGCCCTTCAAGTATATTATCCGCTGCTTTCCTCTGTCTCTTTTTCCACCTAAGTAGTCTGTTAGTATCAGGTTCTTCAAGCCTTCCTCCCTCATTGCATGTCCCAGGATATTTAGCTGTCTTTTCTTGATGCTCAGTATTAATTTCCTTTTCGTTTTCATCCTTTCCGAAACTTCATCATTGCTCACATGCTCGATACATGATATCCGCAGCATCCTTCTGAAGAACCATATGTCAGTTGCTTCAAGTTTTTCCTTCATATTTGACGATATTGTCCACCATTCACTGTTTTATTGAAGAACTGACATCACATAGCAATCCAGTACTCTTTTCTTTATTTCTAACGAAATTTTCCTGTCTCTTAATATTCTACTTAGTTTCTGGAACGCGTCTTTGGCCATGTTAATTCGTCTTTGGATCTCTGGGTCGCACTTTCAGTCTTCTGTTAGAACATTTTTCAGACATTTAAATTTTTGTACCTTGCTTGATTGTAGTCATCCCCACCTGTATTTGGCACTTTTAAACAAACCTTACCGGGATGTGGTTGAAGGTATCTTCTGTAACAACACTCAGAGAGAGAGAGAGAGAGAGAGAGAGAGAGAGAGAGAGAGAGAGAGAGAGAGAGAATAAGAAAAATATAAAAGACACAGAAACTGGAAGCTGTCCCAGGAAAGAGAAGATCAGTCATTTAAGTACCATACGTGATACACGCTTCGGTGATCACATGACTGACTGTGCAAACGATTATCCCGCACTAGGTGGCCATTACTTTCTGCGGTAGACTGGTTTCCAGCCAAGGCTATATCTATCCTGTTATTTAACCCATAACTTTAGGGAAGAGACGGATTAATACCTTTTCTTAAGGGTATTTGTGCGCAAGTGAATGCAAGAAATTCAACTGGAATTCGAACTCGACTCTTCGATTTCTCATTCCGAGCCGATATCCACTGCACCACAACAAGATACTTTGAAATATAAACGTGTCCAACACAAAGAAAGAATAATTGTTCTTCTATCGAATCATTTAGCGAGAAAGCGTTAAAAAAAAAGAAAAAAAAGAAAAAGGAAATATCAAAACATTGGTTGATATCTGCGATTTTATAGGTTAGAAAACTAAAGCAGCAAAACTGAAGCAGTGATCCTTGTAAAAAGATAACATAGTTTATAACATAATTTTTATTTAATGGTATAGACATATCGAGAAGTAATTTTTGTTTGTCTTTTGAATTTAGTCAGGATGTCTAGTATTTTTTAATTTATTTTGATTTAATGCTTGGTTCAATAATATACCAAGTCTTTTCCCATGAGATTAGCTAAATAACTTTTAAGAAGTCGACCAAATCGAATGTAAACAATGTCACCCCGCAAAAAAAGAAAAGAAAAACATTGAAATTTATAAAAAGGATATTTGAACACAAAAAGAACTTAAACTTTTAGCAATACTCATGCTTGCCTAAACTCAAAACGCAAGTGCGTACACACACACACACACACACACACACACACACACACACACACACACACACACACACACACACACACACGCACACACACGCGCACACACACACACACACACACACACACACACACACACACACACATATATATATATATTTGTATATACGTATGGACGGCATAACATTCCGAATAAAAAAAAACAAAAAACAAAAAAAAAAAACACTATTCTTTAAAAAATGTGCTCAATACAAAGTAGAGCGAGTAATATTTAATTATAATTTATGACATAAATATCTATTATAATATCACTACAAAAGTAGCTATTTTGTTTCGACACTTGTGTCTTATCAAGAATCAAACACACTGAAGCATTGGTTCCCGTACGATCACCGAATTGAAGTAACGTCGAATCCTGTTACCTAGATTAGTGATATCTTGGGAATACCAGGCGCTCTAAACATGGATGTGCGGATGGTGTAATGGATAATGACTTGAAATTGTTAATCGGAGAGCCGAGTTTCAGTTCCCATTGGTTTCGTCAATATTTACTTGCGCTGAAATGCCCTTGATAAAGCCATGAATACATCTTTTCTCTCCCAACTAAGGGTTAATTAGTAAGAATTGTATAACTAAACGATTATTATTTTTAAAAAAATATTGCAATCTAAAAATATTTTCTGGCTGCAAAGGGTTGATAAGCCGTAAAAAACAAAAAACAAATCAATTAATCACTAACACACGTCGGCGAAGCATATTGTTAAAAGGCTTTTCCAAATTTTTCGTTATATTTTCCTCTTTTATATCGGATACAATTTTACATCATGCTAACACGCAGATATATATATATATAATGTGACAGATTTTACTATGCTAAGTAATTTTCATAACAGAGATGAAAACAATTTTTTATATATTATATAAGCAATAAATCATGTCAGGTTCATCTTATATAATCCATTATTATTAAACAATATATTAAATATAACTTGCTTTGCAGGTATCAGGTTTTATTATGCAAACGAGATTTAACATAAATTTGAATTTATAAATAAATCCAAAAGATAAAGTCAAATAAACATACATTTCATTAACGCAATATCCCGTATACCTGAACAAATTATTATTTTATTATTTTCCGTGTTCATACGGACTCCATGAAATTATGTAACATTCATTAGTCTTTCATACAAAGATATAACTTTTCTACAGTTTTGACTTTAACGTTATTTGCAGCAGTTTTTATTACTTCCCACGAATTGAATACTGTTTTACATTTTCTTATATGCCTCTGTTATATCCCGGGAGGGGATAAACAGAGAAAGAATAGTGCAAAAAATAATTTTTAACACTGAGGATATATGAATAGAGATTTATTATACCTCAGTACAATAAACCAAATACACGTACACCAACGAACAGTTAACAAGAATAACAATCAAGAAGACAATGTCTCTGTATAGAACGTATGCGTTCGTCTTGTGAAAAATGCTTCTGTCTACTGACGTATAACTCTCGTCTAATGACGATGGATCTCGTATAATCACGATCACTCTCGTATAATGACAAAGACGGTATTTACCAACCTTCCCACGTAAGGTTAGATGTGACACAAGGTCTTTTTATTGTGGGTCTTCCCGGCCATATATCCAGGCCAAAAATGTCTATTTTTTCCCCCAGTCGTGATTCTACCCTTCGGCGGAACCACGACTAGGTTATTGCCCTCTGCTCGGAAGCAGAGAGCGCGCTCTACCCGAAGGCAGAGAGCTGACAGTGTCATAGAGTCGTCAGTCTAATGACGGAGACTGTATTTACCAACCTTCCCACGTAAGGTTAGATGTGACACAAGGTCTTTTTATTGTGGGTCTTCCCGGCCATATAGCCAGGCCAAATAATATCTGTCTATTTTTCCCCAGTCGTGATTCTACCCTTCGGCGGAACCACGACCCCCCCTTCCCACTCCCCTAGCGAGTGTGATTCTTGATTTCGCCGTTTGGCGGAATACAGCGGCCACTCTTTTTTCTGGGATGGACGATTCTTACTAACATTGATTATTATTTTAGTTCAAAATTTGTTGTACTTTCAGTTTATTTTTGGGTTCATTCCCCTCCCATCATTTCATTTTTCATTAAATGTTTTATATTATTGTACATGATATATTATATTGTACATTTATTTTATATTGTACATAAATACATTTTTATTGTTATGGGTTATTTCCCCACTTTTTTAGGTGCCCCTTTAAGTTTCTGGCATTGTGGTGTATGAAGGATTGGGAGTTGATGGATGGGTTCTTGTGGTGATTGTGCAAATTGTAATGAGTGAATGGGTCGTGATAATGTTTGGCTAGGAATAGGATAGTTCAGTGAGTACCAACCTTTCCCCCATTCCCTTTTCGGCTTTGTGACACAATTTTGTAATTTTTTACAAAATAAATAGTGTCTCCGTCATTACACTGACGACTCTATGACACTGTCAGCTCTCTGCCTTCGGGTAGAGAGCACTCTCTGCTTCCGCCCTCTATCCAGCTTGGGGTCCAGGATGGCATTCCAGTCCCCCACTAAAACGAGTTGCCTTGAATCCACCAGGAAGGGCTCCAACCGCCGAAAAAACGAGACGCGCTCCTCCCGGTCGTTGGGCGCATAAACCGCAACCAGTCGAAACGCATTGCTTTTCACTGCAATATCGGCCACGATCAGCCGGCCCTCGGCACCGACATGGACAAGATCCACCTTCGCGTCCAGGGTACGCTTCACCAGCAAAGAAACTCCTCTGGCCAGCCGGTTCCCATATGCTGAATAGACGACAAAGTCGTTAGACAGCACACAGGCATCGGCCTTGCAAACAAAGTGAGTCTCTTACAGGTGAAGAGGCTCATCCCTTGTTTCCTGTTTAGGATACGGTTTCCGGTTTTCTCTTTTCTAATCTTCTCACTTTGTTATTTTTTTCCAATTGGAGTAGATAGACTAAACTATCGCCCGGTTCACACTCCACCCTCATCTATTGCAAAGGTGAAGAGGCTCATCCCTTGTTTCCTGTTTAGGATGCGGTTTCCGGTTTTCTCTTTTCCAATCTCTTCACTCTTATGTAGCCCCCTGCACATCAGTGGCATTACCGCCTTGCTCGGGGTGATATGATTTTTAAAAAAATGTACACACTCTTCAGGAAAAGAAAAAAAAATTGAAATGTTTTAATACCAAATTTATTCAGACGTAATAATTTCAGACTTGATACAAGTAACCTTCGAGCTCTACAATCACAAGTGATGCAAAAATGGAGGCTTTAGCTTTCAATGGTTTATTATTAAAGCGAACTGATGTTTGGGCAGATGTGCGTTGTGGTGCAGTGGATATCGACTCGGAACGAGGAATCGGGGAGCAGAATTCGAATTCCAGCTGAATTCCTTGCATTCACTTACGTACAAATACACTTGGTAAAGTTTTAACCCGTCTCTTCCCTTCAGTTATGGGTTAAATAACAGGGCAGATTGGGTTCTATAGCTTTCGAGACATGATCGCCCAAGCGTGTATCACGTATGACACTTAAATGACTGACGTTTGGGCGACGTAGTCCAAAGTGTTCTGTGAGAAGGCTGCACATGCATCTTCGATTTCTTTTGTAAGAATATAACGCCATCTGTCGAGAAAATATCGTACGATAGTAAACAGTGTTGTCGTAATTTGATAAAGCAACAAAAGATCATTTTTTCCTACTGAAGTGTATATTTTGGATTGGACTTCCTCTCTCTCACTCTCTCTTTCTCTCTCTCCCGCCAATATATATATATATATATATATATATATATATATATACAGGGCCGTAGCTGATGCTAAAAAAACACCGGGCACAGAAAAAATTGCCCGGATTTATTAGTTGACAATGTGATGACGTCATCAGTGTCACCCATTTCCAGAAACTATGATTTTTGCGGATTTCGTCGGCTATTCCAATGGAAATTAGGCACAGAACGTAAACGAAAGCAGGAAATCAGATTTTTACTGCGTTCATTCGGATGTTTTCTTCGTTTTTCTTTCTTTCTTTCTTTCTTTCTTTCTTTCTTTGTGAATGGTTTAATTTGATTTCTGACGTAGACATTTTTCCTTGCACGGATCGGGCCGGACCCGTGCCCGGTGTGCCCGGTGTGCCCGGTGTGCCCGGTGTGCTCGCTAGTCAGATACAGCCATATATATATAATCGATACAAATATTTTTTATCATGATGGAAGAATTTCTAAACGGACTTATGATGTAGCTATGGGTTCGCTTTCTATATGAATCACAAAGAAAATAAGATCTTTAAAAATTTCGTCAAACTTATACGTTCGGAATATCGATGACATAGCTATCCTAAAAAATTACCTAGACGAAATAAATAAAAAAACTTAAAGAAACCTCCGAGAAAAAAAAGTCGTTCTACACTTTGCTCACTAATAATAGAGTTACTTTTACTGGCATTTTAATTGACACGAACAGTCATCATTTTACTAATTCACCGTATAAAAAACCTAAAAATAAAAAGTCTTGTCTTTTCCAATACAAAAGACAATGTACTTGCAAATATAAAATAACTTATAAAAAGCATGATTAACCAAGCTAAAATAATTTATTCTTAGCGTGTTCTATTTGTAAACAATTGAACGACATAAAACAAACACGTATCAACAATAATTACCTTGTGTATGTCGTCAGCGCGCAAATAAAATTGGCTTTAAGAATTTTAGAAAGAAAAGCACGAGTAAACACCCTTATCTAAACACAAATAAAATCATCATTAACTTATTCTACCGTAACCAGATGCGCCCTAACTATAAAGAAGAAAAAGCAATTAAAAATATAATTTACTTAATGATTCCGATAAATATATTACATTTTTCGTTTTTTATAAAAAAATTTTTAAACCATCTAACCTAATCATTACTATCTAGGGGCCACAGAAATAATGCCTATCTAAAAACAACAAAAGAATTAAAAAAAATTAAAAAAAACAAAAAATTATATTGTTCATGAACTCTCGTATCGTTTTGGAGACTGCGTACCGAATATGTCATTTTTCACTTCCAGAAGCATCACACACACACACACACACACACACACACACACACACACACACACACACAACAAAAAAAAAGAAAAGAAAAGCAAACAAAAACAAAATATAAATTTAAAACAAATTATCAGTAGATACAATATAGGACTCACTACAAGAAAAGACTCAATCGATGTTATTATACAAATGACAAAACCTTTATTATTTCACAACAGGAGACGGCATTTTAAAGTATGTAAAGACATTTAATATGCTTATAAAATAATAATAATAATAATAATAATAATAATAATAATAATAATAATATGTTTAAATTTCAGTTTTCAATGCTGTTAAGTTCTGTGAAACAGGCGTCCACATAAAATTACTTATAAAATATTGTCCATGATATTGACAGCATTCAATACTTAATGATGATTAAAACAGTAGAATGTTGAGCAAAAACATTAACTTAATGACAGTTAAACCTCAAGTTTGATTTGGATGTAATAATTCGAAAATAAAAAAACAAAAAACAAAAAACAAAAACAAAAATTTCACAAACATTTAGTCAGACATTAGATAAATAAAAAAAGGTGAAATGAATTTAAATGAATTCATACTATGTAAATACAATTTATACATATTTCTAAAAAATTGTATATATTTTTAATATTTTAAGCATTTTTTTATTGGATATTTGATTTGAATTTATTTTATTTTATTTTTAAACTGTGTATTGCATCTTTCGGCCTATATATTCGACACATGCCAGTAACACATTTTTTATTGACAGCTCTCGAATACGCAGGTCGATAAACGTAACTGGGACGCTTATTTCAAATACAAGTATCACTATAAAAACTTATATACATATGAGCTGTGATACAGCGAAACAGATCTGTCAGCGGATGATAATAATATATATATATATATATATATATATATATATATATTAAACTTCCAGGGAGATGAATTTCTTATTGAGTATACTTCCGGTAAATTATTTTAACTGTATTTGCATAATAAATGTATTTCACCACTGAAGACATGTAATGTTTGGAGTTTTATTTGAAAAAATATATATTTGGCTCTGTAAACAGATAATTCTATTTGCATAGACCCCTCTACAAGGATAATTTTTAATATTAATGAGACTAATATTAATAGGATCTGTTTTGAGATTTTGCCTACATGCCATTTTCGTTTTATATATATATATATATATATATATATATATATATATATATATATATAGATAGATAGATAGATAGATATTACGGAATTATACGGAAATTTATGTAACTGGCATTAGCAGACATATTTGAATTTCTTTTATTTATTTAACATTAATATTTTTTGATGGATACTCGTATTATATAAAGATTTCCACTCAAATGTTAAACAAATAAAAAAATTCATATATATATATATATATATATATAACACAATAGGTAAATTATCACCAATTTAAATTATTAAATTCGCGTTCAAAAATATATATATATGTAGGTAGTGTTTTAACAGGGAACGGAAAATGCTGCATTGAAAATCCGAAGGCGCACAGGATCAGAGAAAAATGTCTTCCAAAAGCTAAGCAAATTATTCAAAAATAGAAAATTTCGTTACAAACAAAGAAAAGAGTACGCAACAGTTATGTAATATCAGTTCTTCTATTTGGCACTGGACAATCTTCTTTCAGCAGAAGAAGCGGTAACAAATATAATTCTACAGAAGGATATTGAGAATATCAGACTAAACATGTGGGTTATAACGAGATTTTAACGAAAATGGAAACAAGAAGGACACTTAGAATCAGAAATATTTAAATAAAATTTCAAGGGCATATGATGAGAAAAGAGGGTTTGGAGAATTTGACATTCACAAGCCATACTGAAGGCAAATGGGACAGAGGAAAGAAGCGAATAATCTACCTAACGAACTTTTGTAAATGATTATTAGAACATGGCTTAGGAGCAATAGCCAAAAGACAAATCTTACAAAGAGCTACAAAGGACAGGAAATTCTGAATAGCTGTGGTCGGTCACTTCCTAAAGGGACACGACACGTAGAAGAATTATCTTCTACTTACGATAAAAATATTACTTTAGACGTTTTACAGTGAAATGTTTTTTTTCTTCCCTGAAGGTGGAAGATCAACTTTCCTTTCCACGAAGAAATCCTTGACAAGATCGTAAAGGAAAGCGAGAAGAAAGGACTAACTAGTGCGAAAGGTGCCTTCCAAAAGTTAAACAAAGTATTAAGAAGCACGAAAAGAGGATAGAACTGTTATGTAATATAGGTTCTCTTATTTAGTCTCCTATATTCTACAATAGGAGGGTACCATAAACCGAATATGTGAGAAACGACGAGGTTTTTGAGTGAATGGAAGCGAAAAGGAAACTGTTACCTAACATCAGAAGACAGCTGAATTTTCTGGGACATGTAATGTAGAAAGAGGGCTTGGAGAATCTGATACTCACAGGACGAATAGCGGGGAGGCGAAATAAGGGACAACAAGGCGTACTTGATGGAGCACGGTCTGGGAGAGGTAACAGGAGAATGGGTTTTAAGAGCTAGAAGGGATAGGAAGATGTAGAGGGCCATCGTCGCCTCAGGCCTGAAGAGCCACAGCACATAGAAGAAGAAGAAGAAGAAGAAGAAGAAGAAGAAGAAGAAGAAGAAGATATTTAAAACTGAAGAAAAGACCTGAGTCAATAGAGATGTGATTTTAGAGAAAGGTGCTAGGAATATCATGGAACATGTAGGCAACGTGGAAATTTTAAGGAAAATGGGGAAAAATGACATTTGTACTTAAGAATCAGAAATAGTTGGTATTTCTAGGACACATGAGAAAAGAGGGCCGAGAGAATTTAACACTCACGGGACATATTGAGGAAACGTGAAGTAGCTTACCTAGCTTATTGAGGAAGCGTGAAGTAGCTTACCTAACTAGTTTATTTAAATGGATAATGGACAAAGGATATGAAGTTGTGGAGAGCCATGATCAACCTCTCCCTGAATATTCAGTGCGTAAACAAAAATATACACTATCTTCTGTAGGCGATGGAAAGCCTTTTCGCGAGTGAATGTTTTTTTGTTTTTATTATAAGAACTGCTGTTAATTGCCTGACGATAGTCAGTCAGGCATCGGCTGGTGTTAAGATTTCTATTTGTAAAGCAAGAAACGTGTAGGTAAGTGAGAAAATAAAAAAAGTGAAATTAAGACAAAAATAGTAGATATTTTTTTTTTAATCACATCACCCCAAGCAAGTCAGTAAGGCCACTGGTGTGCAGGGGGCTACGTAAGAGTGGAATAAATTGGAAAAGAGAAAGCCGGAAACCGCATCCTAAACAGGGAACAAGGGATGAGCCTCTACACCTGTTCAATAGACGTGGGTGGAGTGTGAACCGGGCGATAGTTTAGTCTATCTACTCCAATTTCAGTCTATCTGATACACTACGGGAGAGAGAGAGAGAGAGAGAGAGAAAGAGAGAGAGAGAGAGAGATGGGGGGGGGGTGAAGAAAAAGGAAGTAAAAAGCAGAAACCTTTCAGAGGTGAGTAAGAGAGAAAAAATGGATTAAAAGGATTAATATGAGCACCCCCAGATATTCGCTAAAAATGAGCATACCATGATGAAAAAATTCTTCAGACTTAATAGAAACAAAATGTTATCGTCAAAATCTTTCTTCTTATTAAGAGGAAGGGCCAAAGAATTTTTAAGATTTTGCTTAAAAAATCTTGTTTTCTTGCGTCAAGAATTCGTACATTAAATTTTAGCGTCTTTTTTTTTACAGTAGAAAAACACAATGATTTGGAAATACTTGCAAAAATCAAATAATTGTCAGATTTTAATGAAACTTTCAGAAATAAATGATTGCAACTATTTTATAAATCTTGCTTTTTTAAAACATTTGATAAAAATATTTTTTATGTATGTTACCCCACTTATTCGAAACATTAATTTGTGCACCGTCTAATTTTATATTAGTAATACACAGAACTCCTTGTCATCAATTGTTTTTGTAAAACAGGAATCCCCATTTACTGAAGTTCTGCGCTGAATCGTAAAAATAAAAAATGAAATAAATCTAAGATATTATTTAATTATAAAAGCTTTTAATTGCTGTTATGAATAAGATATATAACAAAAATTATTGTCTTAAGAAAATAATATTTCGATGTATAATGAATTTTTACAAGAATTGTTTTCATTTAAAAAATTGAATTATAATAATTTATTAAGTTTTAAATCTTTTAAATTTCTGTATTAATTTTTGCCGGTCAGGTGATACTGTTATTAAGTACAAACTATATTTACTAATCATAAATGGAAATGCTTACTACAATCCAGTGACCCTCCAATATTTAAAAATATTTTGATTTGAGTGCATGACTATGTTTGTGTGTGCGTATAAACAAGCCGATTTTTCTAAATATGACATTATCAGAAAATATGAGCAATAGCAATAGTAAATTTAAAGCCAACGTACCTAAAATTAAATAAGAATATTTTCTTATTTTTTAAAGATTACACAGTCATTATAATGTAACACCAAATAAACGTTGAAAAGTAATATTAACAATGCTAATTCATTATTAGTTCATTTGTCGATGACCGCCCATCAGTTAGGACACCACACTGTATGTGTTGTTATCGTTTTTCACCCAAAAAACAACAAAAGGAAGAATTTTTCGAAAAGAACAAGCAAATCCGAAAGTAGATTTTATTCTCTCAGTTAAGCTGGAGAGATGACGTGGCATTACGCAGTATAATTCTCCAACACAACAATACGCATCGCCCTTGACAACTAGGCAGGGCTCTCTCTCTCTCTCTCTCTCTCTCTCTCTCTCTCTCTGGGTTAGTCTGATGCGTCAAAGCTTGTCTGCCGCGTCAAAGCTAGTCCCGCATCAAAGTTAGTTTTCACGTCAAAGCTACTCTCCGGAATCATTTAAAATGAAGGTATATTTATATTAAAGACACCCTTAAATTGATCCATGTCAAACCCCGTTCTAACAATAGTCATAAAACCTTTGAATCTGATACGTGCAATTTGAACTTTTGTACTAGAAACATATTTATTTGTTGTCTAAATAAAACTACAGTCTTTTTGACATTGCTGTCTTCTTATCACACACATATGTATACATACGCGCATACTTACACACACCTATGTGCAACCATGAACACCCACACACCCTAGCTTAATGTATCTATCGATGTTTTAACAATTTCACATTTTTTAACTTGCAACTGCAGAGTGTCACAATATATTATATAAAAATAGGTGCTCACGTATAATCTTCAAGCAATTTTTACAGCTATATCCGCTCTTGAAAAAAATTAGAAAAACTTCCGGCGGTCAACATCTTATCAAAACACCTACCCCTGTGTTAAAAGGTACATTTCTGCGATGTTTTAAACTAAAGGTCATATTTGCTTCAAATCAGATTAATTAAACTTTAAATCGGATGTGCGTTGTGGTGCAGTGGATATCGACTCGAAACAACAATTCGGGGAGCCGAGTTCGAATCCCAGTTGAATTCCTGGCATTCCCTTACTCACAAATACCTTTAGGAAAGGTATTAATCCGTCTCTTTCCGCCAGTTATAGGTTAAATAATAGGACAGGGTTCTATAGCCTTGGCTGGCAATCAGTCTACCACAGAAAGCAATGGCAACCTACTGCAGAATAAACTTCTGCCCAGTCAGTCATGTCTCTTTCGTGTATCACGCATGGCACTTTAAATCAGCAAACATTTCTCAAATAAAGTTTCAGAAAAGGATATTTTATTTTTGAAAGATTTTTGAAAAGAATTACATTTTGCTGACAGTTACAAATGGCTAAAATAAAGTCAATTTAAATTAGTTTTGAAATACAGCAAAGTATTTTGCTTATAGGAAATATTAGATTTAATCTATTAACTTGAAATTAAAACTGAAATTAATGCTGTAAGAAATTAATGTAAATAATGTAATATTACAAATTATTATTGCTTTATTATATTTACATTAAATAATATAAATATAGTAAAGCGATAACTAATATATTTATAATAATAATAATAATAATAATATATATATATATATATATATATATATATATATATATATATATATATTAGATATCGCTTTACTATATATATATTAGATATCGCTTTACTATATTTACATTATTCAGACTGTTGCTCTCATCTTTATTTTCACATTCACAATGTTTCAGCCGTTGTACTCTCCGGCCTTCTTCAAGTGATACTTGTTTGAATTTCGAACCGAACCCAGAGTAGGCACACTGTATGTTGGCGGGTCTGAAGATCAGTTCGATGACGTTTGTGTTGACGTCCTTCCCATGTTTATATCCTGAAATGGGTTGAAATATAACCTTCACATTCAAGCCGAAACATTCGACCGAAACGTTGCGAATATGACGATAAAAACGAGAACCAAAGTCCGAACAATGTAAATCGTGTAAATATTCACAATAGCATATAGACAGTTCTTAGGTATCGCGTTTCTGTGGAGGTTACTAGATTAATACGAGGGAGGGGAAAACGCTGAAAGGCAGAAAGAGGAGAATAAAAAAAAAAGGGAATGGTTAGCAAGGAAAAAGGAGAAAATACCGAAATGAGATCGACAAAAGGGAAAAGAAGGAGGAGGAGGAAGAAGAGGAAAAAAGAGGTAGAAAAAATAAGCGAAAAGAATAAGAAAAGAATTGAAATGAAGAAGAGAAATGATAAAAGTAGAACGCGTCTAGAGAATATAAGGGAAAACAATAGAAGATATACAATTTCGCAAGTGAGTGAGAGAGAGAGAGAGAGAGAGAGAGAGAGAGAGAGAGAGAAGCAAAGAGTGAGAGAGAATTTGGTTTAACAAAAAAAAAAGAGAGCGAAGTGTGGTCTTAGATTGAAAGATTAATTATATTAGATTAAATTATCCATCTTTCTACAAAGGTTTTAAAGTTGAATGGTTTGAACGTTTAAGACTCAAAATAAGGCTACCGCCGAAATGAAACAATAGAGATTCTCCAGGGACTCACTAACATCACTGGAAAGTAAGTATTTTCATTCACGGCCTGGTGAGGAGAACAAAGTAAATACAATATGCGAATTCCAAGAAAAGGATTCTTACGTACTTAATATTCTTTGGTGATAAATCCTGTTGTTTAACTCTAAGAGAGAGACGGAGAGGAAGAGGGAGAGGGAGAGAGAGAGAGAGAAGAGGGAGGAAGGGAGATGAATGAAGATGATTACAACGATGATGATAATACATTGATTCATGTATTACTAACTTGTTGTCCCCCCCCCACCATCGAAAAAAAGAAAAAATGCGAATTGGAAATAAAGAATACCCCAACCTCTTAAAATGTCAGAATTCAGTCACTTTTCCACAAGAATCATTTATTAATACCACAGGTGCTTTACCGATTAGGTCACGAAGGCAACTAGGTTATTCTTTATTAGCTAAGTATTTACTGCCGATCATTACTGCTTAATGCCAGATGTAGAACGACGGCCCGTGATACTGCGATAAAAAAGCGAGTGAATTTAAAATGAAATAAATATTAGTCTTAAATATTAATTAAAAATAATATACATTAAAGAACCCATCGGGCACCTCTACGTGGTGCAATGGTTAGAAAGCTTGACTCGATAGAATCTATTACAACTGACTAGTGAGTTCGATCCTCACTGGGCACTCCATACTTTCAGCCTTGTGTCAAATTTAAGCGGCGATTAGAAAATCAACGTTCAAGATCACATTGCTACTGTTAAGCGAATCGTGCATTCGTCGAAAATAAAGAATGAATGCGACGTCGTTATAAACAAGGTTTAGCGGGTGGTTTATTGCTTTGTGGACTAATCGGTAAGATAGCTGTTGCATGAAAACCAGCTTTCCGTGGCAAATGAGATGTGAGTTCAGGTCTCGGTACGGGATTTTGATTCGCACTGCATATTAGCAATCGTACAATGACATATTACGAAACTACAAAATACAACCAAAACATTAACTGTAGGGTGTTAGTGAACATGACAGTCTAACAGGCAAAAGCTGATTGCAGCTCAGAAATATCTATCCTTGTATGCTGACGTATATTTCAGCAACCTGTACTCATATGAAAAAAAGTTGTATTAAATTCAATCGACAAGAACTCTGTATTATTTTCCCATAAAAAATAAACCAAATACAACTATCAACGTAAGAAATGTTATATATTATATTATTAAAAATATATAAAATATCGTTTAACACTATTTACATTATTTGAACTGTTGTCCCCATCTTTATTGTCACATTCACAACGTTTCTGTCGTTCTACACCCCGGCTTTCTTCAGGTGTTACTTGTTTTTGAGTTTCAAACCGAAACCGGAGTAGGCAATCTGTAGATTGAGAAAAACAAAAAAACAAAAAAACAAAAAAAACAAAAAAAAAAAAAAGCGAAAAGAAAAAAGGAAAAGAAAAAAAAGAAAAAGTTAGATAGTTAAATTGTAATAGGTTAAGAAAGAAAAAAAAGAAAGAAAGAAAGAAAGAAAGAAAAAGATAGTTAAATAGGAATAAGTTGAGAAACGAAAAGAAAGAAAAAAGTAAAAGATAGATAGTTAAATAGGAATTGGTTGAGAAAGAAAAAGAAAGAAAGAAGAAAGAAAAAGATAGTTAAATAGGAATAAGTTGAGAAAGGAAAAGAAAGAAAGTAAAAGATAGATAGTTAAATAGGAATTGGTTGAGAAAGAAAAAAGAAAGAAAGAAAAAGATAGTTAGGAATAGGATGAGGAAGGAAAAATAAAGAAAGAGAAGAAAAGATAGTTAAATAGGAATAGGCTGAGAAAGGAAAACGAAATAGATAAATAAATAACTAAATAGGAATAGGTTGAGAAAAGAAAAAGAAAGAAAAAGATAGATAGTTAAATAGGCGTTGGGTGAGAAAGAAAAAGAAAGAAAGAAGAAAGAAAAAGATAGTTGAATAGGAATAAGTTGAGAAAGAAAAAGAAAGAAAGTAAAAGATAGATAGTTAAATAGGAATTGGTTGAGAAAGAAAAAGAAAGAAAGAAGAAAGAAAAAGATAGTTAAATAGGAATAAGTTGAGAAAGGAAAAGAAAGAAAGAAAGTAAAAGATAGATAGTTAAATAGGAATTGGTTGAGAAAGAAAAAGAAAGAAAGAAGAAAGAAAAAGATAGTTAAATAGGAATAAGTTGAGAAAGGAAAAGAAAGAAAGTAAAAGATAGATAGTTAAATAGGAGTTGGGTGAGAAAGAAAAAGAAAGAAAGAAGAAAGAAAAAGATAGTTAAATAGGAATAAGTTGAGAAAGGAAAAGAAAGAAAGTAAAAGATAGATAGTTAAATAGGAGTTGGGTGAGAAAGAAAAAGAAAGAAGAAAGAAAAAGATAGTTAAATAGGAATAAGTTGAGAAAGGAAAAGAAAGAAAGTAAAAGATAGATAGTTAAATAGGAGTTGGGTGAGAAAGAAAAAGAAAGAAAGAAGAAAGAAAAAGATAGTTAAATAGGAATAAGTTGAGAAAGGAAAAGAAAGAAAGAAAGTAAAAGATAGATAGTTAAATAGGAATTGGTTGAGAAAGAAAAAGAAAGAAAGAAGAAAGAAAAAGATAGTTAAATAGGACTAAGTTGAGAAAGGAAAAGAAAGAAAGAAAGTAAAAGATAGATAGTTAAATAGGAATTGGTTGAGAAAGGAAAAGAAAGAAAGAAGAAAGAAAAAGTTAGTTAAATAGGAATAAGTTGAGAAAGGAAAAGAAAGAAAGTAAAAGATAGATAGTTAAATAGGAATTGGTTGAGAAAGGAAAAGAAAGAAAGAAGAAAGAAAAAGTTAGTTAAATAGGACTAAGTTGAGAAAGGAAAAGAAAGAAAGTTAAAGATAGATAGTTAAATAGGAATTGGTTGAGAAAGGAAAAGAAAGAAAGAAGAAAGAAAAAGTTAGTTAAATAGGAATAAGTTGAGAAAGGAAAAGAAAGAAAGAAAGTAAAAGATAGATAGTTAAATAGGAATTGGTTGAGAAAGAAAAAAGAAAGAAAGAAGAAAGAAAAAGATAGTTAAATAGGAATAAGTTGAGAAAGGAAAAGAAAGAAAGAAAGTAAAAGATAGATAGTTAAATAGGAATTGGTTGAGAAAGAAAAAGAAAGAAAGAAGAAAGAAAAAGATAGTTAAATAGGAATAAGTTGAGAAAGGAAAAGAAAGAAAGAAAGTAAAAGATAGATAGTTAAATAGGAATTGGTTGAGAAAGAAAAAGAAAGAAAGAAGAAAGAAAAAGATAGTTAAATAGGAATAAGTTGAGAAAGGAAAAGAAAGAAAGAAAGTAAAAGATAGATAGTTAAATAGGAATTGGTTGAGAAAGAAAAAGAAAGGAAGAAGAAAGAAAAAGATAGTTAAATAGGAATAAGTTGAGAAAAAAAGAAAGAAAGAAAGGAAAACATAGATCTGTTAAATAAGAATAAGTTAAGCATGGACAAAGAAAGAAAAAGATCGTAGATAATACCAAAATATTATATAGCACACATTCCATGGAAAGACAAAAAATTCTAGTAACACTTAGTGGAATAAACTCCCGAGGGTATCCTTACTTGACAACGAGTTTCTTGATCACGTGAAACCCTGGCCCAACAGTCAGTTAAGTGCCATACGTGATACACGCTTGGACGATCATGTCTCGAAAGAGACATGACTGACTGGGCAGAATATTATCCCGCAGTAGGTTGCCATTGCTTTCTGCGTTAGACTGGTTGCCGACCAAGGCTATAGAACCCAATCTGTCCTGCTATTTAACCCATAACTGGAGGGAAGAGACGGATTAATACCTTTTCCAATGGTATTTGCGCGTAAGTGAATACAATGGATTCAACTGGAATTCGAACTCGGCTGCCCGATTTCTCGTTCCGAGCCGATATCCACTGTACCACAACGCCCAACAGATATATCTCATACGCGTCCTCATAGTACATACTCTTTATTGCCTCCTCCCACCTTGCTCACTACAATCTCGCCCAGTGATTCCTCTCTTGTTTTCACTTGTTTTTTCTAAAATGAACCATAAATGTTCAATGATGTTGAGATTTGGGGTCTGCGTTGGCCAGATAAGATGTTTTACTTCACTAGAATGTTCCTCGCTCCATTCAGCTACAACTTTAGCAGTATGACTAAGTGCATTATCATCTTGAAAGATGACATTTCATTCCGAAAACCATATAATGAAGTTGGTCGTTTAAAATTCTTAACCTACATCAAATAAAACATATTTCCCCTCAGAAGACGGTGTGACTAAAAAGCTTTATATGAGAACGAAATAATAATAGGTATAAATATATAATACAATCTTTTTCTGTGTGGTCTAGCTTTATGTAACCGTGTTTCTCTTTGGACTAAGTTGAATCCTAGCGCCTCAAAAACGCTATCATATAGCCAACAAAATTGTGTCTACTACACTGATAACACTCAGTTACTGATAATGACTGTTAGTCGATTTTTTTTTAATGCCATGTCCCTTTAGAATTTATGTGATCACGACTCTCGATAGATTCCTTTGCTTAATTATCTGTGATTTGCCACGCAATCTTGGGAAATATGTTAAGGTTGTTTCCCGTTACCTTCCCACGGTTTGAAATTCAAAATTTTTTCTTCACTTAGAATGATTGCCTCTTAAAATTAGAGCATAGTCTATGTTGTTATTTAACACATATTTGGAGGTGAAGATAAGGAGACATGTTCTTACTTTCTCCAAATTCATTAGTGCGAAAGTGAATGCAATTTCGAAATTTTAACTCGGTTCGCCAATTCCACTTTTCGCTCTGATATACGTTACGCCACTTGAAACCCGAAATACTCGATCAAAAAACAGAACAAGACATTAAACTTTTGACAGGCGAACTGCAGTTCTGAACATTTTTTAAGGATTATAGTTGTGCTCTTGCAAAAGGTGCGTAAGCAGCTGGATGCTACTCCGGATATGGTTTTAATTTCCAAATCAGGCCAGTACATTATGGCCGTGTTCTGAGTTGATTTTGTTATGTACTTATTTTTATTTTTTTAAGGGCATCTATTATTTTTATTGCTCATAGATTAGCCGAAATTGTTCTGAGCATTCATTTGTACAATTTTTACACACATGAATAAAAAAACCTCTTTTGTTCGCACATAAAAAGAACACATTTAAAAAAAATGTAAATAGGTTCGCCTATCACCCAGTTCACTTCTTCCCCGGTTTTTGAGCAGGAGTAGAACTTTATCCCTTGTTTCATGTTTAGGGTGGTGTTCACGGTTCCCTCTCATTTTCTTTCATTGCCATTAATCATTTAATCTTAGTGGCATTATCACCTTGCTTCAGGTGAAATTATTAAAAAATATATATGTGGTAAAATATAGTTTTTAGGTGTGTTACATTTATGAGTTAAAGTGCTCAATGTCGGGGATATAGCGCATGCAAATATGAAAGTGGACATTGAGGTCAACATTCAGCTGCGATAGCGGCTAATCCACTTCATTAAGTGCCCCTCGAGCCTTCTACCCCGTAACCCTTTACATCTACTGTAAAAAAAAAAAAGAAAGAAAAATAGTTTCTTTCATGCCAAAACGCAATTTTCAAGCCAGGAAGATTTTTTAAGCATCAAATTGTCAGTCACTACTGGGTGCAGACTTCATTGTCCATTTATATATATATATATGTAGTCATCCGCAGACAGATCTGTTTCGCTGTATCACAGCTCATCAGTACGGCTAGACTCTGATTGCTTTTAATCCAGGATTAAAACCCGACCGAATTGGCGATTTGAACTAATGGCGCTCGGTAGAAGAAAGCAGACTTTTTAGTGTGTATATTATCATTATACACGCCCAGTAGCTGAGAGTGTTTTAATTCATTGCTGAATGAACTATGCGTAGTTGCTAGAGTAGCTACTGTTTTACAAAGTCTACCATTCTTCCAGAGTGCTCAATCAGGGCGTGAGCGCGTATATATATATATATATATATATATATATATATATATATATATATGTGTGTGTGTGTGTGTGTGTGTGTGTGTGTGTGTGTGTGTGAGAGAGAGAGAGAGAGAGAGAAGAGACATAGAAACACCTGGATTGTTGTTCTGGTGCACGGTGTGGTTAGCCCACTGGCGGTGATGGACCACAAGCCTTTGATAAGGTATCTGTTTAGGCGAAGGAACACCCTAATCTAATATCTGTCTCAGTGCTGATCTGGATATCACGCGTATGTTTGTCGCTGCTGGGATAGATCGTATGAGTCGTTACGGTGTTGTGCAAGCTGGCGCGGCTATAATCCCAGCGCGACCATTGCTAACATTTTAACATCTATAGCTGCTCTGGTTTCTGAAGTCCATTGGCGAAGTGGCGATATTGCGTACAGATTTGACGTTCTGGAAGTACGTAGCCGCTGACTTACACACTGGCGACCTTTGGTTGATTAATGCAAAATTTACAAAAGATGTCAGTCTCTTTAAAGAACAGCTTAGTTTGCTGTGTCTGCAGTAAGCATTGCAAGTCACTTACTGGCATCTAGTACCGTTATCGTACTCACAAGAGCTAAAAATAGGGAGCACACTTGTCAGCGATGGTCATACTCGTAAAAATAGTCGAACACTATTGTTTATTTATATATTTCAGTTCCTTTTTAAAAGCATAGAAATTCGCGTTTTAGAAGCAGTTGATTCTGTACTTGATGTCCCGTGAATGTGTCGATGTACCAAATTTGGTCAAGTGCCCCAAGTATTAACATCAAATATTCACTCGTCTTTTGGCTGTCAACTACAAATGTTTAAGACAGACAACGTAGGTATTCTGGACTGCATCTTCTGGTATTGAGATAGAAATACACAGAGGTACATCAATAGGGTAGAGAATGGGAATGATCAAGGGACACTTTGAGATGAAGAAAGACAGAAAAAAAAAATAGAAAGAGATAAATAGGAAAATATTAAGGAAAAAATAACAAAAGAAAGAAAACAATAGAAAGATTATAATTAGGAACAAATAGCGAAAGAAAAAATGAAAAAACGAAAAAAAAAAAACAGACTGAGAAAGAAGAAGAGAATAAAAAAAAAAATAAAAATATAGATAAAAATAAATAGACTGAGAATGAAAAAGAAAGATAAATTAAGAATAGGCCGAGAAAGAAAGAAAATTAGATAAACTAATAGATTGAGAAGAAAGAAAAAGATAGATAAATAGGAATAAATCTGAAAGAAAGAAAGAAAGAAAGAAAGGAAGGAAGAAAGAAAGAAAGGAAGGAAGAAAGAAAGAAAGAAAGAAAGAAAGAAAGAAAGAAAGGAAGAAAGCGATTGATGAGTAGGAATAGTTTGAGAAAAAGAAAGAAAGAAATCGATAAGTATGAATAGACTAAGAAAGAAAAAGAAAAAATAGGTAAGTAGGAATAGATTGAGAAAAACGAAAGACAAAAAAGATAGAAAGACAGATAAATAGGAATAGGTTGAAAAAGAAAAAGAAAGAAAGAAAAATAGAAAGGTAGATAAATAGGAACAGATCCCGAAAGAAAAAGAAAGAAAAAGATAGATAAATAGAGACAGATGAAAAAAGAAAGAAATAAAGAAAAATCAGTTACTTAGGAATAAACTAAGAAAGAAAGAAAGAAAGAAAGAAAGAAAGAAAGAAAGAAAGTGATATGCGGAAGGTGAAGAGAAACTAGAAAGGGAATAAAACTGAACAGCGATGTAGAAAGCGAGAGAGGGAAAGAGAAAGTAAAAGAGAGAGCGAGAAAAAAAAAGTGTGTGTGTGTGTGTGTGTGTGTGTGTGTGTGTGTGTGTGTGTGTGTGTGTGTGAAAAGAGAAATGCTATTAGATGATTAGAGGGCGTCTATGAAGGAAGATTTAAGTTATACAGGCAACAACAATACACACAACCAAGCGAATTGCTTCAGAGTTTAAGCAGAACCCCAAATAGAGCTTGTATGGCGGCAGGTGTTACGGTTGAGACTGACAGCCTCTGTCGCCAGTCCGTGGCCCTGCGTCGTCTGAACCACTACGCAATCTTACTAAACACATTCCAGAAGGGAAGGAGCAAAAAGAAAGAACGCACCTTAACACTGGAGATTTGGACGTGTTCTTCGAGATAACAGAGAGTAAAGAGAACAAAAAAGAGAAATAGAGAAAGTGAAGAAGAATATTGTGAAGAAACAAAAAAAAAAAAAAAGGAGGAGAAAATTAGACAGGAAGGAAGGAATACTTGGAAGGTAGAGGGTACGCCATTTTTTTTTCATTGCTTTTTTTTAAGTTTATAGTTTACGTTAAAAAAAAAAAAAAAAAACAACGTAAGAGAGGATGAGAATGTGGAGCGCACGCAAAACCTACCGGTGGCAAAGAGAGCCGGCCAGCTAAGACACTTCATTTTGGCGAGGCGATGGATATATAAACCGAGGAGCTCTGGCGCCGGGCCAATTTATCATCAAGAGTATCATTTTACTTGATTTATTTCGCCACTGAAAGCATCGTCGGCAACAAGGCGGGAACATATTTCATGATATTTTTTTCGACTGAATTTTTGTTAGTTTTTTAAAAAAATTTTTTTTTATCTTTATTTGTTTACAAATTTATTTATTTTTTTTGCCGTGGCTAATTTTACTTTTCTCTTCCTCTAATTTTCTCTCTTTCCGTCTCTGTCTGACTTTTTTTTTGTTTGTTTGTTTATTTGCACACTTTCCTCTTTTTCCTCTTTTTTTTGTTTCTATTTGACGTTGAAGGGGTAGGTTTCATTTCTTTAAATTCGAACCTTCATTTCAAATGTTATATTTTCGCAGTTGCATTTGTATTTTTAATGTACACGGCTTTACTACTCGGCATCTTTACCTTGTTACTCTGATTTTGACACCCGCAATGTCTATATATTTACAAACGCACTATCTCCAATATGGATCAATCTTACCCATAAATATACTAACATGATATATATATATATATATATATATATATATATATATATATATATATATATAAGTAAGTAGCTAACCTAGAGCCAACTTGCCCTGATGATCCATTAGGTGAAACCTAGGTAGGTCCGTTGACTCTAGGTTAGCTGCTTATTTATTTATTTGATCTGCTATTGTATTGAGCGCTTTACGTGTTAGGTTCCTCGTCTCGCGGATTTTTCTTTTGACTAGTACTTTGACTAATGTTCAAGTGCTTAGTTCGTTTCTTTTTTTTGTTTCCATTTTTTTCTCCTCCGCGTTTATACTCGGTGGGTTTTTCGAGACGTGTTCAAAGACAAATTTACAGTTATATATATATATATATATATATATATATATATATATATATATATATATATATTCCACAAGAGTGTTTAAAAGTGAAAAAATGTTACACTCACAGACTCACCATCAATTGTAAGGAGCGTAAAAACCGCTCTTTCTGTCTACACAGGCTCGGCTTGTGAATTTTCAAGCAAATTGCTTCCAAAATACGTAGATGATGTGTAGACCGGCGCTGTGCAAGACAGTAAACCAGCTGTCCTCATATGCCGAGGCACACACTTGATTGTCCAAAAGATGTCGGCCAGGTGTGTGTGTGTGTGTGTGTGTGTGTGTGTGTGTGTCTATTGAACAGGTGAAGAGGCTCATCCCTTGTTCCCTGTTTAGGATGTGGTTTCCGGCTTTCTCTTTTCCAATCTTTTCACTCTTACGTAGCCCCCTGCGCATCAATGGCGTTATCGCCTTGCTTGGGGTGATATGATTAAAAAAAAAAAGTTAGCTAACGTAGAGCCAACAGACCTACCTAGGTTTCACCAAATGGATCGTCAGGGAAAGTTGGCTTGACGATCCATTTGGTGAAACCTTGGTCGATCCGTTGGCTCTAGGTTAGCTACTTACTTATTTATTTGATCTGCTATTGTATTGAGCGCTTTACGTGTTAGTTTCCTCGTCTTGGTTTTTTTTTCTTTCGACTAGTACTTTGACTAATGTTCAAGTGCTTAGTTCGTTTCTTTTTTTGTTTCCATTTTTCCCCTCCGCGTTTATACTCGGTGGGTTTTTCGAGACGTGTTTAAAGATAAATTTACAGTTATATATATATATTCTCTGGTCGGTTTCTGACGAAGCTTTAATAAAAGTGAAAGATGTTAAATTGATATTCGTTTTCCTATTTGTTCTTATCGGATTCCGATCCATATCTGTACCATACGTGATACTAGCAAGGGCGATCATGTTTCGGAAGAGACATGACTGATTGGGCAGAAGATTTTCCTGCAGTTGGTTGCCTTTGCTTTCTGCGATAGACCGGTTGCCAACCAAGGCTATAGAACCCAATTTGTTCTGCTATTTAATCCATGACTGAAGAAAGAAGCGGCGGATTAATACCTTTCCAAAGAGTATTTGTGCGCAAATGAATGCAATGAATTCAAGTGGAATTCGAACTCGGCTCTCCGATTTTTCATTCCGAGCCGATAACCACTGCACCACAACGCACATCTACCATATATCAACTCATATATAAGTATGTACAAACATCACAGGTACCTTATCAAAAGTCATAACTAATATTTTATATCCATACTATTTAACAGAACATGCTTAAATAAAAGACTGCTATCAAAATATACTGTTTCACACACACACACACACACACACACACACACACACACACACACACACACACAGGACCTGCAAATAATACAACACACGGTCCTGTACTAAAAGTTAACAACAAAAACAATAAAAACCAATTAACCATCTGTAGAATCACTCACATACAGAAATATAAAATGTCAGTCATTTTTAATGAAAACAGTATAAAAAAGGATTTCTGTTCTAAATACACAATATATATCTTCCTCTACCTGCGCCCTTTGCTCAAAGGTAGAATCGCCGGTCGGGTTTCAATCTTGGCTAGAAGCAATCGGATGTCTAACCGTACTGATGATCTGTGATACAGCGAAACAGATCTGTCTGTGGATTACTATATATATATATATATATATATATATATAACGTAAATTAACAAATATACATATGAGGGCGCACATATATATAGTGTTACTATTCAGGTGTATGAACACAGCTGTATTATATATATATTCATAAATATACTATATTATCCTCCGTCTATAGCACGACTCGGAGTTATGCAATCATCAGGTGCATATTTTAAACTGATATTTTATAGATATGAAATTAAGTTCACTCGATGTTCATGGGAAATAAAATCTTTACGTTACTGCTTTTTAAATAAGATTAGAAAATTAAATATTCTAAGGTTACATGCAGATATAAATTTTAAATTTAAATTTAGAATTCAAAATTGAAATAAAAGATATTAAAAATAATAAAAATGCAAAAAAAAGAAATCAAAGGGGCGTAAAGCATGAAACGTAAAATTTTAAATATTCAAATATTACATGTAGATAAAAAATTAAAATTTTAAACTTTAAAATAAAATAAAATAAAAATTAAGAATTAAAAAGTTGAATTTAGAATTAACATTAAAAATTAAAAAGTGTAGGGGCAAAAAAAGGGGATTAATTCATAATTGTTAAAAGTAATATTGCGGGAGAAAGAAAAAAGAAAGGGGTAGACGTATAGAGGAATCTATATCAATCAGGATCTAAGAATTTATTTTTTTCAATGGCATCATGTGATAATTAAATGTTTTTTTGTTATCTAAACTAGGATTATTAATATTGTTCAAGATGACAAGTTTTTTTAAAAGGAATGGATTACATTCATCTCCTTTTCTATTGTAAAATTTGGTTTTAGCTATAATATTCCAGGTAATAATTGGGTTCTCATTATTAGTTCGCTGTGTTTTGTTCAATTTTTTGTGTCAGTTTCTCTCTTATTTATAAGTCTACCATTCATACATGCTTTGAATATTTGCTACCACGTATAGTGTAGTGCTCAAGATTCTTGATAAAATCCAAAGAACCTGCATTGTTAATTCAGACCATGCTGAATTAACATCTTTGCCACCACTGTAACATGGCTTCCCTGTGCCTTTTCTATAAATACTTTCATGGTAATTGTTCTGATGAACTTTCTTCTATAGTATCTAGACTTTATGAATTTAAATGCAGTAGCTGATTGGCAGCTTGGTTTCATCAGTTTAAATTAAAAATAAAAGTGAAAAAATAAAAAATATTAGAATACAGGGAGTAAAAATTAAAGGGATGTAATTGAAAATTATTAATAGTAATATTTGTGGGGGGGAGTAAAGAAGTGATGAAGAAAGAAAAGGGCAAACATATGGAGGAATCTATATCAATCAGGGTCTAAGAATTTATTTTTTTCAATGGCATCATGTGATTATTAAATGTTTTTTTGTTATCTAAACTAGGATTATTAATATTGTTCAAGATGACAAGTTTTTTTAAAAGGCATAGATTACATTCATCTCCTTTTCTATTGTAAAATTTGGTTTTAGCTATAATATTCCAGGTAATAATTGGGTTCTCATTATTAGTTCGCTGTGTTTTGTTCAATTTTTTTGCGCCAGTTTCTCTCTTATTTATAAGTCTACCATTCATCCATGCTTTGAATATTTGCTGCCACGTATAGTGTAGTGCTCCTGCTATACATTTCAAGATTCTTGATAAAATCCAAAGAATTTGCATTGTTAATTCAGCATACTACATCGATGGCACGACTTGAAGTTTCATGCGTTATGTAATCATCAGGTGCATATTAGGAATTGACCGTTTAAGCAATTTGAATTTAAGTTCAATTAATTAAGTTAAGAACATATGGTTCTATTAGACAGTCAACTACAATTCCAACCCATACATTAATCGTAAACTGATGCTGGTGTCTAGCCTGTATTTTATCATGTTGGTTGCGTAAGTTTGTTATTTCATTTCTTCCAAATGCTGCCTCATCCGTAAGCAAGACTCAAGAGACAACGGATCGGCAGTCTGTGCAGTTAACTATCATCAAAAGTTCTCCCGTAATGAGACTGCACATGATTCGGATACAGGAGCAGCACTTGAAATACTCTCCATGTGGTTTTATGAGATATACACTACCGGTCATAATTATTAGGCAACCCCAGTGTTTTAAAACATTATGTATTTCATATTATTTTTTAGTATTTATTGCCAAGTGAATAATTGTAAATGAAAATAGAATGATTCTTTTGTTAATATCTAAACTTATTTATAAATGGAACTTTGTCTGTGTGTGTGTGTGTGTGTGTGTGTGTGTGTATGTCTGTGTGTGTGTGTGTATGTGTGTGTGTGTCCGTTGCCTATAGAATCCGAAACGGCTGAACCGATTTTTTTGAAAATTTACGGAGTTGTACTATAAGCGTATGCGAGTGTTCTTAGCTATGTTTTGTGTCTAGGTACCCCCGATAAATATCGGACATCGATAATCGAAAAAATCGGGTTATAGAAGGAGTGGTCCGATTTTAATCAAATTTGATACACACATAGACAAAGACATAAGAAACGATATTCAGATGTTTCAAGGTTGCAGTTCTTACAGAAAATCAATAAAAATATATATATATATATACGATTTTTATCCGATTCTCACCAAATTTCACACAAATATTCTTTAGGTTGAGTCGGAGCTCCAGGACCATGGATTAGTTTTAAAGCTTTCATTACACCCGAGCAACGCCAGGCTATAATAATAGTTGCATAATAACATGGGCATCAAATGAATTTATAAATATTTAATAATTACCTATGTTGCAGTTTCATCAATGACAGAATAAAGAAAATTTAGGGTGATTCGGACGAGTTCATCTTTGCTGCCTTGCCTTGTAAAACTTTGCGAAGTAATAATAACAAAAGAACCATTCTATTTTCATTCGGCAATAAGTACTAAAAATGGTATGAAATACATAATTTCTTTTAAAAAACAGGGTTGGCTTAATAATTATGGCCGGTAGTGTACACGCAAGGGCCACTTGACTTGTGCTGATACTTAGATTGTAGAATGCGTTCTTTGTGGTCAGGCGTACGAACGGATCTCGGTCTACCTCGATCCATAGTTTGTGGTGCCATGATCCTCTCTTAGAAATGCGATTATAAACAGCAGCAAAGGTTGAACGACTCGGCTGCCTTTGATCTGAAAACATCAACTGATACAGCCGTGAAGTATCCCGTCCATTACTATTCGGTAGCTGTATGTAAAAACCATATCTGCCTGCTCACGATATGAATATCCTTTCATTGTTAAACAGAACACCTCTCAGTTAACTGCCTACTACACAAGTTAAACGTTGAAGTCAGACTAGCCACAAATGTACACGAATGATAAATGTAACCTAGACTACATAGCAACACATCGTCATCTGGCGTAAACTTTCTTTAACCTGAGAACACTAACCATGGGTATATAAAACCCAGCGCAAATGACGCTATTTTAATTACAATTTAATTAAATTTTCAGTACCTGGTTTTCTAACCTAAATAATATGTTTTACAGTTCCTAATAATGTTAACTCAAAGTACAAATTTTGAAGTGCTTGCATATAAAATATTTCAAATAAAGATTTATATTTTATACTTTTTTGATATTTTCAAAATCGGGTATGATATAACAATGGTTAGTAGTGGTGTAACTTTAATTGATGGTTAGTGTTCTAGGGTTAAATTTAATAACTCAAAAACTAAGGAGTTACAGACATATATTTATATGGACGTTTCTCTTTCTTTTGGCGTGAGTAAACAACCTCCAAATTTTGTAAAATTATTTTTGATACAGCCTGTATATATAGTTCAAAAGTTACTATATTTATAGAGGAAGAATGCTGACTATAGGTTTATAGATATAGATAGTGTAAACACAGGAGTCAACATTGTATAGTGATTATCACTTGAATTCCGACTACTATTTTCGCTGGCTGTATATATAACAGGTTTAGCATATCAGTCATTAAAGGATTAAGGAAAATGGAGGAAGAAGAGAAAATCAACTCTTTTTTAAAAATTTTTTTTTTATAAGCGTTTCACCCCGAGCAAGGCATGTCACTGTGCAGGGGGCTACGTAGAGTGGAGAAAGGCTGATTAAATATAGGAAATGACAGAGGGTGGGTGATAGGCGGGTAAGGATACCGAGAATGAGGGTTGGGTAGATGAGAGTGTTCTGAGAATAGTTGGGAGTTAGTGTGATAGGAGGTGTCTGTTGACCCTACATTTAAACACCTGGAGATTGTAACTGTCGGGAAAGCAGACTTGTGGAAGGGAGTTCCACAGGCGGGAAGCGCGAGAAAAGAAGCTGTTGGAGTAGAATTTACGGTTACATCTTATTTGTTTAACTGTAAAAGAGTGGGACCTAGTTGCTAATCTAGTATCTCGTGTAAATTCGTGCTTAGGCGGCACCAGTGATCTAAGCTCATCGGAGCAGAAGCCATGAAAGTATTTGTAGAAGAGGCACAGGGAAGCCACATCACGCCGGTGTGAGAGCGGCTGCAGCCGGTCTGCCAAGTCAGTATCAACCACGTTACAGATCCTCCTTTGTATTTTGTCAAGAAGCCCAAGGAGAGCAGCAGGGGCACCCGACCAGATATGGCAGCAATATTCACTCTTTCTAGCTTTTTGTGTTTACGACTGATGCTGAGGATTATGACCTCTAGTGTTTATTTATGCTGGTTTGAGGTTGGAAGCAGGGCCGTAGCTGATGTTAAAAAAACACCGGGCACAGAGAAAATTGCCCGGATTTATTAGTTGACAATGTGGTGACGTCATCAGTTTCATCCGTTTCCAGTAACTATGATTTTTGCGGACTTTTTCGGCTATTTCAATAGGCACAGAACGTGAACGAAAGCAGGAAATCGGGTTCGGTCTTTCTGAGTATAACCGGTGTTTTCTCCCAAAATTAATAAATAAATTAATAAATAATAATAAAATAATAATAAAATAAATAATAATAAAATTAATAAATAAATTAATAAATAAACAGATTTTTACTCCGTTCATTCGGATGTTTTCTTCGTTTTTCTTTCTTTCTTTCTTTCTTTCTTTCTTTCTTTCTTCGTGAATTGTTTAGTTTGATTTCTAACGAAGACATTTTTCCTTGCCCAGATTTTCACTATGGTTGCTCGGATCGGCCCGGACCCGTGCCCAGTAGTCAGATACGGCCATGGATTGGAAGATACATGCATGCAAATAAATTAGGCTTATTCATGGCTCTGATCAGTATTTATATACATAATTTTATAAAATTGTTTTTGTGTTTATATAAAGTATTTGTTTATTATCTCTTTTGTTATACATGTATAACTGACAAAAAGTAAGTACGTATCTTGGTTTGACGGCCACAATATTATCAAGATGTCTTACACTTTATTTGTCGTATGCAAGTTCTATTGCACTACATAAAAATATATATTCCTGTTCACCTTCAAAATGCCGGAAAATACTTGTTGACAACACTAATATCCTACAACACGAAAATAATAAACAAAAACTTCAAATTCTCTAGACCCTCTATATCAAAATTAACCAACTAACTCTCAACAAAATTTATTACGCGTGTAGCAGCAATGTACTGAAATACATACATTTAATGCATATTGCATTTCTACCAATTTCCGGCCAACTCTCTTCTATTGAAACGGTTGTTTTGCAAAAAAAAAAAAAAAAAAAAAAATCATAAACATAAATCTTTTTTTAAAATAGTTACAGAGCACGTTCGCGCATCAAACCGTGTGACATCACAATGGAATGCCGATATTATTGGAGTTACAATAAGTTTGTCTTTGCAATTTATCCCTGAACAGGATCTTGAAAAAGATTGAAAGTAGTTGGGTTAGAAAAAAATACGGCGCATTCTTTGATTAAATTCATCTTAAGATCAACAACTTGATTAGAAAACTGAAATGGATCAGTATATAAATAAATACAATATATCTGTATTATTCAGTGAAACATGTTTGAATATGATGCATATATATATATATATATATATATATATATATATATTCACAAATTATAACATGGATATGTTACAATATCACTACAAAAGTAGCTATTTTGTTTCGACACTTCTTGTGTCTTGTCAAGTGATGAGGTTTATTTTAAATTGAATGGTTTTAAAAGGGTAAAAACAAGCAAATCCCCTTTAATCAGGCATTGTTGTATGTACAATGTGGACCATTCAGAGTAAAGTAGCTTCTAATTTGGAGAATATGTGAGCAGATTTAAAAATAATCTTGGTTGTCATTGGTATTAAAATTTGATTAAATTGAGATCAGCATTATTAATTAACTATTAGATTTAATTTATTTTTGTTGCAAAATTAAAAAAAAAATTAGTTTAACAATTTAGTAAATTTAGAAAGTTATTTATATATTAAACGAGGAATATATATATATATATATATATATATATATATATATATATATATGAGGTATGTACAGGCAACAAGTTATTTTCGTTGCAGTACTTTCAAATTTCGCAGTTATTATCAAGAACCGATGTGGCGCTATGTGTTAGAATTCCTTTGTTTGCATCCGGGTAGTTTTTGGGGAGCTGGACGTTTAAAATGTTGTAGCGTGAAGTGATTTGTAACGGCTATTGGGAGCGAAGGTAAGCGCAATATATATATATAACGGCAATTAATAGAAAACAAGTTTGGTATTTATGAAACCCTTTTCGCAAGAGTTAAAAAGTTAAATTGATCTGATTTACACAAGTATTACTTATTTATTACATGAACTTTAGAATAAAACTATTTCTTAAACACACTCTGTTTATCTTTCTGACGTTTCCTCCGGATATTTCACTTGAGATGAAAGCCAGACAGATGCGGGGATAAAATAAGTGTATGGTGACTGGAATTGACAAAATTATGGAATTTTTTTCCGGTAAGGGTTAGAAACCGTGAAACACATGACCTTTTAATGCACACATAGAAATTACCATACAAAAAAAAAAAACAACAAAAAAAACAAATTTCAAATACACACAAAAATTAAAATACGAAGGCACGACGATTTGTATTAAAGTTTTCAATTTTCGATTAGTAAATATAGGCTTCACTTAATAACTTCATAACCTAACTCCAACAAATCTTTGAAGTATTTTAAAATTTTTTCGACACTTTATAAATTATTATAATTAAAAAATTAAAACAATTCTTTTAAAATTTAATTATTAATCGGAAAAAAATGCTTCAGACTATAATGTCCTTAATATATATTAAAGCAATTAAAAGCTACATTATAATAAGAATTATATTGTCCTTATTATATTATGAAAACAATTAAAAGCTTATTAAATTAAAGAATATCATAGTTTTAATGCATTTTTTTATTTTACTATTGGGAGCAGATTTTCGTAAATAAAGGCAAAATATTTGAAAAAAATAATAGTTGATTTAAATTTTCCAGTGAGTCCTGCTTTTAACTAATAAAATTAGTCCCAACAAAATTTAATTTCTTAAAATTTCATGAATTTATGTGGAGGGTGAGAGGTATCAAATGTAAAAAATATTTTTACCAAGATTTTTTTAAAAATAATAATTTCAAAAATAATTTTATTCTTTTATAAGTCCTGAAAGTGTCATTAAAATTTGATTTCTGCAAGAATTTCCAAATTAATGTGTTTTTCACCGAAAAAAATGAGTTATGTAATATTACAATTTCAATTTTAAGCTCTTGTAATGATTCGGTTACTCGCGAAAGAAAATTAAAATAAGATTTTCAGCAAAATATCGAACGTTTTAGAAAGGATATAAAAATTCTGAAATATAACTAAAAAATACTTTGATCTTTCTTCTTAATAATAGCATAAATATTTTGATGAAAAAATTTCATTTTCATTAAGTCTAAGACATTTTTTCTACATACTATGCTGTTTTTTTCAGCGAATTAGTGGAAGTATCTTGTGTAGTGCCAGACAATTTTTCTCAACCAAATTCATTTTTTTTCTTTTTCATTTGTAAATAAACCATTGAATATTTCTGCACTATCTGGTCTGGTGCCCTTGCTGCATATCACGAGATTTGTGACAAAATCCAAAAATGGGTGGGTAATATTATCTATCCTGACCTGACATTTCGGCTTCAGACGTATTCATGACGTGGTATCCCTCTATCTTTTGTATAAATTTTTCATGATAATTGTTTTAATGGGCTCTTCTCCTTAGTATTTTGACCGCGTGAATTTCAGCGTCCGAAAAGATTGTCTACGAGTCTCATCGATTTTTTACTCTCAAAATAGCTTGATATAACCGTAATTTATACCTTAACAGTTTCTTTTCTCGCACTTCTTACCCCTTAAAGCCTTTTATAATTCGATCGGAGCGGTTATTGTTTAGGCCAGGGGGTTTCAAACTGTGGTCCGCGGACTATAGGGGGTCCGCAAGAATAAGATAGGGGTCCGTGGATTAACTCATTACGTGAAATTCAAACTATAAATTTTCAATGTCTGGATATTTATTTTTACTTATTAATATTATCAAATGAAAATTTAAATTTACCAATTTAAAGTAAGCTTAAAACCAGTTTTTACTATGTTAATGCAAAACTATAAGCTATTTTTAGTAAAAATTTATGTATAAATTTCATAAGCGTTTATAGTGGGTCCCTAGACTAAAACTTGAAATATAAAGGGGTCCGTAAGTCAAAAAGTTTAAAAAAAAACCCCTGGTTTAGGCTACTCACCATGACATCATTAAAACTTCTCCTTGACTGATTCCAAGGGGTTTTCCTTGACTCACTTTGAGTTCATTATTTTTTATTTTTTTATTTTTTTAATCATATCACTCCAAGCAAGGCGGTGACGCCACTGATGCGCATGGGGCTACTTAAAAGAGTAAAATGATTGGAAAAGAGAAAGCCGGGAACCACATCCTAAACAGGGAAACAAGGGATGAGCCTCTTTACAATGAATGCTTAGACCTTTCTTTTTCCTTTCCTTTACTACTTTATGTAAAAGTTCTAGTCATATAAAAAGTGAATGCATAAAATTGGCTCAGTAATACAAAACTCTGCAAAAATTTGTAGGAACGATGATACCTTTAGAACAAGGCAAATAAGCGAGATTTAACCGTACAAATCAATGATATCTGAAAAAAAAAAATCAGAGTTTATTTTAGAGAAGAAAGATCACATTCTCTATGAAATTTGAATTCATGCCAGAAAACCGTCAAATTGTGGGCCTCACGATTCCATCAGACCCGTCTGAAAAACTAAAAAAAAAAAAAAAAAAATGAGTAGTATCCATGAATATCTAAAAAAAATGGGAAAATTATGGAACATGAAAGGAATTTTTGTTATTATATACCATGTTCTTTCAGGGCACAGGAAATCAGATCTTCACAAATTCCCATTATTTATTAGTCTAAGTAAATTTTGAAACGTCACCATCCTTCTTTATACTTGTTCTGTTATTCATTCATTCTTTAAGCAAGTTACTCACTGCTTCTTTTGCTTTTAGTATATTCAGTCAATATTAAATTCACCAACTCTTTTTTTTCTCATTGTGCATCTCAGAAAGTAAGAATGTCTCTTTCTGATTGTAAGTATCAATCTTCTTGTAAGTCTTATGTTCCTTAAAAGCTTTTCCTTATATGTTTTGCCGATGGTAACAGTCGAGAATAACCTTGTAAAAAACGTTTGAAAGAATTGAAATTCTGAAGAAGACCACTTTACGAAAATTAGCTGAAAGAGTAAGTTTTTATTAGCGTAGTAAGAAGACTTTTCATTCAAGAAGCTCTGGAGGAAAAAATCAGGTGAATAAAGTTCGAATTCCGTTTAGAAATTGTCTTATTCACTTTTGCAGAAATACCCTTGAGAAAGGTACGACTTCATCACATATTCCCCCTAGCTATGTCTTAAATAGCAGGGCAGACTGCAATAGTTGGCAACCAGTGTAGGTAAAAAACAACTCTAAATCCAAAAGCTTATGTGGCTCTGATGGGGTCACATACTTTAACTGTAACTAAAGTCCGCTCAGTATCAGTCGGTCAGTTAAGTGCCATACGTGATACACGCTTGGGCGATCATGTCTCGAAAGAGACATGACTGACTGGGCAGAAGATTATCTCGCAGTAGGTTGCCATTACTTTCTGCGGTAAACTGGTTGCCGACCAATGCTATAGAACCCACTCTATTCCATTATTTAATCCATAACTGGAGGGAAGAGACGGATTAATACCTTTCCCAAGGGTATTTGTGCGTAAGTAAATGAAAGGAATTCAACTGTAATTCGAACTCGGCTCCTCGATTTCTCGTTCCAAGCCGATATCCACTGCACCACTGTAATATAACGGTCTGGCCCACCCAAGAAAGGCTGATACAAGCCGTGTTGTTTCCGGTCGGTGAAAAGTAACGGATGTCACTTTGACCCTATTTCCGGCAGATGCGGAAATAACTCAGAGGCAAACAGACAGGTGACTCTGAGAATTACGTAGGCGTCGCGTGGGCGTCGCGTGATCAAGGCAAAGCCGGAAGAAACAAGTCCCGGTTTTGGAAGATATATAAAGACCGCAAAAACACGGATTCGCGAGTCAGAAGAAGTGAGAGCAGAAGTAGCAGCAGAACCACAGAACACAAAGGAAGGCAGTTCACAGCTGCCCCCAATAGCATGCTGCTATTGTGGGGTACGCATTCGTCAACCCCTGGAAGCGCGCTCTCACTCTCTGTTCACTAGGCCACACGGTTCATCGTCATCAATAAAAATATAACTCATATTTTTATATATATGCGTGTTTGTTGTTTATTGATATCCACTGCACCACAACACACACCCGCTCAGTATAGTAGCAGTATAAACCACAGGTTGACTCTTGAAACCATGCTTAAAATGAGAAATCATACTGATTTGGAGTGTGACTTCATATCGAAACAGATCTGGTGAGGGTGAGGAGGAGACTTGTAGTCAGTTATTCTGGTGCCTTTCGCTATCAGAATTATAATAACATGAATGATAATTTATAACCCTTACCATTGTCGATTAACAATGTAACAGAACCAGTGTACTTTTTTGTAATCATTTCACCCCCAGCAAGGCATTACTACCACTAGTGCGTAGAAGGTTGCATAAGAGAAAAGTGAAGAGAAAGAGGAACAAGTTGCAGGGGTTGTAGGAAAATGGGTAAGAGAAAGATGGAAACACTGGTGTGAAGAGAGCTGCGTGAGAGTAGAGCGGAAAAGGGAAAAGAACAAGATATAGGAGGTGTTGAGGAAAAGGATGGGAGTCAGGGAGATTAGAGATGGCAATTGACGTTGACTTTAAACACTTGGAGATTATAGCTATCAGGGAAGTATGTATACGGAAGGGAGTTTCACAGGCGGGAAGTGCGAGTAAAGAAGCTAGCAGAGTAGAAGTTGTGGTTACAGTTGATTGTATTCACTGTAAAAGTGTGGGACCTAGATGCTAGCCCGAGTAAATTTGTGCAGAGAAGGCACCAGGGAGCTAAGCTCGTCAAAGCAGAAGCCGTGAAAATATTTGTAAGAGATAGAGGGAAGTCACATCTCGTCAGTGAGAAAGTGACTGGAGTCGAGCTACCAGGTCGGGATTACATTGCAGATTCTCCTTTGGATTTTGTCGAGAAACCCGAGATGAATATCAGGGGCGCCCGATTAGATGTGATGTGACAGCAATATTCAATGCATGAGCGGATGGTAGATTTGTATATGTGCAAGATAGATTCAGACGAGAAAACTTCCTGGGCCGACACAGTAACCAGACCTTCCTAGCAGTAGATTTAGCTATTGATTCAATGTAGTTCAGCTTGAAGTCGGCTGTGAGAGTTAGGCCGAGGAGGCACAGTGTATTGCTTTCAGGGAGACTATTAGTAATAGCTAGTATAAAAGCGACGTTGAAATTTGGCGAAACATTTCACAACGGCAATGTAATAAAATCAAACGAGCAACAATAATAATAACATTAATAACAATATAAAGAGCATAGAAGGTCTACCATTCATCCATACCTCGAATATTGCTGCCACATATGGTTCGGTGCTCCTGTTTTATATTTAGAGATACTTGATAAAATCCAAAGACGAATCAGCAATATTATTGGTCTTGACATGGCATCTCGGCTTCAGTCTCTTTCCCATCGCCGTAAAGCTGCTTTCCTGTCCATCTTTTTTAATAAATGTTTGGTAATTGTTTGAATAAGCTCTTTGTTATGGTAAATAGACTTTATGAATTTGAGTGAAGTACTAGGTTAGAATGCTGGACAATATCATCAAAGATGAAGGAAAAACTTGAAGCAACTGAAATGTGGTTCTACAGAAGGATGCTGCGAATATTATGAATCGAGCATGTGAGCAATGATGAGGTCTTGGAAATGATGGAAACAAAGAGGAAATTAATACTGAACATCAGGAAGAGACAGCTGAAGTTCCTGGGAACACGCAATGAGGAAGGAGGGCTTGGAGAATCTGATACTAACAGACCAGATAAAAAGAGAGAGGGGAAAGTAACGGATAACATATTTGAAGGACCTAATCAGGTGGATGACGGAACGAGGATTGCATGGTGTAACAGGAGAAGGCGTGCTAAGAGCCACCAGGGATAGTGAAAAGTGGAAGGCCATGATCGCCTACGTCCTGAAGGGACAGGGCACATAGAAGAAGAAGACTAGGTTAGCAATAAGGTCCCATTAGTTTAGAGTTGAATTGGCTAATGTAATCATAAATTCTATGCTAACAGTTTCTTTATCTCGCATTTCTAGCTTATGGTGATCTCTTCCGTTTTGTTGCTTTCTAGTCAAATTTGATCTTCAAAAAGTTAAACACAATGTAAATCGTTATATACTACCTTACTTATTACTGTTATATTGTTTCCGCTCCTTAATAATGCTTATGTTTTTCTTATTCCCTCACATCTAGTAACACTGACCTCACTTATCTTAGTGGCTTTACTGCTTTACATGGAGTAAATTCGATAAAAAAAAAAGGAAGAAAAAAAAAGGTACTCGAAAAGACTGGCAATCACTTGGTATAATAAAAATGAAATGTGATAAAAATTCCAATGATCAGCGTTTTTATCGTAACTCATTATTAAAATGTTTTCTCATGATTAGAAAGTAAATACATAATAAATCGGAATAAATGATTTCATTAATACATCTATATAAATTAAATAAATAATTTTATTAATACATTTATATAAATCGAAATTAATAATTTCATTAATGCAACTATATAAATTAAATAAACAATTTCATTAATACTTCTCTATAAATTAAATAAATAATTTCATTAATACAACTATATAAATTAAATAAATAATTTTATTAATACATCTATATAAATTGAACAAATAATTCCATTAATACATCTATATAAATTAAATAATTTCATTAATACATCTATATAAATCGAAATTAATAATTTCATTAATACAACTATATAAATTAAATAAACAATTTCATTAATACATCTATATAAATCGGAATTAATAATTTCATTAATACAACTATAGAAATTTAATAAACAATTTCATTAATACATCTATATAAATCGAAATTAATAATTTCATGAATACATCTATATAAATTGAAATAAATAATTTCATTAATACATCTACATAAATTGAAATGAATAATTTCATTAATACATCTATATAAATTAAAATAACAATACATTTAATGTTATTTTACTGTTTTTTTAATAATCTACTTACTAATATGTGTATTTATTCGTGTTTGCCATAAAACTCGACAGTTTAGTTTCTTATTTAATATGGTTACGTTTTTTCAGTTAAAATCTTTGCTATCTACAATTAACGAATACAATATAATGTATGACAAAACAGTGAACTGAAAAACGTATAACGACACCATTATTATGATGTGTATGTGTGGGAGCCACATCCAGGAATACCACAAAGCCATTTTCATGGATATATATTTCTACAAAGTCAATATATAAAAAATGTTATTATATTCATTATATGTTTCTGGTATAAATGAATAATACTACGGATGTTCAAACAATATTTTCTCGGGTCATTATTATATAACAATATGGCACAAATATGGTACCGGTCCCTGGCACACTAAGAAACTTGTTACGCCAAAGATAAGTGGTCTTAAAATGAATAAGACATCATATCTCAAAATGACCTTGAAGTAGGACAAATCTAAAAGAAATGCGAGTGGGCAGCGCCATTAACCCCTCGCCAGCTGGATTGGAAATCTTTGCTGGCTTGACCCTTGCACATTGAATAAAAATTGCCAATACGCCACATCAAATAGTTTGAGAAGCACTGCTTGGTGAATACTGTTGGAAAACAGAGGCACCAAGAATTAATATCAATTCCAAGAAAAAATGGTAGACCACTTAGTTGATTGATTGATTGGTTCGTTTCCTACGACTTATGAACTATTTGTAGATTATTTAAAGCCAGAAAATGTTTTTAGATAGCAAGAATTTAAAAAAAAATATATAATGGTTTAGTAATATAAGTTTTACTAATTAACCCATAGATGGGAAAGAAGAGGTTTATTCATGCCTTTCCAAAGAGTATTTTTGCGTAAATTAATATAACAAAACCAACGGGAATTGAAACCCTGCTCCTCGATTAATAATTTCGTGCCATTACCCATTACACCACCTGCACCTGGTATTCGTAAGCAGTCACCCATCTTGGCTTGACGTGGCTGAACTTCGGTAATCGTACGGGAACCGATGTTTCGACATAATGTGGCTTTAAGCCCAGACAGCTTGGAAACCAAGAAACAGAAAATATTTATAATACTCTAGGATATTATTTTACAAGTAGTGTCAGTTCTTTCGAGCCTTCTAATCTTCTTACAAGGATTGTTAGCATTGTTTCAAGTGCTCATATAATAATAAGTACTACTGTTACTTTTATATTCTACACCGGAACGTTTTTAATCCTCTTGTAATCTTGAGACTTACAATGATGTGACAATGATGTTCACAATGTACAAAGCTTAAGAGCTTTTTTTTTTTTTTTTTATAAGCGTTTCACCCCGAGCAAGGCATGTCACTGCCACTACTGCGCAGGGGGCTACGTAGAGTGGAGAAAGGCTGATTAAATATATAAAAAATGACAGAGGGTGGGTGATAGGCGGGTAAGGATACCGAGAATGAGGGTTGGGTAGATGAGAGTGTTCTGAGAATATTTGGGAGTTAGTGTGATAGGAGGTGTCTATTGACCCTACATTTAAACACCTGGAGATTGTAACTGTCGGGAAAGCAGACTTGTGGAAGGGAGTTCCACAGGCGGGAAGCTCGAGAAAAGAAGCTGTTGGAGTAGAATTTACAGTTACATCTTATTTGTTTAACTGTGCTACTCAAAGTAGAGAGTTACAGAGTCAGAGACACCAGTCTCAAGTAAGGAGATAATGCCACTAAGACGTAAGGGGGGGGGGTATTGGAAACGAAAGAGAAGGATAAGGCTTTAGAAAAAACCGAAACCCAATCTTAAACAGGAAACATCTATTTCTATTCAAAAGATCGTGAAGGCGTGTGAATCTGACGATAGGCGAACCTATCTACTTTTATTTGCTTATTTTGAATTTTAATTTATTCTCGTCTTATTTTATTGAACGTTAGCATTAAGTACGTGATAGTTTATCGTTGTCATAGGTCTGGGCTCCTAGTTTGAGCAGGATGTGTACTTTGATATTTCAATATCTGGAAGAATTTTACATTTTTGTTATTGTTGTGTCGTGAAAATACGATACAGACAAATGAGTGGTTAGTCCGAGTGGTAAAGACTAAGGAACACACGATTAAATCAACAATAAGGTTTATTGTACTAGAGGTACAAATATTAAGAGTCCACACAATAGTCACTATGTACCAAAATAGAGCGTAGAGTACTTCCGTCCGTTCCTGGTCGTCTTCCGGTCATAGCTCTCTCGTAATCTACTGCGTGGTGTATTTATAATGGGTGACAGTACATTGCTAGGGGGAGACAGGTTCTTCCATTACAACAGTTATCGAAGACATGTTTTTTATTTTCCGTTCGTAATTAAATCCAAGATGTTTGCCCAGTTTCCAGTAGTTCACCGCTCTTACCCAATCACATCCATTTTTTATGCTACTTTTGAATTAATTTAATATGCAATTGACTTTTGCTATTTTGTTGTGTTTGTCTGTTAACTTTGAATTAATCAGTTCAGAGTATATGTATATATGGATTACGATTTTATGGAGTACGTTTCAACCACCATAGACAACCGCACCTACCTCCCATTAGCATGGAACAGGCTTGCCTCCCAGAGAGTAAAACACTACGCCTGCTTGGCCTCACACTCTCATCGGGCCTCAAGTGGAATGACTATATCGAATCCATTGCTAAATCCGCTGCTATGAAAATCGGTTCTCTGTGCAGGGCCCGGAAGTTCTTTCCGTCTGAATCTATCGTGCACATATATAAATCTACCATCCGCCCGTGTATTGAATACTGCTGCCACATCTGGTCGGGTGCCCCCGCTATTCTCCTCGGGGTTCTTGCCAAAATACAACGGAGAATCTGTAATGTAATCGACACCGACTTGGCTGACCGCCTGCAGTCACTCTCTCATCGGCGGGACGTGGCTTCCCTGTACCTCTTCTATAAATAATTTCACGGCTTCTGCTTCGATGAACTTAGATCACTGGTGCCCAGTAGGTACGAATTTGCACGAGATACTAGATTAGCAACTATGTCCCACCCTTTTACAGTGAAACCGATAAAATGTACCCGCAATTTCTACTCCAACTGCTTCTTTTCTCGCACTTCCCGCCTGTGGAATTCCCTCCCGCATACTTGCTTCCGCGACAGATACAATCTCCAGAAGTTTAAATGTAAAGTCAATAGACATCTCCTAACACACTAACTCGCATCCATTCTTTCAAACACTCTTTCTATGTACCTCCTTACTCGTCTATCACCCTCCTTCTGACATTTCCTATATCTAATCGCTCTCTCAGCACCTTCTCCTATGTAACCCCCTGCGCTATAGTGGCAGTGGAATGCCTTGCTTGGGGTGTGAAATGATTTTTTTAAAAAATTCAATTTTTGAAGATTGTAGTTAGCAGAGAAGCAAGAAATTAGAAAAGATTGCGAGAAAATAAACAATTAGAATAGAACTTATAATTACAGCTGGCTATTTTGTTATTCTGTTGTGTTTGTTAACGTTGATTTAATCAGTTCAGAATATAAGTGTCAGAACTAATTCCATCAAAGTTAACAGACAAATCACAAGAAAATATCTTTACTCTGATGTAATTAGTTATGATACAATTATTCTCGCGTATTCAGTTATTGCAGTGTTTAGCGATTCGGAACAAGATATCGGCGAGTCGAGATGCCGGTAAAATCTGTAACATATTTCCGTATAAATAGCGACGATACGGGCCTATTTCTTCACCCACTCCAAACTACGGGTGAAATTGCAGGAGAGACGGCGTTCTTCAGCCGTGGTTGGCTATCAATTTAGGAGAAACAAAAACTCTACAAAAATGATTTGTGCAGATACTGTATCTATAAAACAAACACGCGATAGATTTAAATAACTCAGTTAAGTGCCATACGAGAAACACGCTTGGGCGATCACGTCTCGAAAGAGACATTACTGACTGGGCAGAAGATTATCCCGCAGTAGGTTGCCATTGCTTTCTGCGATAGACTGGTTACCAGCCAAGGATATAAAACCCAATCTGTCTTGTTGTTTAACCCATAACTGGAGGGAAGAGACAGATTAATACCTTTTCCAAGAGTATTTGCGCGTGAGTGAATGCAATGAATTCCACTGGAATTCGAACTCGGCTCCCCGATTTCGAGCCGATATCTACTGCACCACAACGCACATCCTGAAATTAAATAACTACAAATAATTAAAAAAAAGAAGCGATTATCAAGAAGATTGTTGCCGCCAGCGGTTATATTACGCGGGTTATAACAACTGATCATGGTTCTTGTCATACATTCACCCGACTACACCATTTTTCAGTAATGTGGCTGCCCCAAGCAGTATTGTTTTCTGAAGCCTCTCAGTCCGAATTACAGTCTTATTTTTACCCAGTCACTTTTGTATTTTGTTCGTGACTCAACAGCAATCACAACAGCAACAGATTTTCTTTTCTTAAGTCTCCTAAAAGTGTGACTATCACGTGTTTCAAAATCATGATTATTTTCTTTTTCTTTTTAATCGTTTACATCCAAGCAAGGCGTTAATGCCACTAAGACGCAAAGGATTACTAGGACTGGAAGAGAATCATAACAAAAATTAAGGGAATAGAAAAGACAATAAAAGAACTTATTTCAGGAAACCAGAGGATTACGATTGACGTTGCATTTGAGTGTTTGAAGATTGTAGGGAGCAGGAAAGCAAGAAATCGGAAGAGAATACGAGAAAATAAACTATTGGTGTAGAACTTACAGTTACAGCGAGTATTTTTAAACAGTAAAAGAATGAGACCTAGTAGCCAATCTAGTACTACTGCGCTTAAATTAATATAGTTGAAATACCAAAGAAAAGTCCTCGTTAGAACAATGAAAATATTAATAGAAAAGACAGTGGGAAAGTAACTGAATTCAAGATGCCATGTCAGGACCGATAATATTACAGATCTTTCTTTGAATTTCCTTTTTGCGGTAGCCTTGTCAACAAGACTATAGAATCTAATCACTTCTCCTATTCAACCCTCTGAAGGGAGAAGAGATGGATTAATACCTTTTCCAAGAGTTTTTTTTTTTAATCATTTCACCCCGAGCAAGGCAGAAACGCCACTGATGTGCAGGGGGTTACATAAATGTAAGAAGATAAATTAGAAAAGAGTGAGGAGTACAACCTAGTTAGAAAGGAACAATAGAAAGCTGAGAAAGCAGGTGCAATGACAGATACATAGGCGAAGAGAAAGTGAAGGTTATTTGTGCGTAAATGAATGCAACGAATTCAACTGGAATTCGAACACGGCTCTCCGGTTTCTCATTCCGTGCCGATATCCATTACACCACAACACAAATCTCCATAACCATTCCCAAAAGCTCCATGGAAGAAAGGTAACGTGCGTGTAGTTGAATTGTCAGGTCATTATTCATTTAAAGTTATTCATTAAAACACAATAAAAACACTAAATACATTTAGTAGCTGCATATCCATAGCAGTTTGGTCTCAAAACGCCTTGCGCTCATCAATGTTCTCCTCCATGACAACAGAAATTCGCATACAAAAAAAGAGAAAATAATGAAACTCAGCTGGTCTGCTCTTCCTAAACCGACATATTAATCTGACTCTCCACAAACCGATTATTACCTTTATTTGATCAAGGCAGAACAATTTCATGAGGATTGAATGGGATAATGAAAAATAGATTCCAGACATGGTCAAAATTTTCTTTCTTTATAATCATATCGCCCCAAGCAAGGCATTTTACTGCCACTGTTGTGCAGGGGGTTACATAGGAAGAAAGTTATAAGAAAGAGTGACAGGTTATATGGGGTGTCAGGAAGTAGATTATAGAACGATGAGAATACTGATGAGAGTGTAGTGGACGGAGAAAGGAGCATGAGAGAGAGAGAGAGAGAGAGAGAGAGAGAGAGAGGATGCAGGTTAGTAAGATAGGAGATGACTATTGACTTTACATAGATAGATAGATAGATAGATAGATAAATTTTTTATATAATCATATCATCCCAAGCAAGGCATTTTACTGCTACTGTTTTTGCAGGGGGTTACATAGGAAGAAAGTTATGAGAAAGAGTGACAGGTTATATGGGGTGTCAGGAAGTGGATAATAGAAGGATGAGAATACTGATGAGAGTGTAGTGGATGGAGAAAGGAGCATGAGGGAGAGAGAGAGAGAGAATGCAGGTTAGTTAGATAGGAGATTGGCTATTGGCTTTACATTTAAATTATTGGAGGTTGTAGCTGTCGGGGAAGCAAGTAAATGGAAACGTATTCCACAGGCTGAAAGTGCGAGAAAAGAAGCTGATGGAGTAGAATTTGCGTTTACATTTTATTGGTTTCACAGTAAAAGGGTGGGACCTAGTTGAAAAGGGTGGGACCTAGTTGCTAATCTTTTTAATCTATTTAATTTTTTTTTTTTGTTTCACATCAAATTCTGTGGAATTTGACTTAAAAGGTATTGAAGAGATGACTTATAAGTGACAATAGTTTCTTTTTTTATTTTAAACTAGCAGTATAGCCCGGCGTTGCTCGGGTGTAATGAAAGCTTTAAAACTAATCCATGGTCCTGGACCTCAGACTCTTTGGACGTTGGCACGAAAGACTAAAAAGCAATAGTTGTTTCCAGTTAAAGCGAAACCGTAGACTGAAAGAAAAATGAATGGATGTAAATCAAATTTTGATTTCCTGGTATCGATATCAAATAAGTTTTTTCGTCGTAAACTGAATTTTGAAGGCGAAATAAGTCCTCTGAGTAAATGGTATCATGGCTGAGACTAAGAACTACAATTATACCAATTAGAGCCAAAGCCGAAGCAAAAACTAAAATAAAAGGTCTGAAAAAATACAGACATACAGGCATATAAACAGACACACAAACATCTTGTCTTTATATATATATATATATATATATATATATATATTATCGATTTTCTGCACTATTGTAAGAACTGCAACCTTGAGACTTCTGAATATCGTTTCTTATGTCGTTGTCTATGAGTGTATCAAATGTTATTAAAATCGCCTTCTATAACCCGATTTTTTCGAATATCGATTTTCGATGCATATGGGGAGTACCTCGACACAAAACCTAGCTAAAAACACTCACAGACGCTTATAGTACAACTGTGTAAATTTTCAAGAAAATCGGTTCAGTCGTTTCGGAGTCTATAGGTAACGGACACGCACACACACACATACACACACACACAGAATATCGACTAATTTATCTAAACACTCCACCCACACCTATTGAACAGTTGTTTCCTGTTTAGGATGCGGTTTCCGGTTTTCTCTTTTCTAATCTTCTCACTTTTTTTTCAATTGGAGTAGATAGACTAAACTATCGCCCGGTTCACACTCCACCCACATCTATTGAACAGGTGAAGAGGCTCATCCCTTGTTTCCTGTTTAGGATGCGGTTTCCGGTTTTCTCTTTTCTAATCTTCTCTTATGTAGCCCCCTGCACATCAGTGGCGTTACCGCCTTGCTTGGGGTGATATGATTAAAAAAAAACGTGTAAATTAAAAGGTCATATGTTTCAGAGTGTATTCCCTTTACAGGAATAAATTTGTACAATTATGTCACTTTTGATCGCCATACACTTATCTTTCATCTGTCAACCTGTCGACACATTTGAAATCCGGTGGACAGATCAAAAAGTTGAACTTTGTGATTAAAATTAGTTATATTTTAAATTTCATGGTATAAATAAGTAATACTGGTGTAAATCAGAATAAATTAACATTAAATTTGCTAATTTTCCAAAAATAATATGTCACAGATGTACATTTTATTTTTGAAAGATTTTTTAAAACAGAGAATTAACTTTTGTTTACAAATGTGCCGATCGCTGAAAAATGGCCGAAAAATTGAAAGATTAAAATAATTGAGAAATGTTAGATTTCAATCAATATAATTTTTGTTTGAAATACACTAGAGTATTTTGCTTACTGGAAATCGTAAATTTAATCATTTAGCTTTCAATGAAAACTAAACTTAAAATTTCAAGAAAAATTTTTATTTTAAAAAATTCAATTTAAATGAGTGGAGTTACCTAGATTAAAGTTATGAAATTGTTTTTTCATGTTGATTGTTCAGTAGTACATATATGTAATTAGTCAATTTATATAAGCTTCAACATCTCACTCTTTTTCGCTCATCTTGCCGAATCCAAATATATTAAAATTGACTGACATTACTGAACATTGAATCGATTTAAATGTTGTTTGAAAAGAAAAACGTAAACGAGAAGCCGACTGCGATATTGAAGTCAGCAACGACGCGCGTCCTATTTGCTAAAATAATGCTAACGAGGAAGTCAAAACTGAATGGATAGAAGCATTTGTGAAAGCTGACAACAATTGTGCACTGGACTCGCGGTAAATGTTTGTTAGCGGAATTTAGTATGCTTAAACTTGCGTATGATTGTTTTTTCTTCTGTTCTCCAGGTTTTTGTTGAGAAAGAGAAAAAAAAAAAGGAAAGAAAACGAAAAGCAATAAGGAAAAAATGGGAATAAAAATAATTAGAAGAATAAAGAAGCTTGGAAATAGAAACGAAAAAAAGAATAACGAAAGAAAATGAAAGAAAGACAAATAAAAAAGAATGAAAAATTAAATACTGAAAAGAGAAAAGTACAAGAAACCTAACAAGAAAGAATATAGTAAAAGGGAGAGAAAGAATAGCGAGAGAAAGAAAACGAAAGAAAAAAGAAAGAAAGAAAGAAAGAAAGAAAAAGAAATAGGAGAAAAAAGAAAGGAACGAAAAAACAGGTAAAAAAGAAAAAGAAAGAGAGAAAGTTATAGAAAAAGAACAAAGCGAGAGAGAGAGTGAAAGAGAAGGAAAAATAGCAAGTGAGAAAGACAACTTAGAAGAAATTTCAAACTAAGCATGATTCGTTAAAAAGACGAAAGAATGAAAAAAAAGGAAGAAGCTGAATGAGAAAAAAAAAAAAAACGCATGGTATTAAGAGGAAAACGTCGAAAAAGCGTGCAGACAATGAAAAGGAAGACAAGGAAAAGAAAGATGAAAACAATGAAGAGAGAAAAAGAGGCAATAGATGAGCAGAAAGAAAAGGAACAAAGAAAGAAAAACAGAATAAAAGTAGAAAAAAATCTAAACTTATTTATAAATGAAAATTTGTGTGTGTGTGTGTGTGTGTGTGTATCCGTGACCTATAGACTCCGAAACGGCTGAACTGATTTTCTTGAAAATTTACACAGTTATACTATAAGCATCTGCGAGTGTTCTTAGCTAAGTTTTGTGTCGAGGTACCCCCATTAAATATCGAAAATCGATAATCGAAAAACTCAGGTTATAGAAGGAGTGGTCCGATTTGAATCAAATTTGATACACTCATAGATAAAGACATAAAAAACGATATTCAGATGTTTCAAGATTGCAGTTCTTACAATAGTGCAGGAAATCGATAATATATATATAAAAGGCAAGGTTTTTGTGTGTGTGTGTCTGTTTATCTGACTGTATTTCTGTATTTTTTTCATCCCTTTTATTTTAGTTTTTGCTTCGGGTTTGGCTCTAAGTGGGTATAATTGTAGTTCTTAGTCTCAGCTATGATACCATTTACTCAGAGGACCTATTTAACCTTCAAAATTCAGTTTACGACGAAAAAAACTTATTTGATATCGATACCAGGAAATCAAAATTTGACTTACATCCATTCAGTTTTCTTTCAGTCAACGGTTTTGCTTTTTAGTCTTTCGTGCCAACGTCCAAAGAGTCTGAGATCCAGGACCATGAATTAATTTTCAAGCTTTCATTACACCCGAGCAATGCTGGGCTATACTGCTAGTAATAAATAAAAACAGGAAAGAAAAATAGACCAGGCTATATATATGAATCAGTCAGTTAAGTGCCATACGTGAAACACGCTTGGGCGATCATGTCTCGAAAGAGACATGACTGACTGGGCAGAAGATTATCCCGCAGTAGTTTGCCATTGCTTTCTGCGGTAGACTGGTTGCCAGTCAAGGCTATAGAACCCAATCTGTCCTGTTATTTAACCCATAACTGGAAGGAAGAGATGGATTAATACTTTTCCCAAGAGTATTTGAGCGTAAGTGAATGCAATGAATTCCATTGGATTTCGAACTCGGCTCCTCGATTTCTCGTTCCGAGCCGATATCCATTGGACCACAACGCACATCCTGAATATAGGAATACAGTACTAAAAATGAAAAAGGGAATAATGATAGAAAAAAAAGGAAGGAGGCAAAAAGGTAATGAGGAAGAAAAAGAGAAATCGAAATCCCGACTAAAAATAGAAAGAGTGTTGAAAGAAAGAAGCAAGAAAGAAAAATGTAAATAAATAAGAAAATATAATTAGGGGGAAGGAAAACCAAGAAAAAAACTTGAATGAAGAACAAGAGAGAAAAGGAAAGCAAGAAAACGTGGGAAAAAAGAGGAAAAGACAAAAGAGAACAAATGTAAGGAAAATGGAAGAAAAAAGAAAAAGAGAATTAAAAATGAGATGTAAAAAAAGAAACATAGAAGGAAAGAAGGAAAAAAACGACAAAGAAAATTAAAGAAAAATATAGAAAGAACCGAAAAAAAAGATTAAAAAAAAAAAAGAAAGAACAAAAGATATAGAAAGAAGTATGTGATGAGAAAGACACAGTAAGAAAGCGACATGGAAAGAGACAAAAAAAAAAGAAAGAAAGAAAGAAAGAACGCCAGAATAAAAAACAAAACAAAAAAAAAACAAAAAAAAAAACAAAAAAACAAAAAAACAAGGCTGCTGTATCATAGTTTGCCCCAAAACGTAGTAGCGTGAAAAAACAACAAACAAAAAAGAAAACGAAAAAGAAAAAAAAAAATAAGAAAATGAAAAAAAAAAAAAAACCCTCCCCCAATAAAAGCAGAAAAACACGATAAAAATAAACAAACAAATGAACACTTCATTCTGCCTCCTGCCATTTAAGTGACAGGGAAAGCGAGGAGGAGAGGAATATGTTGGCCGCACGGTCTTTTCGACAGCGACTACGAAACTGGAGATGATTGGAATGGACGAATAACATCCACGCCTCGTTAGAAATGTAGAGACCTATATGTTTTGGTCAGCAGTAAAAGCCGATTTCGGCAGAAGTGAATCTAGTTGGAGGAGACAGGAAGCGGAAGAAACAGGAAGCGAAACGGAAAAGAAGTAATAACGGTGGCTAGGAATTGGTGATGGGTGATGGCGAAATGAAAATATATAAAAAGCAAAGAGAAAGGAAGGGAAAAAGAGGTTAAATTAAGAAAAAGAGAAGTGTAAGAATAAGGGTGGGAGAGAGAGAGAGAGAGAGAGAGAGAGAGAGAGAGAGAGAGAGAGAGAGAATGAAAAAGAAAAAGAAAAGAAGATACGTGAATGAAAAAAACCCCAAAATGAACGGAGATTAAATATGTATTTAGGAAGAAATAAAGGAACAAACGAATCAATGTAACTGAAACAAATAATACATACAGACATATATATATATATATATATATATATATATATATATATATATATATATATATAATCATCCGCAGACTGATCAGTTTCGCTGTATCACAGCTCATCAGTACGGTTAGACTCCGATTGCTTTTAACCCAGGATTGAAACCCGACCGAATTGGCGTCAGTCGGCGATTTTACCTTTGGGCTATGGGCGCTCGGTAGAAGAAGGCAGACTTTTTAACGTATACATTATCATTATACACGCCCAATAGCCAGAGTGCTCAAATTCATTAGTCATCCGCAGACAGATCTGGTTCGCTGTATCACAGCTCATCAGTACAGTTAGACATCCGATTGCTTTTACCCAGGATTAGAAACCCGACCGAATTGGCGTCAGTCGGCGATTTTACCTCTGAGGTATAGGCGCTGGGTAGAAGGAGGAAGACTTTTAGCGCCAGTAGTTAGAATTCATTACTGAGTGAAGGATGCGTAGCTACTGTTTTTTCAAAGTCTACCATTCTTCCAGGGTGTGAGAGCGTATATAAACATGTTTCATTAAAAACGACCGACATGGAAGATTTTATTAATTTTTGATTTAGTTTTTCTAGTATTCCTGCATGTTTACTTTTTGCTGGAGATAAGAAGTGTAAAAATGTTCTATAATTTCGACTTTCCTAGCACTTTCAGCTACTTCACTTGCCATTTTCAAGGATGTTAATTTTCTGGCGTTGTTATTAAAATAGCCAGTGAAGTGGCTGAAAATGCTTGGAAAGTCGAACATTATTGTTTTATACATTCAAATGTAAATCGTTTTCACAACAATGAGTCAACATTGTCTGATGACGAGGTAAAATCTCGAAATATAAAAATTTCCGTGTCGCAATGTAACTTAAATTTATTTTGAATAAAAAAAAATGAATTTAATTATAATTATAATATGTTCTACGATATATCTTGTATTGGGCCCTTTTAAAAAAAGTAAATGGAATTCTAAAACTGTTGGTTCTCGTCATCTGGATAAATATATTCCTGTTTTTTTCGCTTCCTGTCTCTTTCAACTAGATTCACTTCTGTCGCAATCGGCTTTTACTACTGGATGTTATTAGTCCATTCTAATCATTTCCAGTTTAGTAGTAGTAGTTGTAATAATAATAATAATAATAATAATATATATATATATATATATATATATATATATATATATATATATATATATATGCTTTTAAGTATAAAACAGATTGTCGCCGAGAGTAGACTTCAGTGCCTACTTTATTTTTACTTATGCTCTACTGCTGACATTGAGCACTTTAACCCATAAATACATAACTTAAAACTACATTTTTATTAAATACTAGCAGTATAGCCCGGCGTTGCTCGGGTGTAATGAAAGCTTTAAAATTAATTCATGGTCCTGGAGCTCAGACTCAGCCTAAAGAATATTTGTGTGAAGTTTGATAAGAATCGGATAAAAATTGTGGATTTGTATAAAGGACATACAGACAGATAAACAGACACACCCACACAAACATCTTGCCTTTTATATATATATATATATATATATATATATATATATATATATATATTATCGATTTTCTGCACTATTGTAAGAACTGCAACCTTGAAACTTCCGGATATCGTTTCTTATGTCTTTATCTATGAGTGTATCAAATTTGATTCAAATCGGATCACTCCTTCTAATACCCGATTTTTATCGATTATTGATTTTCGATTTTTATCGGGGGTACCTCAACACAAAACCTAGCTAAGAACACTCGCATACGCTTATAGTACAACTGTGTAAATTTTCAAGAAAATCGGTTTAGCCGTTTCGGAGTCTATAGGTAACGGACACACACAGACACATACACACATACACACACACATACACACACACACAGACAAAGTTTCATTTATAAATAAGCTTAGACTATATATATATATATATATAAGGTGTGTGACTTAGCTGATTCATGTTCCTTCAGCATCGTCATTTCTGATTATACTTCTCTATTTTTCATTGGTGATTCTTTTCGTATCTGTGCCTACGTGTGTTCGTTCGCGCGCATACGCCACTGTGCTTGTCTGCACGTATTTCTATACTGGTAGAATATCGTGGTTATCTGTCTTTTACGCCGTGTTTTCACTTTACACTCACTCCTAAACTTCTCTTTTTTCACTTTTTCTTCTTTTCTTTCAATTGTAGCCACTTTGACATCCGATTTTCTAGACATACTGTCGTTTAAAATTTTTGAGCGTTTTATTAGTAGGAAAATGAATACGAATGTCGAAAAATGTGCAGTGTCGCATTTTGTTCCGAAGAAATTCTTAAGACAAAATGAAAGGTTTCTTGATGCAATCAATTTTATATAAAAAGGGGAAAGTGGTGGTAGTGGGTAAAAAATACAATAAACACCAATTCTATTTCGAAACGTTAAAGATCCGGCTTTCTCTTTTCCAATCTTTTCACTTTTCTTTTTTGTTTATTTGTTTTCTCTTTCAATTGGATAGACTAAACTATCGCCCTGTTCAAACTCCACCCACGTCTATTGAACAGGTGTAGAGGCTCATCCCTTGTTCCCTGTTTAGGATGTGGTTTCCGGCTTTCTCTTTTCCAATCTATTCACTCTTACGTAGCCCCCTGCTCAGGGTGATATGATTAAAAAAAAAATAGAGAGTGAGTGAAAATTTAAATGTAAATTTTCTCATCTGATGTATCATAGTGTTAAACTTTGCCTACGTCGGTGAAACAATTTGTGGTTTTACTTTTTAATATTTCTGTTATTAATTATATAAGTGGTAATTTTGTGAGGAAAGGAGATAAGTTGCATGATTTTTTTAGGTAAATTTACTGAAGAGGATTCTGCAATTAGTGCACTTAAGGGCCTCATGTTTGGATCTGCCCAAGTGTCGAGTAGAAGAAATATAAACGCCGACGCATGTGTTTGAACACCGATCGCCGGAGAAGGAATAATACAAGAAAAATGTATTATTCCACAGGCGATCACGTGAACACTAAATAACTATAAAAGCACCAGACAGAAATCTGGGGGATGAGGAGTTGTGTGTTGAAGGTTGAGCAAATAGCGAGTAATCGGAGTTCAACAAATCTAACACGGGACCCAACTGTGAATCTACCGTGGACCAATCATATTACGAGTAACTAACTGAATATACCAAGACCAAGATATACAACCGCGTGATACCAATATCTCAGTAACATTGTTAACTACAACTAACGAGGATACAACAACAAGCCATGGTGCATGATGAACTGGGATACAGTAAAGTTTGTATGAGTTTATAAAAAATATAATAAAATAATCATTTAACTTCAAGCAAAGTAGGTCCGCCACTGGTGTGCAGAGAGATTACAGCAAGAGAAAAAAACAAGGTACAGGGGATGTCGAAGGAAAGAATAAGAGAAGGATGGGAATCAAAGAGGTAGAATATGGCAATTGACTTTGAATTTAAACTTTTGGAGATTGTAGCTATCAGGGAAGCATTCAAACGGAAGGGAGTTCCACAAACAAGAAGTACGAGAAAAGTAACTTTTAGAGTAGAAGAGGGAGTTGTATTTAAGTATTTTGATGGTAATTTTGATGCCAATCTAGTAGCACGCATAAGTATATGTGGTCGGGGCACCAGGGAATGAACCTCGTCAGAGCAATAGTCGTACGACTTGTAGAAAAGACAGAGGGAAGCAACATAATGTCGGTGAGAGGTTCCAAACAAGCAGATGTGACTTCGTGTGCAAGCGAAAAGCTTATTTTCGGAAGGGATAAAGAAGCTCGTTAACCGATACCAGAAGCGCATCACCACGCAGAGAAGGGAGGCTATATCGAAAATACTCATAAGAATATTCTTCATCAGTGGCAATAAAGGTGCTTTATTTACACTCGTAGGTGTAATTTTTTAATACTATTGACGTTGTTTAAAGTGCTTTGCGAGGTTTCTCCGTACTTTAAAAAAGTGTAAGTTTTCGTCAACCAAACCGGCGTATTCGAGAGTTAATAAAGAAAATATGCAACCGAAACTGCGTCCTTCTTTTACGGAATCCACTGTTAAACTCGGCATTCTTTTAGACCGCTCAGCTCCGGATGATTTTACAAGCAAAGAAACTTTAATTACTAAATAAAAGAAATGCACATGTGTTCAAATCCAGTCTGTGTCTGCTACATTCACTTTCATACTTTTGCTCTTAGGAAAAGTGTTAACCTATCTTGATTCTCCTCGGGTTGCAATTAAATAGCAGAATAGATTAAGTGGTAGTAAGTTTAGGGAAATTGAAACTATGAATTAAAAAACAGGAAGAAGACAACCTAAAACCATTCCACTCTCTTTCTCAAGAAGTAAAAGAATTTAAGATATAATGAAAAAAAGATCTTTGTAGAATTTTGGTTGCCAAATATATATAATGGAAAAACCCAGCATGAATCAAAACAAAAATAAATCGAGAGATATTTGGATTAATTCCAAACGAATTATCTCCTTTTATTTTATTTTCAAGTTTTATTTATAAATTAAATAGTTTGTATAAATTTTGGTTATATTATAGTCATATACAATTACTAAATCTTTACAGGGTTTCCTCGACTTAGATGAGGCGTCGTAACGCGATTTTCCGTGGAAGTCGGAATGTGCCATCGATTACGACACCCAGCTATGCTAACGCAATAGTAAAGTAATAATCTAGGACATAACACATTTCTATGACATATGTTAACATAATTAGGACGAAAAAACACGGAGAACATGAATATCTAGACTTATTAATAAATGGAACTTTGTCTGTGTGTGTGTGTGTGTCTGTGTGTGTCCGTTACCTATAGACTCTGAAACGGCTGGACCGATTTTCTTGAAAATTTACACAGTTGTACTATAAGCGTCTGCGAGTGTTCTTAGCTAGATTTTGTGCCAAGGTACTCCCGATAAATATCGAAAATGGATAATCGAAAAACATCGAGTTATAGAAGGAGTGATCCGATTTTAATCAAATTTGATACACTCATAGACAAAGACATAAGAAACGATATCAACGTTGCAGTTCTTACAATAGTACTGAAAATCAATAATATATATATATATATATATATATATATATAAGGCAAGATGTTTGTGTGTGTGTTTATCTGCCTGTATATCTGTATTTTTTTTCAGCCCTTTTATTTTAGTTTTTGTTTCGGGTTTGGCTCTAAGTAGGTATAATTGTAGCTCTTAGTCTCAACCATGATACCATTTACTCAGAGGACTTATTTAGCCTTCAAAATTCAGTTTACGACGAAAAAACTTATTTGATATCGATACCAGGAAATCAAAATTTGACTTACATCCATTCATTTTTCTTTCAGTCTACGGTTTCACTTTAACTGGAAACAACTATTGCTTTTTAGTCTTTCGTGCCAACGTCCAAAGAGTCTGAGGTCCAGGACCATGGATTAGTTTTAAAGTTTTCATTATACCCGGGCAACGCCGGGCTATACTGCTAGTAATTCATATAATGAAATGAAGATAATACATATAATAAAATTGATTTTAGCTGTTTAGTGATGTCATTGGCTCTTGGCAGATGAGATGACGAATCGTAAGATCTTGTCTGTCTTGCAGTACTAGGAAGAGAGAAAAACAACATTATTTTTTTTTAATGGAAAATTCACCGAATTATAGTTTAACAAGAAATTGTCCTTATCTCTTACAGAAAAAAATCAACATATATACACATATGTAAATTTTAAAATTTTTTTATTAATCGTTTCTCCCTATGCAAGGCGGTAACGCCACTGATGCGCAGGGGGCTACATAAGAGAAAAAGATTATATAGGAGAAGAGTAAAGACGAACCCGTTAAAGAGGGTGTCAGAGAAGGAAGCAAGAGAAGGATGGGAATACAGGTGTGATGACAGTTGCAAAGGTTGAGAGAAAGAAAAGGATATACAGGGTGATGTAGAAAGAACTAGATTCAAGTGGTTACGAGATGGGTATTGACGTTGCATTTAAATTCCTGGAGGTTGTAGCAATCAGGAAAGCAAGAATATGGAAGAGAGTTCCACAGGCGGGAAGAGCGAGAAAAGAAACTGTTGGAGTAGAATTGTCGTCTGCATTTGGTTGATCTAACTGTGAATAGATGGGATCCAATTGCCAGCCTGGTTGCACGAGTAAACTCCTGTGGCAGGGGCAGCAGTGACTTAAGTTCGTCGGAGCAGAAGCCATGAAAATATTTATAGAACTGACAGAGGGAAGCCACATTCCGTTGGTGAGAAAGCGGCTGGAGTTGAGCCTTCAAATCGGTACCTATCACATTACTGATTCTCATTTGGAGCCTGTCAAGAACACTGAGATGAACAACGGGGGTGCCTGACCATATATGACAGCAGTATTCCATGCACGGACGGATGGTTGATTTGTACATGGATTCAGGCGGAGAAAACATCCTGGCCCGACACAGTGACCCAACCTTCCTAGCAGTGAATTTACCTATGGAAAGGCACATTTAACCTAATTTAAGGTACATTAAACATGTTTTAGGGCACTTAAAATCTCAACAAACCAAGGTTAGTAGTGATGGACAAGCATATGAATACAGTCGCATGTACGAGGCTAACGACATAAGTCGAAACAAGATTAATGGAGATTGTATCGTAATCACGAATCATAATATGTCGGACTGTCGTAATCCCAGGATTTACTGTACTTATATCTATTCAGCTTAGTTTAACTAGGATGAGTGCTTAGAAAAATTGTATTATGCCGATCATACAAGTAGAGAGGGTTTGTCTCACTTTAAAATCAGAATTTTGACTGCAAAATCTTGTTCTTTGTGCAAAATCCTGTTCTTTGTTCGTGTGACTACATCAGTCACGAAATGAAACAAATGCTCCTAGCTCGATATAAGTTACTTATTTAAAGCATATCACTTTATGGGATCTCGTCTTTTTCTTTATCCAGTCATCTGTCATCGGTCGCCAAACTTCAATGGCGTTCTTGCTAATAGGAGCTATCAACAGCTTAAATGACGTAACATTATTAAACTTGAGTGAACCAATAACCTGCAAGAAATCAATCTTTATAAGCGTAAATCGTCATGTTGCGGGACACACACACACACACACACACACACACACACACACACACACACACACACACGGACATGTGTATTATATTTAGTGAATACGTGTTTGAGTGAGAAATAACGTCGGATTAAAAATTGTGGAATTTCTTATATCTATCTATCTATCTATCTATCTATCTATCTATCTATCTATCTATCTAGCTGTGTGTGTGCGTGGGTGTGTGTATGTCGATACATCAAGAAGACCATGCCTAGAATCATAATATAGATCAATAATATAGTTAAATTTCAGATCAGAATTTAGCTAATTACTCTATGTTTAGATACGGAAAAATTGATCTATCCTATATATATATATATATATATATATATATATATATATATATATTTATTTAAAAAATAAAAATAACAAAGACTGAACATCTTTATTACTTGTTATTACTCCGCTCTTCGACAGCGTTTATTTAAACGAAAACAATCCGTTTGTATTACTATAAATCTATATATTGTACACACACTCTCTCTCTATATATATAGTAATAATTATTATTATTTTTTTAAAAATCATATCACCCCGAGCAAGGAGGTAACGCCACTGATGTGCAGGGGGCTACATAAGAGTGGAGAGATTAGAAAAGAGAAAACCGGAAACCGCATCCTAAACAGGAAACAAGGGACGAGCCTCTTCACCTGTTCAATAGATGTGGGTGGAGTGTGAACCGGGCAATAGTTTAGTCTATCTACTCCAATTGGAAAAAAAAATATATTTAAAAAAAAAAAATTTTTAAAGTTTTAACTTAGTAAAAGTCGAAAGAAGCCCTCGAAGCTAAACTAATTTACAGAACCCTCCCTAGCAAGCCCAAAGAAACGACCATGTAAAAACGAAATAAATACCCCCTGGCTGCCCAGAGTTTTATATACATATATATATATAATTCAATGGCACTTAACTTCATAGTGGGTGTGGCTAGATATACAAATGGAACTTAACTTTCCATTGATATATCGAGACACAACCACAAGAATAAAAGAAAAATCGGTTCAAATTTTTATATATATGACCTGATGAGGTGCCGAATGCAGTACTGAAACATGGCAGCTCTTGTGTAACGAAAATTTTTTTATTATAAACTCCAATAATAAAAATATTACGACATCTATTGTTCTACCAAGAATCGAGCACTGTTAAAAGGTAAATGTCATTCTATTAGTTCTTACTCATATATATATATATATATATACACAGAGAGAGAGAGAGAGAGAGAGGGAGAGAGAGAGATTGTTGTATTGTGATGATGTTTAGTGCCAAGATTGTTGTTTTTCCAGTCATTTATTGATAAAAAGATATTTTGTCAAGCAGTTCTTTTGTCGTAAAGTGCTCAAAATCGAGATAGAGCATTAATAGGATTAATGTAGAGAATTTTTTCACTTTCCTGAGCAGAGTCATGTCGACTTCGAAGTTTCGTGAAGTCACCATTACTATGTTCACACTCTTCAGAGCCTTTTTCAATCTGCTGGTTCAAAATGATCAATCAATCAATTAATCAATCATTCTCCCTCCCTCTCTCTCTCTTTCTCTCTCGATATATATATATATATATATATATATATATATATATATATATATATAATTATGAATTAAATGTTCATTGCGACACGGAAATTTTATGTTCCGAGATAGAATCTCGCCATTAGGCAATGTTGGATGTTGATTGTGAAAATGAAATGCCAGAGGACTCAAAATCGCAAAACCTTGGATACACTTCACCTGGATATATATATATATATATATATATACATCATCTTTCCTGTTAGTGACATTACGCCGTTTCGCTAATCTTGAGAAATGTAGTGTCCTTTTTGTTATCCGTTCTTATTATTTTGTAACTTGGGAACAACTTGTCGAACATCGATTTAATTTTTCAGCCGGCGATATGCATGAATGATGGTGTATTGGAATTGTTGCGCTATCCAGTAAACTCTTAAGAAATTTGTGGTTCTTCTTCGTTCATGTTTTTTAATGACTTGTTTTTCGAAACTCTCTTACCCACAAACCGTTCAGATAGTACGTCTGACCTTGGGTGATATGGCGACGGAGTAATATATTAAACGGAGAACATTTTACAAAAGTCTCCAAATTTGTAAGCAGTGAATTGTGTACCGTTATCCGAGACTATGGTATCTGGAATGCCATATCTTGCAAACAGATCTTGTAAAAAATCACCGTATACGTGGGAGCTGTTTTTTGCACTTGCAAATTTTAGGCCACTTAGTAAAACTATCCACTATCACAAAATAATGTTATCCGTTTATTGAACTCGCGAAATATATATGCAGATTTGACCCGAGAGTATCTATGTTTGGCCACGCTTGTATTTTCGTGCTAGGCAATTTTGCTGCGAGAGCACAACCTCTGCAAGCTTTTACTATTTTTTAGTGACTCAATTCATTTTGGTCCAGGGATTTCATGCTTGAAATTCCCGGAAATCCACTATGAAAATCATTTAATATTCACTTTTGTAATAATTCTTTGTGCTAACATCAGTACTCCGTCACATAGCGAGTAAGCGTTCAAGTCTCGATTGCGTTCCTTATTACTTTCTTTTAGTTGTTCTTTTATTTCCGCAATAAACATTTGTTTTTTTTTCTTTTCTTTTATTTCTTTCGGGGTAACTGGTAATTCGCATACTAAATTGAATAATATATTTTTAATTTCAATCTTCCTTTTTAATGTTGCAATAACTTTGTCCTCAAAACGTTTCAATATTTTTGGTATCAATCTTGATAATTCATCCACATGTCCTAATTTGTTAGAGTTGAATACACCGGTTCTCGCTCGATTACCAAAGTTAAGCCACGTTGAGCCTGGTCAGTACTTAGATGGGTGACCGCTTGGGAATACCAGGTGCTGTAAGCGTTTAGTAACGGATGTGCATTGTGGTGCAGTGGATATCGGCTCGGAAAGTGAAATCGGTGAGCCGAGTTCGAATTCCAGTTGAATACCCTGCATTCACTTAAGCACTGGTACGCTTGGGAAAGATATTAATCCGTCCCTTTCCTCCAGTTATGGGTTAAATAACAAGGGTAGGACTTGGGGACTTTGCCCTTAAAAACAAATCCCAATGAATCTTGATACTCGAAAAGAAAAAAGTATTACTAGACACAAAACTTAAATAAAAAACAACAATAAATTGTTGAAAGAAAAATGTATTACCAGCAATAAATAAATAAAATTTAGTTGGCAATAAATGATCTGCCGAGGTTGATGTGCCATAAAAACAAAACAGCCAAACCAAAATAATTTGTTAGACGGTTCCTATTCCATCCTAAAATCGTAATTTAATAAGTGTTGTAATCTATTCACTAGGTAAGAATGCTTTTTTGAACCATAAATTGAAGTCTGTGGTCTGCATGCAACCGAAAAGTTCTTACGCGTATAAATTTGTGAAATATTATTGCTAATGCCTTTTTTTTTCAATTTAGCGGTAGCTTTTTCTGCTGGTAGTAGCAAACTCTAAGCATGTGTGACGGCTTTCATATTACCGTTATCGTATTTATGTAAATTACTGGTCCTATACCAAAATAACTAGCATCTGAAGCCATTACAATTTCTGAATTTCCAACGTAGTGCGCTAATGATAAGTCTTACATTAGTGTTTTTTTATTTCTTCAAATGACTTCTGATACTTATCAGTCCAATTTCAATTTATGCCATTTTTAAGCAAATTGCTCAATGGATCTCTCAAATTCTGTATATTATGTACATCAATTTTATAGTAGTTTTTTAGTCCTAGAAATGCTTTTAAACTAGTAGCATTTGTTAGGGGAGGCAAATTCTTAAGTGCCACTTGCCCTCTTCGGATCTGATTGACGACCGTTTTTGTCAATGATTTGTTCTAGGTACTTCATTTTAAGCTAGAATAATTCACACTTTTCATCACTGAATTTTGAGCCATATTCTCGCATGTTTTCAAGAACTGTTTTCATATGACCGATAGGTTGTTGGTTAGCTGCACTTTTAATTAATATATAATCCAGATAAGCAACTGCGAAATCGCAATCTGCAAGCATGATATTCATAGCTTGTTGAAATATAGCTAAAGCTAATTTTATATCAGAAGAAAGTCAGTTGAACTTATACTATACCTAGTGCGTATTTGTAGTTTTAACTCTGGTCACTCATATTCAGCCTTTATTTATAAACGCGCTTCAGAAAGATTTAGTTTTAAAAAAATATTCCGCTATTTAACTTCGCAAAGATTTCCTCTGGACTTGGTAAATGGTCGGTATGGGGTTCTAAACAATTGCTTAACCCTGTCGAAAAATAGCACAAATTATACTTTTTTATCTTTACATACTCTGCTGGTGCTGCCCGTTTTGAACGATTAATCTTTTCAGTCAGTCAGTTAAGTGTCATACGCGATACACGCCTGGGCGATCATGTCTCGAAAGAGATATGACTGACTGGGTAGAAGATTATCCCGCAGTAGGCTGCCATTGCTTTCTGTGGTAGACTGGTTGTCAACCAAGGCTATATAACCCAATTTATCCTATTATTTAACCCATAACTGGAAGGAAGAGTCGGACTAATACATTTCCCAAGGGTATTTGCGCGTAAGTGAATACAAGGAATTCAACTGGAATTCGAACTCGGGTCCCTGATTTCTCGTTCCGAGTGGACATCCACTGCACCACGACGCACATCCATTAATCTTTTCATTTACACATATTTTTTCAGGTCTGACTAATTCTTCGTTGAATTAATTCAATGATGCGAATGATACACTACGTTTTGCTCGAAATAATGGCGTCGATCCTTTTTTCACTTGAAATTTCACTTTGAATTTGGAATACCGATTCAAATCTTTTGACAAAACCACCCGGAAAAAAATTTTTTTTCTATTCTTTCTTTCAACTTTCACTCATATGTTTAAATTTGATCGCTTGTCTATATTTTTACTTTTTTCAGTGGACCTGAAAGAGACTACCACCACCTTTATATTTGTTGTTTTTCATATTTTTTTAATTTTTCAGTGCAGTCTTATCGGTTATTACATAAAGTTTTCGATTATTAAAAAAAAAAAAAGAATTTAAAAATTTCAATATTTAAACAATTTTAGGGGGGCTCACTTTCTCTTACTAGGTTATAGTAAATCGATCCTTCGTTTTGGAACCACACCCGTTGGGGTCGATTTGTTATGGTTTTTTGGGACGAGTTGTTGCTCTTGTTTTTGGCTTTTTTTTTTAGTTCTTACGATGGCATCTTCCTCGGTAACTGTAAGAATGGCTTTATTCTAAAATTTCGCAAAGGATTCAGTAGTTGAATATGCGCAAGCAAAAAAGTTAATTGCACAAGATCGATTTACTATAAGGTTGTATGAAAAACTGAACTCGCCCCCAAATTGTTTAAATGTTGAAATTTTTACAATTTTTTTTTTGTCAATCGGAAAATTTAGGTGTTAATCGATAAGATTGCACTGAAAAAGGTGAAAAAAAATGATAATCGACCAATTTACAGGTAGTGATAATGTCGTACCGGCGAGTGGTTCCAAAATGGAGGAGCGATTTACTATAACATTGTAGGAAAAACTGAGCCTCCTCTAAAATTGTTGAAATATTGAAATTTTTCCAAATTTTTTTTTTGTCAGTCGGAAAATTTAGGATGTAATCGATAAGACTGCACTGAAAAAAGTAAAAAAAAAAAAATGAAAAACAAAAAATTTAAAGATGGTGATAGTTTCCTTAAGGTCCGCTCTTTTTTCAATAAACATTTGTAGGGAAATGCAATAACTGAAATAATTCCATCCATTTAGTATAAAAATAAAATTTCTTAGTATTTTTAACTCATAAGCCTATACTTTTAAATGTTTGTTACGGAATGAGACATTACAAGTCATTTCACCAATGAAAAATACTTACTCATCTGCGACACTACTCGCGACTTTGGAAGTCTTTTCAATATAGGATTTCAGATATCTTTCTATGTGGTTCCATTATTTATCGTGATACCCCTATCGGTGTCCAGTTGAATTTTCATATCAACATTATAAATTTCCACATTCAAAAATTTTCTTTTGTTTTCTTTGCTGTGTACAATTTTTTTTCCGGTGAGATTTTTTTTGTTCGTTTAGTTTTACAATAACACTTTATATGTTCTGCTTTATCTCCCTTTCGCATTTCGGATCCTTAAAGATACAGTCGTCTTTGAGATGAAAATTTCCACATCTGAAACATGAATTAATTTTCTTTTTTGCACATATTTCAGTTGCTTGTATGTATGCACATTCTTTTTCCTGAATTTATTAAGCATCGTGTCTCAGATTTAGAATTCTTTGACATCTGTCCGATATTTCCTGTGGTGTAAGTTTATTGTCTTGTTCAAGTTTCGTTAGAATTCTTGCCCGTATTTCTGAATTTTTTTCCACTGTTATCCCTTGAACAAAAATTAAACCTTTAAACATATCCAGAGTCAGTTTGTTTAGTCTAAAGTTTTCACATTTCTTGTTAACAATTCCAGCATATGTGATAAAATGTTCGTCTTTTTGAATAAAAAGTGTTGAATAAAGAACTTTTGCTACTAAAACATTTTGACAGCATAGTCACTGTTTTTATCAAATTAAACTTCTCTTGTTTTTTTCGGTAGTACAAAATTACAGTATTTTTGATGTTCTACTGGTGATAACTTTCATAACAAATATCTCGATTTTCTCTCGTTTTAAAAGTCGCTGCATTCTTCCCTGAAAAAAAAAATTATCTTCGAAAATACACAGAATCGATAAGTCTATCATTAGGATTGTATGTATTTTCTGATATGGCGTCTCGTCCCCGTCGAGAGTAAACGTAGTTAGAAAATTTTCTGTTTCCTTCAGAATTATTTTCACCATTTATTTGTTGATGTTTCTAGAGTTCCAACAATTGCTGATGTTGCTGTTGTTGGCGGTGAATTTTTACAACTTGAGCTAGTATTTCCTCCATATTTGAATATTTCCTCCATATTTCCTCCATATTTGAATATTTCCTCCATATTTGAATATTTCCTTCATATTTGAATATTTCCTCCATATTTCCTCCATATTTGAATATTTCCTCCATATTTGAATATTTCCTTCATATTTGAATATTTCCTCCATATTTCCTCCATATTTGAATATTTCCTCCATATTTGAATATTTCCTCCATATTTCCTCCATATTTGAATATTTCCTCCATATTTGAATATTTCCTTCATATTTGAATATTTCCTCTATATTTCCTCCATATTTGAATATTTCCTCCATATTTCCTCCATATTTGAATATTTCCTCCATATTTGAATATTTCCTCCATATTTCCTCCATATTTGAATATTTCCTCCATATTTGAATATTTCTTCCATATTTCCTCCATATTTGAATATTTCCTCCATATTTGAATATTTCCTCCATATTTCCTCCATAGTTTGAATAATCTTTTCTACACATAAGAAAAATAAATAATTAAAATAAACCAACGTGATTCAAATTCTCGCTGTCACTGTTATTCTGTGCGCCGAAGCGACAAGAATTTTTTCGTAATTGTTATCACAGTAAGCATTTCAATATCCTCTTAACTCCAGTTATAACACGTATAACTTTTGATTTCTCGTCACGACACATATGAGTTTCAATGCCAGAGAAAACAAGACAGTTCATGAACTGGAAACGTCCTTCATCACCTGCGCCAAAGAAGACCAAAGTCGTCTCATCTATAGTGAAAGTGACGACCTCAGTTTTTTTTTTAAATGTAATTTTGTTTATTGACTATCTTCCAAAGAGCCATGTCATAAATGGAAACTCCTATTCCAACTTGCTTGCGCAATTACTAAAGGCTATCAAGACCAAACGCCAAGGAAAACTGACGAAAGGGGTCTTCTTTCATCAGGTCAAAGCTCCTGCGAACTAGTCCTTGGTTTCAATAGCTGCTTTACGTGACTGTCATTTTGAACTGGTTGATCACACTCTCTATTCTCTTAATTTTTTTCCATCTGACTATCATCTATTTCCCAACATGAAAACACGGCTGGGAACCGGTATCACAGTGATGATAGCATCATATCTGCAGTGGAAGACGTTTATTGACTAAAATGAAAGCTTTCTCACTGATGGAACCCAAGCATTGTAATACTGACGGAAGAAGTGAGTGGCCCTCAAGGAGGACTATGTTGAAAAATATATCTCATTGGACTATATTCTATGAGAGTATCATAGTCAGCTTATGGAGTTTTCAATCGATCCTCGTAATGCGGTAAAGGTATTTATCGCAAAGATATACACGCCTAACCAGCAGTTTGAGAGGAATTCTTTAATCCATACATTCAATAACATAATGTTTGTTTCGGAAAGAAGCTGGACGTCTGCACTGAAAATCCATTCCATTTAATATGATTTAAAAATAAAATTAAATAAAAAAATTACTTGTTTTCTGATACCACCTTTTCGGTCTCGTTACCACGCAAATTTTTTAATCACCCGCCGTTATTTTCTACCTGAATCTTTCGCATCCAGCACCATGGCCTCTAATCGGGAGATTTTGAGAAGCTTGGAATCATCTCTTAGTTGCTGTCGTTCCTAGGTCCACTATGACCCGGGATAGTAGCATCTGCTAGTGTCCCAGGTAAGTACAAATAGATTACGCCATAAACATAAACAAAACATAAGTATAAAATAATTGTAAAAGTAACAACACTGCATTTTCATTTTAAAAAAATTACCAGCAGTAAATTTTACAGCTAAATGACCAACAATTTATTTTGTCTGTAGCTGAAGGCATACATTTACGTTTAATATATACTTAGTTGAGGCCATAAAATTGTGTTCAAAATATTTAAATTCCGGCATGGGGCCCAAGCACTGTCATACTGACGGAAGAAGTGCGTGGCCCACAAGGGGGACTATGTCGAAAAATAAATCTCATTGGGCTATATTCTATGCGAGTATCTTAGTCAGCTTATGAAGTTTTCAATCGATCCTCGTAAAGCGATAAAAAGTATTTATCGCAGAGATATACACACCTTAATTATTTTACTTTTGGGTTGGTTAATTTAATTTAGCGGCATATCAAGACATAAATGTCTTGATATGCCGCTAAACAAAATCAACTAACCCAAACAATATGAAAGAAGAGTTTCATCACATTATTCTATATAATATTCTACAATTTCTTAAAGAAATCAAACTGTATTAAAAATATAACTTCAACAGGGCTGCAGCATAAAACATACATATCACTGTCTCTAGTAATTATGTCCACACAAAAACGTCTATGCAAAATAGCAGAGTATTATCTACCATGTATTCAATTGTGAAAGCAGAATATCATATATCATATATTTATTATTTCAAAGCTCCCAAGAAAATTCAATTTCGGCATTAAATGATCCATAAGGAGTTGATATGATGTTTAACAAACAAACAAACAAACAAACAAACAAACCTAGATCTTTCCATCGCTACCCACAAGTGGTCGGTATTGGTCATCTTAAGAATGTCAGGTCTCCAGTGACAAAGACGATGTTTATGACGATCGAATTTGAACAATGGCTCTTTTTAGCTGGAGAAATTCTTCCACAGTTTTTATATAGACACCCCCCAAACAAAACAAAACAAAACAAAACAAAAAACAAAACAAAACAACAAATCAAAAAAAAAAAAAAAAAGAAAATAAAAACACGTTAGTATGAAAATAAATAGAGAAAAAGAACTGAATGCTTAAATATGATGGTGGTGCAAAAATCTGTACTATATATATATAACACTTGATCATTATTTATTTAATATTCTCATAAACTCTGTTTCATCATGCATCTTTTCGAACATTTGATTAATGTTCTGCTAATAGAAAATGACGCATTAATGGATGACTATTGGTGTTCCTGCTAATAAGCCTTATCATCAGATTCAATGACGTAACACAATTCCACCTCGCTGAACTAGTAACTTGCGGGAAATCAATCTTTGTAAGCGCGGCAATCGTATTTCGCTAGCACAAAGCTAGCCAATATTTAGAAGTAATATTCTGGTACGCGATAATCCGAGAACGGGGCTAACGAGAATGGATGATGACAACAGTAAATTCCTCATTTGATAGATATTCGTCACCTTTGATCGCTGGCCAATCAGATCTATTAACACCTCGGTTTGTAACTCGCAAGGACAATTGAACAGGACTCTAAATGGAGCCACAGTAAACCGGGAATCTTTTACTTATTTTTGCTTTTATGAGATGAATAATTTCTTTCTCTACTTTTATGTGCCGTGTCCTTTCAGGACGTAAGCTATCACGGCTCACCACAACTTTCTGTAGTTAGTAGCTATAAGCAATCTTTGTCCCTTAATATCACTTTCAGTTCATGTACTTTTTTTTTTTTTTATATGCGTTTCACCCCGAGCAAGGCATGTCACTGCCACTACTGCGCAGGGGGCTACGTAGAGTGGAGAAAGGCTGATTAAATATAGGAAATGACAGAGAGTGGGTGATAGGCAGTAAGGATACCGAGAATGAGGGTTGGGTAGATGAGAGTGTTGTGAGAATAGTTGGGAGTTAGTGTGATAGGAGGTGTCTATTGACCCTACATTTAAACACCTGGAGATTGTAACTGTCGAGAAAGCAGACTTGTGGAAGGGAGTTCCACAGGCGGGAAGCGCGAGAAAAGAAGCTGTTGGAGTAGAATTTACGGTTACATCTTATTTGTTTAACTGTAAAAGGGTGGGACCTAGTTGCTAATCTAGTATCTCGTGTAAATTCGTGCTTAGGCGGCACCAGTGATCTAAGCTCATCGGAGCAGAAGCCATGAAAGTACTTGTAGAAGAGGCACAGGGAAGCCACATCACGCCGGTGAGAGAGCGGCTGCAGCCGGTCTGCCAAGTCAGTATCAACCACGTTACAGATCCTCCTTTGTATTTTGTCAAGAAGCCCAAGGAGAGCAGCAGGGGCACCCGACCAGATATGGCAGCAATATTCAATACACCGGCGGATGGTAGATTTGTATATGTGCAGAATAGATTCAGGTGGGAAAAATTTCCGGGCCCTGCACAGGGAGCCCACTTTCATAGCAGCAGATTTGGCAATGGATTCAATATAGTCATTCCATTTGAGGTCCGCCGAGAGTGTAAGGCCAAGGAGGCGTAGTATTTTACTCTCTGGGAGGCTAGTCTGTCCTATGCTAATGGGAGGTAGATGCGATTGTCTATGGTGGTTAGTTGATAACAGTTCTGTGATCCATTTACAAAATCTCGTTTCGTAGGTCGTTTTCCTGTATCTATTCTGCCTTTTTCATGTTCTGAGATTCTCTGAATCCTGTTTTCTCATGATGTGTCCTAGAAATTTCAACTGTCCCTTTCTGATTCTATGTGCACGTGTCTTTTGTTCCGATATATCTGAAAACTTCTTTGTTTTCAGCATCAATCTATAGAACCAAATCACTGTTGCCCCGTTGAGGTAACTCCACTAATTCGCTAAAAAGCAGCATAACATCAAGAAAAAAGTCTCCACACTTAATAAAAAAAAGTTTTTATCGCCAAAATGTTTATGTTATCATAAAGAGGAAAAATCAAAATATTTTTTAATTATTAAAAAAATATTTACTCCTTTCTACCAAGTTTGAAAATTTAGTAAAAATTTTTTTTTTGTCAAGGCGTGACCAAATTTTTACAAAAGTTGACTATGGATAATGTAATATTACTAAACTAAGATTTTTCTGGTAAAAACATTAATTTGGAAATTCCTGTAAAAATCAAATAATAGTTGGATTTAAATTAAACTTTTAGGACTTACTCACAAATAATTTTTTTTTTAATCATGTCACCCCAAGCAAGGCATTCCACTGCCACTATAGCGCAGGGAGTTACACAGGGCGATAGACGAGTTAGGATGTACACAGGGGGAGAGTTGGAGAGAATGGGAGGGTTAGTGTGTTAGGAGGTGTCTATTGACCTTACATTTAAACTCCTGGAAGTTATAGCCGTCGGTGAAGCAAGCATGCGGAAGGGAATTCCACAGGCGGGAAGTGCGAGAAAAGAAGCTGTTGGAGTAGAAATTGCGGTTACATTTCATCGGTTTCACTGTAAAAGGGTGGTACCTAGTTGCCAATCTAATATCTCGTGCAAACTTCCACCTATGGGGCACCAGTGATTTAAGTTCATTAGAGCAGAAGCCATGAAAGTATTTATAGAAGAAGCACAAGGAAGCCACATCACGCAGGTGAGAGAGTGACTGCAGGCGGTCAGCTAAGTCGGTATCAGTCACGTTACAGATTCTTCGCTGTATTTTGTCAAGAAGCCCGAGGAGAATAGCAGGGGTACCCGACCAGATGTGGCAACAGTATTCAAAACACGGGCGGATGGTAGATCTGTATAAGTGCAGGATAGATTCAGGCGGAAAGATTTTCCGGGCCCTGCACAGAGAGCCAACTTTCATAGCAGCGGATTTAGCAATGGATTCGACGTAGTCATTCCACTTGAGGTCCGCTGGGAGTGTCAGGCCAAGCAGGCGTAGTGTTTAACTCTCTGGGAGGCATGTCTGTTCCATGCAAATGGAAGGGAGGTGCGGTCGTCTGTGGTGATTAATTGACAGCAGCTTCGTTTTGGAAGAATTGGATTTTACTAGCCATTTCCTACCTCAATCCACCACGAATTGGAGGTCCTTTTCAAGCTCAGCCGCGAGGTTCGCCTTATCATCAACACCATATTTTTGATCGAGACGAGCGTATACTGTGGTATCATCGGCGTACATGCCTAGTTGTGATCTTATGGTATCGGGGAGATCATTGATGTAGATTAGAAAGAGCGTAGGACCTAGGATAGAGCCTTGGTGGACACCCACGTTTGTAGGGTAGTTCTGGGAGGCATGTCCGTTTAAAACCACCTTCAGTGTGCGGTTGGAGAGAAATGACTGGATTAAGTCCAACAAAAGTCCAGTAATGTCGTAGCTTCGCAGTTTCCGTAGAAGGCCGGCATGCCATACTCTGTCGAATGCTTTAGAGATATCCAGGGCGACAATTCGGGCTTCCCCATTCTTGTCGAAAGCCTGGTGTATATCCTCGGTGATGGTCGTTAGCATATCAGCAGTAGACCTGGTGAAGCGGGAGCCATACTGTTTGTCCGATAGGAGTCCGTAGGCTGTGAGATGCTGAACGACCTCGGCATTGATAATGGCTTCGAACACTTTGCCGAAGATCGGAAGAAGTCTGATAGGGCGGTAGTTTGCGGGGTCCGAGGGTTCACCAGTGTTCTTGAATATTGGAACCACAGAAGAAAACTTCCAACAGGCAGGAAAGCAGGAGGAATATAGGCAGAAGTTGTAGAGGTTAGAAAGGACAGAGGAGAGTTCAGGGGCATATTTCTTCAAGACTATGATTGGGATTCCGTCCCCACCACTCGCTTTGTGAGGGTCAAGTTTTGATATTATGCTAGAAATCAGCGAGGGCGTGATGTGGACGTCATTCAATTCGGCCTCAGTTCTAGATGGGAAATCTGGTGTCTGGACTCCAGACGAATCCAGACACGAATTGGTCGAGAATCTGCGGGCAAAGCATTCAGCCTTGTCCGTGAGGACCTCAAACTCGTTGATTAGTGGGGGTATTGACGACTTGAAATTATCATTTTTAGAAAATCTTGGTAAAAATATTTTTACATCTGTTACCTTCTTCCCTCTCACGTAATTTAATGAAATTTCAAAAAATTAAATTCCGTTTCAAAAATTTGTTTTAAGATTTAAACGCAGGTACCCTTGGGAAATGCATCTATCTTTTTTTCAAAAAGTTAGTCTTTTTCGTTGAAAATCTACTCAGAATAGTAAAATATAAAATGTAATAAAATAATGAAATTGTTTAATTAGATAGGCTTTTAATTGATTTTAATATATATATATATATATATATATATATATATATATATATATATATATAAATTAAGGACAATATAATCCGAAAAAAATACTTCTATTCTAAATTTCATGCTCTAAATAAGTAATACTTTTGTAAATTAGATTAATTTAAGTTTAAATTTGCTAATTAAAAAAAATAATATGTCAAAGATGTATATTTTATTTTTGCAAGATTTTTAAAACGGAGAATTAACTTTTGTTTATAAACTTGTCAAACTGTCAAAATGGACGAAAAAATAAAAATTTTTGAAAAATCGCAAAAGGTTGAAATTCCAATCAATATGATTTATGTTTGAAATACACCAGAGTATTTTGCTTACTGGAAATAGTAAATTTAATGATTTAGTTTTCAATTAAAGCTAAAATTAAAGCTTCAAGAAAACTTTTTTCTTATTTTTAGAAATTCAATTAAAACTTACACATCGAAAATTAGTGGAAGTATCTACTTTACTTTATCTCTAAAGAAACTGTCCAGTCTTCAGTGTCTTACACAGGAGGATGTATTTTACATTGCAGTTCAGAACTCACCTATTTGTGTCCAACTAAATTTTCCAGTTTCTTAATATTTGGTTTATGTTTTGAAAAGCATATTTTACCATTCAAATCTGTGAGGAAATTGTCTCGCATTAGCTGACATATAGAATGATTGAAATTTTATTGCAATCTTTTAAGGAACTTGCTAACCGCACCATTACCATGAAAATAAAGATATTACAACTCAGTCAAAGAAGGAAAGTATGCTTATTGCGCAGAAAGATGAGTCATGTTACTTGATGTTTTTTTGTTTTTAATCGTATCACCCCGAGCAAGGCGGTAACGCCACTGATGTGCAGGGGGCTACGTAATAGTGAAAAGATTGGAAAAGAGAAAGCCGGAAACCACTTCCTAAACAGGGAACAAGGGATGAGACTCTTAACCTGTTTAATAGACGTGGGTGGAGTGTTAACCGGGCGATAGATAGATCTATCTACTCCAATTGAAAAAAAAATAAACAAAGTGAGAAGATTGGAAAAGAGGAAAAGCCGTAAACAACATTCTAAATAGGGAACAAGGGATGAGCCTTTTAACCTGTTCAATAGACGTGGGTGGAGTGTGAACCGGGCGATAGATAGATCTATCTACTCCAATTAACATAGTGTTAGAGTGGGATTTTTTTTCTAAAAAAAATGTTGTTGGCAACATATACGAATATAGATAGAGTTACAGGACAGCTGATTTAAAAAATGATTATGACACACAAATACATACGCAGGTATTGTAGAACCATATATCCCATTCCCAACTTTCCACGTCAAACTGAGATAGTCTACCGTTTCAGTAAAAAAATTCTCCAGTTTCATCAAAAGCCTTGACCCCCAAAAAAGCCACTGGTCCGGATGAAATTCCAGTGATCGTTTTTAAGAATATCAACTCAGAATTACCCCCGATTCTCGTAAAATTATTTAACCGCTGCTTGAAGGAGAAAGGCTCAAAAAAAAAAAAAATCAAAGTATTTTTAATTATTAAAAAATATTTACTCCTTTCTAACACGTTAGAAAATTTGGTAAAAATATACTTTTTTTTCGTCAGCGCGTGACCAAAAGTTGACTATGGATAATGTAATATTACGAAACTCAAATTTTTTCGGTGAAAAACATTAATTTAGAAATTCCTGTAAAAATCAAATAAAATTCAAAAATAATTTCATTTATTTATGAATAAGTCCTAAAAGTTTAATTTAAATCCATGTGAAAGTTGAAAAGTGTCGGGTCTTCAAGAAATATCCCCTCCCAGTACAGGTTCATTATCAATATCACCACTAAGCTTTTTAAGGCAGTTATCAAGAAGAAGGTCGTTGAGTATCTAAATAGGAACAACCTCTTGTGCGACGAGCGGTATGGGTTTTTATCAGCCCAATCCACTGGTGACCTCCTAACTACTATTATACACAGAGTTAGTGAAGCACATAACGATAGGAACAACCTCTTGTGCGACGAGCGGTATGGGTTTTTATCAGCCCAATCCACTGGTGACCTCCTAACTACTATTATACACAGAGTTAGTGAAGCACATAACGATAGGAACAACCTCTTGTGCGACGAGCGGTATGGGTTTTTATCAGCCCAATCCACTGGTGACCTCCTAACTACTATTATACACAGAGTTAGTGAAGCACATAACGATAGGAACAACCTCTTGTGCGACGAGCGGTATGGGTTTTTATCAGCCCAATCCACTGGTGACCTCCTAACTACTATTATACACAGAGTTAGTGAAGCACATAACGATAGGAACAACCTCTTGTGCGACGAGCGGTATGGGTTTTTATCAGCCCAATCCACTGGTGACCTCCTAACTACTATTATACACAGAGTTAGTGAAGCACATAACGATAGGAACAACCTCTTGTGCGACGAGCGGTATGGGTTTTTATCAGCCCAATCCACTGGTGACCTCCTAACTACTATTATACACAGAGTTAGTGAAGCACATAACGATAGGAACAACCTCTTGTGCGACGAGCGGTATGGGTTTTTATCAGCCCAATCCACTGGTGACCTCCTAACTACTATTATACACAGAGTTAGTGAAGCACATAACGATAGGAACAACCTCTTGTGCGACGAGCGGTATGGGTTTTTATCAGCCCAATCCACTGGTGACCTCCTAACTACTATTATACACAGAGTTAGTGAAGCACATAACGACACACATACCGCAAGGACGATAGAACTATATATCGTGAAGGCCTTTGATAGTATGTGAATAAAAGGTTTGCTACACAAGTTCTTCATCTATGGAATCGCTGGAAGAGTTTTCTCTATTGTAAAATCCTTCCTAACAGATAGATCCTTGAAGGTAGTTATTAATTCTCCAAGGCCCTGGCGGTGAACATAGGCGTCCTACAGGAATTACTTCTCGGAACAACCATCTTTCTGATTTATATAAATGATCTACCTAAGAATATACTTCGATCATTTTTTTCAATCATATCACTCCGAGCAAGGCGATAACGGGGGGCTACGTAAGAGTAAAGAGATTGGAAAAGAGAAAGCCGGAAACCACATCCTAAACAGGGAACAAGGGATGAGCCTCTTCACCTGTTCAATAGACGTGGGTGGGGTGTGAACCGGGCGATAATTTAGTCTATCTACTCCAATTGAAAAAAAAAAAAAAAAAGAAAGAGTGAAAAGATTGGAAAAGAGATGCTGATGATACTATGAATTCCAGGCAAAACTCTAAAAGTCTTGACGATCACAGATTGGCAACTTCCCTCTCTTCTTATCTAACACAAACTTCCAAGTGGGTCAAAAAGTAGTTGGTTACATTCAATGCTTCTAAAAAGAAACTGGTTCCATTTTATCATCGCCGATTAGACCTCAAACTACCACCAGTCACGATAAACAGATGTCCACTCGAAGAGGCCCCGTTCTTTGAGAGGATATTGGTCCTCAGACTCACACCCGAGCTAAAGTGGAATTCCTATTGTATATAAAATGATTGGCTTCCTTTACCGATTCAGTAAGTACCTGTTTTTTTATGATACCCTCTATCTTTATAAGAGCCAGATCATGCCGGAAAGGGAGTGCTGTTGTCATATTTGGACAGGAGCTACTCAGACCTCACTTTTCAGTCTTACTACAATTCAAAAGCGACTCTAGGTTCTTTTTGGCTAATAAATATTTTCCACACTCGAACATTTCTCTTACTGGCGGAATGTGACAAGTCTCTCTTTGCTTTATCGCTACTACTATGGAAAGTGCTGGGACGAACCCGTCTCGTCCGGTTCCACCAGTTCTGACCATCACAGCTAGAACCTGTCATGCAATTTACATAGTCAGACACGCGCAGGCTTTGAGAGTCGTTGTTGTTATCACGGGAATCAAAAACATTAATCAAACTTCTCAGTGATGGTAATACTCATTTAACAACAAAAACGACCTGATAAATTTCTATTCCAGCCACTCTTCCAAAATCAAATCTGGGATTATTATAAGTTTCTTTTTAAGAGCACTAAGAATATGCAGCCCCCCAGTACTTAACAAAAGAAGAAAATACATAGAAAGCACATTCAGAAACTTGCATTACCCATATCACTTTATTCACGATGCAAAAAGAAAGGCACATAATATATATAACCACAACAAAAGAAACACTGTTAACAATAATAATCTAAACAATAATAAATACATCATACTACCAACCAACTCCATTGCATCTAATATCCAAAACACTATCTCATATAAAAAACACACACACAGTAACAACTACCTTGAAAACTATTATGGACATTATCAGATCTAAAAATAATGAAAATCAAAATGATGAACAAGCAGGTGTATACGGAATAAATTGCTGGGATTGTTCCTCCATGTACATCGGAGAAATAAGTAGAAATCTAAAAAAAACGTATGTATGAACACAAAAGAGACATCACTAATAATAATCTAACAAATGCATTAGTGATTCACAGAAATAAATTCAACCAAAATTTCGATTTTAAAAATGCCACACTAATAAAAAGATTAAACAATTTATTCAGAAGAAAAGTTCTCGAGAGCGCCGCTATCCAGTATTACCAAAACATCAATTTTCGCCCCGGATTTTTCCCGATCTCATCTTTACTTATGGAAATTATACTAAAACAGACTAACATACATAGTAAAAATTTCAAAGAAAACGATTGAATTCCCTTCATTTTAATATCTCATGACTTTGAACTACACATGAAGGAATTCCAAAAACTAAAATATTCTGTTAATCTTTTGAAATGATTTGTGAGCGTCTTTGTGGTTACCAACACTGTTTGTTTTTAGATACGTAATTTAGAATAAAGCACATTTCGTCTTTTTGCCTTGATAAAGTCCATAACAGGACGAAACGCGTAAGCGATATAAAATACAGTTTTTCTCTTGTCTTTTTTTTATTTAACCATTCTGTCCTTAATCTCAGATTATAACTGAGTATATATATATATTCGATATCCTACAACTGGTAAACTATTCAACATTCGACGATCCTCTGCTTGATCTAAAACCTTCTAAGTTCTTGTACGAGACTTTTTGTGTGACGATTACTTAATAATCCAAACAGAGCAGGAAATGCAGGCTCTAATGGATAAACTTTACCGTTACTGAAAATCTTTTGGCCTCACTATCAATCTAGGAAAGACTAGTCATGTTCTAACTTTGCTCCGGGTCCACCTTACATCGAACCATCAATACTTGTAGATGGTCACAAACTAAAGGTGGTAGGTATATTCACGTACCTTGGGAAAACTATTAAGAGACACTGCACTCTTTACAACGAAATACCTGCATACTAAGAGGGCAAAATGCTTTTTGCAACTCTAAAAACTCGAGGTCTCAGTGATGGCTTAAAAAGTGCACTAAGATGGCAGTCTAAAATGCCTGTGTACTGTCGTGCTTGCTATATTCCGGTGAGACGTGGATTGTATATCGCAGACACTTTGACACTTTGAAGAGATTCCACCAATGCTGTTTAAGCTCAGTTCTTGTTATCCCCAGAACATCCCAGCTGCTCGACACTGCAGTTCTTGTGAGCCAGAAAAGTCATATTAGTAGAACTTTGATAAATTACGATCAGTACTACTCTGGAAATAAAAGTGAGGGTGAGTCAAAAAATTCGTAGAATCTGCTCCGGTCTCACCCGCCACATGAAAACCAAGTTTAACAGACTTTACAAAAAAGGTCGATATCCGCTGCAATATAATCTAAACTTATTTATAAATGGAACTTTGTCTGTGAGTGTGTGTGTGTGTGTCCGTTACCTATAGACTCCGAAACGGCTGAACCGATTTTCTTGAAACTTTACACAGTTGTACTATAAACGTCTGCGAGTGTTCTTAGCTAGGTTTTGTGTCGAGGTACCCTAGATAAATATCGAAAATCAATAATCGAAAAATCGGGTTATAGAAGGAATGGTCCGATTTTAATCAAATTTGATACACTCATCGACAAAGACATAAGAAACGATATTCAGAAGTTTCAATGTTGCAGTTTTTACAATAGTGCAGAAAATCGGTAATACATATATATATAAAAGGCAAGATGTTTGTGTGTGTGTGTTTGTTTATCTGTCTGTATGTCCTTTATACAAATCTACAATTTTTATACGATTCTCACCAAACTTCACACAAATATTCTTTAGGCTGAGCCTGAGCTCCAGGACCATGGATTAGTTTTAAAGCTTTCATTACACCCGAGCAACGCCAGGCTATACTGCTAGTGCCTTCATAAATACAAAACAAAAATGCATCTAAATGTATTATTATTAAGAATTTTGTCAGATGACGTTAATATTTTTATTTATAACAATGAACATACTGACTATAAAATATATTTTTATCAATAATACCATCCGTCCGTGCATGGAGTACTGCTGCCATTTATGGTCAGGTGCCCCTGCCGTTCTCCTCAGTGTTCTTGACAAGCTCCAAAGGAGAGTCTGTAATGTGATAGGTACTGATCCGGCGACTCGACTGCAGCCACTTCCCCATCGTCGAAATGCGGCCTCCCTTTGTCTGTTCTATAAATACTTTCATGGCTTCTGCTCGAATGAGCTTAAGTCACTGATGCCTCCTCAACAGGTGTTTACTCGTGCAACCAGACTGGCAACTGGGTCCCACCCATTCACAGTCAGGTTAGCCAAACGCAGACGACAATTCTACTCCTGCAGCTTCCTCTCTCGCACTTCCCGCCTGTGGAACTCACTCCCGTATTCTTGCTTTCCTGACGGCTACAACCTCCAGAAATTTAAATGCAAAGTCAATACTCATCTACTAACCACTGGCCTCTAGCTCTCTCCCCTCCCCTGTATAACCTTCCCTTTCTCTCCACCTATGTATCTGTCATCGCACTTGCTTTCTCAGCTTTCTATTGTTCCTTTCTAACTAGTTTGTACTTCTCACTCTTTTCTAATTAATCTTTTTACATTTATGTAACCCCCTGCACATCAGTGGCGTTTCCGCCTTGCTCGGGGTGAAATGATTAAAAAAAAACAAAAAAACAAAAAAAACTTTTAGTCATTTTAATATTTAAAAAAAAATGTGAAATTTGTTGCTGGGAATGCTCCTAGTTAGACTAAATGCAGTAGTGACATTTGCACATGTAAATAACGAGTGTAAGCGAATGGAAGACAATTTCAACATTACATTTTAAATGTTTCGTTTTTATATAAGCGCGTAAAAACAGAAAAATACATTAGTATGCATGCAAAAGAAAGAACATATTGAATGTTATGAATTCCTAGGAATAAATCCGAGACCAGCCTGTCCCTGTCTAATGATAGTGCTTCAACCTTGGGTACCTTGGTGAACAGAATCATCACATCCAGGCTCACCATCTGGTCACATTGGATGAGGGCATCTTTGATAATTTCCACGAAATGAGTAGTTTTAAGTATATGATCGTTGATCGTGACTTTTTTTTTTATCAGTGAGTCATATCTACAAAGAAGCGATTTTTTCTTATAAATTAACACCATTTCTAATAAACTTTTGGTTTATGCATACTTTTTATTGTTATATTGACTTGTGATGGATTGAATATAGGCCCGGGATGAGAAATCGAAGAGACGAGTTTGAATTTTAGTTAAATTCGTTGCATTTGCTTACACGCAAATATTCGTCGAACAGGTATTAATCCATCTCTTCTCCCTGCAGCTATGGGTTAAATAGCAGAACAGATTGGATTGTATAGCCTTGATTGGCAACCAGTCCACCACAGAAAGTAATGGTAACTTTTTGCAGGAAAATCTTCCACCTAGTTAGTCATGAATCGAAAAAGACATGATCACCTAAGCGTGTATCACGTATGGCACTTAGCTGACTGAAGTCAATAGAAGCTGGGGAAACATCAGCTAATCTGTATGACGAATATGAATAACCAGATGTCGGAATAAGGACAAGAATATTCAAGAAAGAACAATTTCTTTGAGCAACAAAAAATAGGAAGTTGTAATCATTCACATTCTGAAAGGGCATGGCACCGAAAAAAGATAGTCGCATCTGATCGTTAAGATAACGTAAAGAAGAACAATAGATTCTGACGAAGAAAAATCTATTAATTAAGTTCTTCCTTCTCTCTCTCACTATATATATATATATATATATATATATATATATATGGTAATCCGCAAACAGATCTATTTCGCTGTATCACAGCTCGTCAGTACGGTTAGACTCCGATTGCTTTTTAACTCAGGATTGAAACCCGACCGAAATGGCGTCAGCGATTCTACCTCTGGGCTATGGGCGTCCGGTAGAAGAATGCAGACTTTTTAGCGTGTATATTCTAATTATACGCGCCCAATAGCCAGAGTGCTCTAATACATTTTACTGAATGAGCTATATATATATATTGCTCATACAGTAAAAATGAATATATATATATATATATATATATATATATATATATATATATATATACATATATATATATATATATATATATCAATCACATGCTAAAACGCTGCTCTTGTCTACCAAGCGTCCATAGATCGGAGGTAGAATTGCCGACTGATATCAATGCGGTCGGGTTTCAACCCTGCCTAAAAGTAATCGTATTAATGAGCTGCGAAACAGATCTGTCTGTCGATGACTATACACATTTTTGTTTACCCTCTTTACCGCGTACAAAAAATTTCCCAAAAACAAAGGGGAAGTGAGATTTTTTAATTTTCTTTTTCAAAAAATAACGTTTATTACAATCATTATTAACTACCTGATGAGACATTAATCTTTCGATGTCAAAGCAAAATGTACACTTTTTTAGTAAAATGTAACTTTTACATGTTCTAAACTATAGTTTATAATATATATATATATATATATATATAGAGAGAGAGAGAGAGAGAGAGAGAGAGATAGATATAGATATAGGGAACAATGGATGAACCTCTTAACCTGTTCAATAGACGTGGGTGGAGTGTGAACCGGGCGATAGATAGATCGCCCCGTTCACACTCCACCCACGACTATTGAACAGGTTAAGAGACTCATCCCTTGTTCCCTGTTTAGGATGTGGTTTCCGGCTTTCTCTTTTCCAATCTTTTCACTAACACGTAGCCCCCTGCCTTGCTCGGGGTGATACGATTAAAAATATATATATATATATATATATATATATATGAATATGATTGTGTGTGTGTGTGCGTGTGCGTGTGTGTGTGTGTGTGTGTGTGTGTGTGTGTGTGTGTGTGTGCCTCTCCGTGTATGAGTGGATGTTACTGTCAGTTTTTTAGAAATGCAAGTATCATCACTTTCTCTCTTTGTATTCTTGCCGCGTGTGTATGAACGCACGCCCTTTAATCAGATGTTTGCTAACGTTTCAAAGAAACGGTGAAAGTAGACAATTAGAATTTACGATAATGACCCCACCGGAATTTGATGGTGGAAGTTCAGCACACTTTTTTGAAACTGCGTCGGAAGAAAATCCAACAGAAATTAAAATTGGCTACCATGTCTAATGCATCAGGCAGCTTAGTTCGCCCAAATATAACAGTGTCCCCAGTAGGGAGAAAACGGATCAAGTAACATTTCGACATGTCGATTTTTTTAGCAGGCGCATGTGCCAGAATTACATCTAATTTATTCATTAGCCTATTTAATTACAACCTATCTATCTATCTATCTATCTATCTATCTATCTATCTATCTATCTATCTATCATTGCTTATATATATATATATATATATATATATATATATATATATATATATATATATCACCATGCAGTGTGTGTATAGAAGAATACAAAGGAGTATCCTGTACATACAGTGGTAGGATAACTCTCTAAATACATATAGAACAAATATTAGAAAAATTAAGGCAGACACGTTACTTCATGGTGATTCGGAAGTATGGCCTATTTCAGGCGAACGATCATCAGCTTCCGTCTTTATTTTACAAAGGATTTTACACACACACACACACACACACACACACACACACACACACACACACATATATATAGTGCTCGCATTTATTGATCTATCATTGCTTGCATATATGTATATCTTACCTGGAACCAATCAATATGCGAACCAGTAATGCAAGAGAAAATTACTGGCTTCATAGATTGCAATATGACCTCTGGTAAAAATTGTTGCTGATACATTAGGTTTATAAATCCCCAAAATTCATGCGCTGCTGTTCTCAAGGATACATGGTCAAGTGGATATAGGCGTTAGTTAGTTTCAGTGACTTGACCCAAAGTGCTGTGAGTTCAATATCTAGCAGTAGTAAATTAAATTGAGATAACTTTGAGTTAAATTGAGATAACTGCAGGGAATGAGAATGATATATACCAGTGATCGAATTAAAGGCTTCGGTTCAAAATTTCTGAAAGAAGATGATGGACGAAGTATACAGCAGTCGAAACGTCGTAAACATGGCAACAAATGAGACAAATTGGGGGACCGTTTTAAACGTTACCTACATGACGCGTATGAAATTTCGTTTGTTCTGTTTGGGAGGTATATATATATATATATTGATTGTTTAATACTTAGCTTTTGGTTCTAATAGGGTTAGACCAGTACACATTTGTATTAAAAAGTGTTCTATACAATTATATTGTAAAACTTTTGAATATTTTCCATTTTTAAACGAGTTTAAAAATGAAAAAAAAAAGAAGTAATCTATCTATCTATCTATCTATCTATCTATCTATCTATCTATATATATATATATATATATATATATATATATATATATATATCTGTGTGTAAATCAAACAAAAACTGTGTTTTCCAAAACATTGTCGTATATATAAAACACACACACACACACACACACACACACACACACACACACACACACACATATATATATATATATATATATATATATATATATATATATATCTTAGAAGTAGTACAATCTAATGGGTTGACAGTACACTGTTTGTTATTAAGAGTGCTTGATAGTTAGTAGAGCAAGCATTATATATGGTAATATTTTTATTATAAGTATTTACCATAAAAATAGTTTACTGCAACACAAGAGTCATTGTATTTCGGTTCTATCTTATTAGCACCTCGTCAGGCAGTGAAATATTTTTTATTGTTAGGAATTATTAGTATAGAAGTTTAGAAAACAACATATTTTTTTAACCAAATCCAGACAGTTAAGCATATTTTTGAACGTTTATTTCAGCTAGCCAATAGAAAATCAGGTCATGATAGGAGAAATTTGATAGTATGTGTAAATAAAGATTTAAATGCCAAAAAATTGTCTCGATCTTATGTCAGGTTAAGTCTATTTTTATTATAAACTTATAATAAAACTATTACCATATACGCACACACACAATCTTCTGCAGACAAGCCTCTTTCAGTGCAGCTAGACTATCCGCGTAGCTTCAAGTCAGAATCGAAATCCAAGTAATTTGTCATTAGACGGACATTTTACCACTGAGGTATTTGATAGCCAAACTAAACTTCGTTCAATTCAGTAATCAAAGAACGTAGCGGAAAGCCATAAGTAATCACTGTGTACATGAAATTTACTCCTCTCTAAAGTTCGACTAGCGAGAGCAATAAGTGTATCCTTGTCGTAAAAAAGACGGCAATATATTTGAGGGGATTATTAGCTGTTTCCTCAGAGGTTATCCCCTTCCTGAGCGTGACAGAAAGGAATATATATATAAAATACACAACGGTCTTTATCATAATGGAGAGGATATTTATTAGCCATTCGTTATTGTTATTAAACTAATAATATTGTTGATATGTGCAAAGATTTAGAGCAAAAATACATTTTCAGACTTGTGCCCAATCCAGATTGAACTCACTTATTATATGTTAGTACATATGTAGATAACACTATTATTAGTTAAGCCTTACTTTCTGCACATGGAATCTCACCAAATAAAGTCTGTCATTTTTTTTAATGCGTGTGGGGGTATGATTTTTTAATTTTTTTATAGCTAATTATTATATTGTCCTCTAAAAACTCATTATGATCTCAGTGTCATTGATATTCAATTAACAACACTCCAAGATGCAAAAGATCTCTTTCCTTTCACGCGTAACGTGATCCAACCATCCTGTCGAATGGCACGTGGAATTAATTAGTGTTAATAAACTGTTTCTCAGTAGAAACTTGCGAAATGATGTATCCATCCAGATATTTATTACCTTTCTCTTTCCCTCCCTCCCCCTCCCCCTCTCTCTCTCTCTCTCTATATATATATATATATATATATATATATATATATATATGTATATATATATATATATATATATGTCCTATTTACTGATTTGCTGTGAACTATTCTATACTAAATAAGCAGGATGTTAGAGATGCTAAAATATAGACTAATTGTTCAACTTGCACAGTTGGTATTATTGACAAGAGCGAATAAAATACAACCGCCATTTACGAATGTCCAATGTGTGATTAATTTAAGAATTAATTAGAGTGAATCAATAAGACTTAATTTACAAGATAGAAATACTATTCATATCTCCTATATTCTCTTTTCCCAAATATAGCACTGTGTGGTTCACGAGTCTTTTTAACTCATGTTTCATGAAAGTTTTCGCGTCTGTGATTCTATTTTGGAAAAGGGTCATTTGGAATTTGTCTGGTGAAATGGAAATGTCAAAGTTGAATGAATTCGGACAAAATAAAGGCTCTTAGTAGATATAAGAATTCGCTAATTTGTTCAAATACTAATTAGATTGCTAGAGTTATGTATCTATAATGCTTCATTCGCAGAAAAATTTAACTGCAAGAATAATGCAAATGTTAAGCGCTGGTTTTTAGAAATAGTCACCGTATTTTGTAAGAATTAATTAAAACAGAAACACTAAATCCTATGTATCACTTAAGCAGTTACAAATCCGTATTATATAAAGAAGGTTTCATGCTTTGATTGTCTATTCATTCTCAAGTTCTTTCCAGGAATCAAATTGAATTCATATGCACAATCCATTGATAAAGATCCTGGAAAAAAATGGTGGGCTCATTCTATCGTTCAGAAATGACATGATTCCGTCTAGAATGTTTTATCCTTGCAATATTCAAATTACATAAAAAATGGACGATCGCTGTCATATATGTACTGGAGCGGCCTAATCCTCACTTTCCTGCCTTGGTAGAGTTTAAAAAGGTTTAAGCGGTCTTGCTGGTGTGGCGGTGGGGGTGGGGGTAACTTCTTCTCTACACTGGGATCTCTTTCAAACAATCGTAACGTTGCAAGCCTTCCATTGCAAATATTCAGATGTGCATCATTCTATAGTTCCACTAGTTCGGTTTTTTCAGCTAGGACATGCCTCGTTATTTTCACGGAATCGAATCATCCTCATTTCGTCCGTTTTTCAAAGTCTTCCTCACATCTCTCTTTCTCCCCTCTTTCTCTCCTTCGCTCTCTCTTTCTCTCTCTCTATATCAATATATGGGCAAATCACAGATGTGGAGTTTATTGTTCTAGGCGCTATCTATCTATCTATCTATCTATCTATCTATCTATCTATCTATCTACAATAAAAACATTGTTTACTGCAACACAAGAGTAGTCGTATTTCGGTACTATTTTATTTGCACCTCATCAGGTCATGATAGGAAAAATATGATTGTATGAGTAAAGGGAGATAGACTTAAATGACATAAGAAAAAATGTCTGAATCTTATGTCACTTTAAGTCTGTTATATATATATATATATATATATATATATATATATATGTGTGTGTGTGTGTGTGTGTGTGTGTGTGTGTGTGTGTGTGTTTAGGCAGAACATTTTCTTTTAGACATGTCAGATTAAATAAATTGCAAACATAGTGTCTGCTTATTTTTAATAAAATCCGTTCATACTCACGGATAATCTTTCGCGTATTATAATTGAAAGATATCAGAAATGAGCTGTAACGTTGACAGATATTATTATCATTCATTTCTCAAGGTATCCAAGTACTTTCAATCTGTTTCCGAAATCATCTTCAGGGGTGTGAGTTCTGGTAAATGTGAGCAAAACTTTATTAATGTTACACTCAGCATCTCTTTCCTTTGATTAATGTGACCTTCAGAATCCCGAATCAGAATCCCGAATCCAGAGTTTCATAGACGACCTGTTCGTCTAGTCTCCTCGGTTTATCAGCAATTTATATATACATATTTTACTAAACTTTGAATTATGATATTTTGTGCCCACCACATGCTTTGACTGACTTTTCAATCAACTGATGCACATTCATGAACGTTCTCAGATTTAAAAGCCTTGATAAAGTAATGGCATCTTCGCTTTTGTATATAAACACTTGCCACAAAATAAATCCTACGTTGCCTTAAAAGTGTCCCTCTGAGGATGAGACGCGACGCTGAAGAATTGTTTACTTGTTTTTTTATATTGAATTAGTTTCTTTAAAACATACACTCTTTTTGAAAATAATTCACGCACACACACACACATATACATACATAGAGAGAGAGAGAGAGAGAGAGAGAGAGAGAGAGAGAGAGAGAGAGGGGTCAGCACGTTTTTAAATGCATAAACTTATATCTGGTTATATTACAAAACAGTTCATGATTTAAATTCTATACAAAATGTCATTTATTACCAAAAGTCGAATTATAAATTCTGATTTTTTACAATGATAATTTTTTGAGAAATTTTATACTTTTTTTATTCTTAATATGACTAAATTTTCTAGTTGATAATTTACTCACTTTGTCTTAACTTGCGAACATCGTTCTAATTTGCTTGTGGCTGTGAAATGTTAGCATCGTCAACACGTCCTGCTTTAATATAAAAAGCAGAATTACCGACACTGCGTGACACAACGAGATTTGACGCGATGCTCCGTTGGAGCGTTTCCATCTGTTTATCAAATGGAATAAGTAACTGGAACATTATACGAGTCGTCAAAGAGAAAGTCAAAAATAAACAACTAAATAACTCAAATAATAAAGTAAGTTGACATAAAATTATACGTAATGTGTTTAGGTGGAACTTTAAGCGCATGATTGCGCATGCGTATCTATAAAAACCGCACCGAATAGAGAATAGTCAAAATATCTGCTGCTAAAGTAGCAAAACAATTTATTTCATTGAATTTTTCTTTTCTTTTGTCTCCATAATTTACTTCCGGTTGCATTAAATCAATTTTTCTTTTTGTTTCTTTACATGGCAATTTAAAATTTTATTTCTTTGAATATTACAGAACATTCCAGAACTTGATATTCGTAATGTAAACAAAGATTTACTTTGCTTGGGGCCATCTAAAGACTTGTTACTGTTAGTACGAATGTAAAAACAAGAGGAAGATGAACTCACTAATCTTCTGAGTATAGTGAGTTCGAACATCGTTGGGTTGTTCCTGCTTTCGGCTACTTGCAACATCTAAGCTAAGTTTAAAAACAGTCAGAAAGGAGCAATTAAATAAAGTAAATATATTACAATAATAGTTTCAAATCTTAAAGAAGTATGTCACCAAATATTCAATAAAATAATACAATGGGATATATATATATATATATATATATATATATACTAGCAGTATAGCCCGGCGTTGCTCGGGTGTAATGAAAGCTTTAAAACTAATCCATGGTCCTGGACCTCAGACTCTTTGGACGTTGGCACGAAAGACTAAAAAGCAATAGTTGTTTCCAGTTAAAGCGAAACCGTAGACTGAAAGAAAAATGAATGGATGTAAGTTAAATTTTGATTTCCTGCTATCGATATCAAATACGTGCCTTTCGTCGTAAACTGAAGTTTGAAGGCTAAATAAGTCCTCTGAGTAAATGGTATCATGGCTGAGACTAAGAACTACAATTATACCCACTTAGAGCCAAACCCAAAGCAAAAACTAAAATAAAAGAGCTGAAAAAATACAGACATACTGGCAGATAGACAGACACACGCACAAACATCTTGCCTTTTATATATATATATTATCGATTTTCTGCACTATTGTAAGAACTGCAACCTTAAAACTTCTGAATATCGTTTTTTATGTCTTTGTCTATGAGTGTATCAAATTTGATTAAAATCGGACCATTCCTTTTATAACCCGATTTTTTCGATTATCGATTTTCGATATTTATCTGGGGTACCTCGACACAAAACCTAGCTAAGAACACTCGCAGACGCTTATAGTACAACTGTGTAAATTTTCAAGAAAATCGATTCAGCCGTTTCGGAGTCTATAGGTAACGGAAACACACAGACACACACGCACACAGAGACAAAGTTCCATTTATAAATAAGTTTATATATATATATATATATATATATATATATATGTGTGTGTGTGTGTGTGTGTGTGTGTGTGTGCGTGTGTGTGTGATTATTAAATTAGATATAATAACACTCAATGCTTATCGAATGCGAATCCAAAATTTTGAAAATTTTCAACCATTCATCGGTACTTTTGATAAGAATGAGTGCATTGATCATAGATACTCTATAATAATAATATGATTTTGCTTATATTAATTGCTAGTATTTAGTTAGGATTATTATTATCATTTTTATTTGTTTATTCTATTCTAATTCTTTAGCTCTCTCTCTCTGTCTCTCTCTCTCTCTCTAGTGTTATAGGTCCTGGGTATGATGGTAAACTGCATTCGGCAGCAAGGCCTATGATTGTGGGAACCATGGAATCACCTCTTAATTGCTGTTGTTCCCAGGTCCACCCTGACTCGGATTGGTAGCACCAGTTAGGGTCTCAGCTATGAGCAAATAGTTAACCCCCAAAGAGGTCAAAACACTATGAAAGTATAAAAATGGACTTTTATAAAAAAATATACATTTTTGAAGAAAAAATACTACCAACAATACATGTTGAAGGAAAAATTATTACCATAACTCATTTTTGAAGAAAAATAAAATTATTACCAGCAATACCTGTTTGAATACAAAACTAGAAGACATGTTCAGTTTTAAAAAAAAAAAAAATTATCAAAATTTGACTAAATCAACCGTCTCACTATAACCGAACATTAAAAAATACTTTAAAACCGCACTTTTTTGGCATGAAATAATCCACAAAGGTTGATATACCGTTAAACAAAACTCACTCAAACTCTAGTGTTATATATATAGTGTTAAGCTGGAAGACTGTTTGCAGCCAAAACTGCTGATTTTCAGTGGTTTGGGATTATAGAGTACTGTAAGCAACCTCCTACAATTGGAAATATTCAGGCTTCAAGTAATCCTCAAACGTTTGATAAGTTGTAAGACATGACATTTATCAGAATACAATTTTATTTTCATTTTAGAGTAATTCTCCGTTCATAATATAAATACAGTGTCCAACAGATCTTTGACTTAAAGGGTTATTATGTACGTTGTATTATCTACAAAAGCTAACTTTGAATCTTTGCAGTTGTCATTGATAACTGCGTACTATGATAAACTGGAAATCAGGACAATATCTGTAGCACACTGTTTACTCTTAGGAAAGTTCTAACAGACTTTCTAAACAGATCTAATTTTCCTTACAGTTCAAATATATATTTGTGTCATATTTTATCAAACGCCTTTGTGTAATTTATAAAACATCCATTTTATGTATATCCTTTTACATTTATTTTGTCTTATCGATATTATTCTGATCATAAATATAGTATTTCTAGTTGCATTGTCTTTGACAAATCCGCACTATTCTTGTCCTATTTCTGATCTAATTCTGCTTTGAGATCTGTTCACCAAAATTCGGATGGTTATGTGATTCATTTCGCTGATTATTCAGTGAAGCTTGTTTTCATTTTCATCTGATTTCAAAGGTAATGTTGCAAAGCTAAATTTACCAAGGTGTTCCGGTGTTACGCCATTCTAAAATTATTTTATTCATTCATTCTGTATCATTTATAATAAATAGAAATACTTGTGCCTGCGTTAAAAAGTTAAGGAGTCACGTGACAAGATACTTACTGTCAAATGCTGAAGTTACTGGAAATTTAAAACTATCTTAAAAGTATTTTCGAAAATGAAGAAAAATGGACGCAAAGCTAATCTCTGCCATGGTATTTTAAAGACAACAACACCAGCCTCAGTACAAAGTTTGCCATGATTGGTTAGATTGGAAAACTACGTAACGCCATAAAGCGAACGTTTCCTTCAGCCATTTTTGAACAAGCGATATGATTTAAGAATGAAATCATTTATTAAGGAAAAGCAACGTGATCCTATTTTATATATTTGTATTTCCTGGCGGGGAATTTTAAGTAAGAAATTTCTATTTCATTTTTACAAAGACTCTCTATGTCTCTCTTACTCTATCTCTCTCTGTATATATGTGTGTATATGTGTGTGTGTGTGTGTGTGTGTGTGTGTGTGTGTGTGTGTGTGTATATGTATGTGCGTGTGTATGTATGTGTGCTGTTTAAAATTTCACTTATTTATGGTGGGGAATAATGCTCCAAATCGAGGAAAGAGCACTTGTAGATATAAACGTGCATAAAAAACAAAAATGAATGTTGACTGTTAGTTTTATGGTATAAGTGAAACCACACACACACACACACACACACACACACACTCTCTCTCTCTCTCTCTCTCTCTCTCTCTCTATATATATATATATATATATATCCCTCTCTCTCTCTTTCTCTCTTTTTCTCTTATCTACGTTCCCATAGGAAAACCGTCATATATATATATATATATATATATATATATATATATATATATATATATAATGGAAATATGGGATCATGCGAGATGTACATGAACTGGTGGCCTGGATTCATAAAGAATTTTTTTTTATAGAACTTTTCATATCCGCATTGGATCCATTCGGTCAAATCCAAAAAACTCACACGGAGACATATTGTCAGTCACTTTGTTCAGTATTTTTACGGTAGCGGGAAGTTTCATAATAGTGAAAATTTGCCCCACTCTTAATATAGCCAATTTAAAAGATTTGCTTACTAAAATGAAGAAGTTGAAAAAAATGTGTTGTGCAATCTGGATGAAGATTTAATTATGTATTGTACAGTTGTGGTTATTCTTTCAGAGTCAATGTAGACCCTGAAGATTACAAATGTACTCCTGGATGCACACGTGCCCCAGTTTGGGAATCCCTAGATGGAGGCTAAGCAAAGCCGACTCGGAAAAATTCGTGAATTTATGTCAAAGCAAATTAACTCAAAATATACAAATGGCAAAAATTTCACGAAAGGCTTAATAGCCATAGCAAAGGAATACATCCCCCAAAACAACGCCAAGCAGAAGATCCTGGTTCGTTGATGGATGTAAAGATGTAATTAGGTTGCGTAAAGCTGCTCTTCTTAAATTTAACAAGGCGCCAACAATAGCCAACCTCATCAGTTATAAACTAAGCAGAGCAAATGTCCGTGAAAAAATAAAGGAATACTAAAGGGACTGGCAGCAAAAATATGCCAGCAAACTAAATTCGGCTACAAAACTGAAAACACTTTGCCAAATGATTAGAAAAGTAGCTGGCAAATATAAACGCATACAACTTACACATTCCTCAATAACTAATAGTACGATAGCTAACAAAAAGTCTTTAAAAACATATGAGTCGAAACAGTTTTAATTGTTAAAAATGTAATTACCAATCTGTTGTATCATGGAGGAATGACAATACACAGATATAAGTAAGTAATATGTTTATTCTCGGTAGATACAGTAGTACACGACCGTGTAGGATGGCAACAACTAGTGAGCTGAGTAGCCAACGACCGTGCTAGCCGTCGGCTGCCGACTCCACTGTCGCTACTAGATAATATTAGTCCTTTATATATTGTGAACCGTATGTCACGAGTTTGAGCTACGTCACAACACAATACTAGAAAAAAAATGCAGAAAAATACATATTAAATTCCAAAATAAGTAACCTGGAAGATGACAACAAATCAGACAGAGCTAGAAGACTATTAAAATATAATTCAGCTGTAGTTTCGGATGATGTTCTTTATGAATTCTCGAAACAACCACCAAAATAGTCATTAAAATTGTTTTTAAAAATATATAGTGGTGTCTGGATAAAGGGCAAGTTTCCTTAACAATGGTGAAAAATAACTGTCTTACCGATTCCTAAACCAGGAAAAGACGATGCAGACCCTGGAAATTATAGAGTGATATCTCTCACAAGCTGTTTATGTAAAACTTTGGCAAAAACGGTGAATAATTGTTTAGCTTGGTACTTGGAGTCCAACAAATTAATGACTGACTTACAATATAGTTATCGCAAACAGGAGTACGAAAATGTATCTTGGAAATCTTTATAAAGGAAGCGTTTATGAGAAATGAGTACGTGGCTACTCTATTCTTTGACTTGGAAACGACTTACTGAACATTGTTTTTAATCATTTCACCCCAAGCAAGGCATTTCACTGCCACTGTTGCACAGGGAGTTACATAGGGGAAAGTGATGTGAAAGAGTGGTTAGGGGGTTACATAGGGGAAAGTGATGTGAAAGAGTGGTTAGGGGGTTACATAGGGGAAAGTGATGAGAAAGGGTGGTTAGGGGGTTACATAGGGGAAAGTGATGTGAAAGAGTGGTTAGGGGGTTACATAGGGGAAAGTGATGTGAAAGAGTGGTTAGGGGGTTACATAGGGGAAAGTGATGTGAAAGAGTGGTTAGGGGGTTACATAGGGAAAAGTGATGTGAAAGAGTGGTTAGGGGGTTACATAGGGGGAAAGTGATGTGAAAGAGTGGTTAGGGGGTTACATAGGGGAAAGTGATGTGAAAGAGTGGTTAGGGGGTTACATAGGGGAAAGTGATGTGAAAGGGTGGTTAGGGGGTTACACAGGGGAAAGTGATGTGAAACAGTGGTTAGGGGGTTACATAGGGAAAAGTGATGTGAAAGAGTGGTTAGGGGGTTACATAGGGGAAAGTGATGAGAAAGGGTGGTTAGGGGGTTACATAGGGGAAAGTGATGTGAAAGAGTGGTTAGGGGGTTACATAGGGGAAAGTGATGAGAAAGGGTGGTTAGGGGGTTACATAGGGGAAAGTGATGTGAAAGAGTGGTTAGGGGGTTACATAGGGGAAAGTGATGTGAAAGAGTGGTTAGGGGGTTACATAGGGGAAAGTGATGTGAAAGAGTGGTTAGGGGGTTACATAGGGGAAAGTGATGTGAAAGAGTGGTTAGGGGGTTACATAGGGGAAAGAGATGAGAAAGAGTGGTTGGGGGTTACATCGGGGAAAGTGATGAGAAAGAGTGGTTGGGGTTACATAGGGGAAAGTGATGAGAAAGAGTGGTTAGATATAGGAAATATCAGAAGGAGGGTGATAGACGGGTAAGGATACCGAGGATGAGGGTTGCGTAGATGGGAAGAGTGTTTGAGAGAATGGGTGCGAGTTAGTGTGTTAGAAGGTATCTATTGACCTTACATTTAAACTCCTGGAGATTGTAGCTGTCGGGGAAGCAAATATACGAAAGGGAATTCCACAGATCCGGAAATATGGTATCATGCAAGATCTACATGACAGACATCGAGCTGAATTCATTATGAACTTTCTTTTGAATAGAACTTTTTAGGTCCGCATTGTATCCATTCTGTCCGATCCAAAAACGCAAGAAGCTCCATAAGGAGGCATATTTTCAGTCACTGTTTTCAATATTAAAATAAATAACATTGCAAACTCACTTAAGGTATAAATGGATCTTTCTACTTAGATAATTTTACTAAAACTAAATAGGCATATCATAGAAAGCCAACAAGTGACAAGACAAAGTCTTCCTAATCTTTATATAGCTCTTCTCATCACCCAATAACTTTACAATATCTTCTTTCTCCATTGATTTTATATCTTTATAATGGGAGAGTTTGGAACAAAGGTTTATACAGCCATTAATTTCCCTCATTATGGGCATTATTATTTTGTGAGTGAGTACTCATGGACAAATGCAGAATAAGTAACAGAACTGTTAAACAAACAGAATTGACAAAGTTTTAATTAAACAAAGAAAAAGGAAAAGAAAAGAGAAAGTAATAAAATATAAATGTTGTGGAGTAGTTTTCGCACTGAAAGTTATAATCGCGCTACGTCGGTTGCTAATCGGCTTAACTCACCCAAAATGTTACGAACTTGGTAATCTTCCATTGTAAGCTGACTCCTGAGTATTCGGCTAACTGCCAACTATTATCAACTGCCTTAGTTCAACTATGTCCAAACTTGAAGTAATAGTTCTACTGAACTCCAATAGAACTCTAAAGAACTCCTAAGAACTTCTAAGAACTCCTAAGGACGTAGGCGATCATGGCCTTCCACTTCTTCTTATCCCTGGTGGCTCTTAGCACACTTTCTCCTGTAACACCACGCAATCCCCGTTCTGTCATCCATCTGCTCAAGCTCTTCAAATATGTTATCCACTGTTTCCTCTGTCTCTTCATCTATCTGGCCTGTTAGTATCAGGTTCTCCAAGCCCTCTTTCCTCATTGTATGTCCCAAAAAACTTTAGTTGTCTCTTCCTGATGCACAATATTAATTTCCTTTTTGTTTCCATCCTTTCCAAAACCTCATTATTTGCTCACATGCTCGGTCCATGATATCTGCAGCATTCTTCTGTGGGACCACATTTCAGCTGCTTCAAGTTTTTCCTTCATCTTCGATGATATTGTCCAGCGTTCACATAGCAATCCAGTACTCTCCTTTTTGTTTCTAGTGAAAGTTTATTGTCTCTAAACACTTTACTCAGCTTCTGGAAGACGTCCTTCGCCATGCCAATTCGCCTTCGGATATCTGTGTCACACTTTCTATCTTCTGTTAGAACACTTCCCAGGTATTTAAATGTTTGTACCTGCTTGATTTTATTATCCCCCACCTGTATTTGGCATTTTGGGCTGCTCTCTTTGCGGATGACCATGCATTCGGTTTTCTTGCAGTTTATTTGTAATCCTTTTTTGTCACGTTGTTCAGCTACCTTCTGTAGGAGGTCTTGTAGTTTCGTTTCCGTGTCTGCAATCTGCAGTAATATGGCAAAAATTTCTCAAACTAAGATTTGGGGTTGACACACAAAAGCAAGGTCGGACAAGCGAAAGTAGCGTTCTGACTTAAAGACATGATAGATCAGGACCGAGTTAGATGAAACCGAGAACGGCCTATTTTATTGGTTAAGGAAAAAGAAATTCCAGCATGCATTTGTGTACTTCTACCTGTAAAATGAGGGAAAGAAAGTGTTTTGAAGTCATTCTAATTGGGATTGAAAGCAATATTTATATCTAAACTTATTTATAAATGGAACTTTGTGTGTGTGTGTGTGTGTGTGTGTGTGTGTGTGTGTGTGTGTCTGTGTCTGTGTCTGTGTGTCCGTTACGTACAGACTCCGAAACGGCTAAACCGATTTTCTTAAAAATTTATACAGTTTTACTATAAGCGTTTGCGAGTGTTCTTAGCTAGGTTTTGTGTCGAGGTACCCCCAATAAATATAGAAAATCGATAATCGAAAAAATCGGGTTATAGAAGGGGTGGTCCGATTTTAATTTGATGCACTCATAGACAAAGACATAAGAAACGATATTTAGAAGTTTCAAGGTTGCAGTTCTTACAATAGTGCAGAAAATCGATAATATATATATATATAACAGGCAAGATGTTTGTCTGTGTGTCTGTTTATCTGCCTGTATGTCTGTATTTTTTTTTTTTTGCCTTTTATTTTAGTTTTTGCTTCGGGTTTGGCTCTAAGTAGGTATAATTGTAGTTCTTAGTCTCAGCCATGATACCATTTACTCAGAGGACTTATTTAGCCTTCAAAATTCAGTTTACGACGAAAAACACGTATTTGATATCGATAGCAGGAAATCAAAATTTGATTTACATCCATTCATTTTTCTTTCAGTCTACGGTTTTGCTTTAACTGGAAACAACTATTGCTTTTTAGTCTTTTGTGCCAACATCCAAAGAGTCTGAGCTCCAGGACCATGAATTAGTTTTAAAGCTTTCATTACACCCGAGCAACACCGGGCAATACTGCTAATAATATTATATAATAACACCGAGGTTCACCAATAGAACGAAATGGCTAAAGTGAAAAGAGATGACAAAAATTGTTTATTCTCAGAGAGAATTTTGTACATTCTTCTTTTTCTTGATTGTGCGGTGGCATTTCAGGACGTAGGCGATCATGGCCTTTCCACATCTCCCTATCCTCTATAGCTCTTAACACCCTTTCTCTTGTCACTCCACCCAAAGCCCTGCTGTGACATTCACTTGCTCAAACCCAGCAAGAATGTCATGCGTTACTTTCCCCTGTCTCTCTTTCTCTATATCTGTCTTGTGAGTATCAGATTCTCCAAGCCACACTTCCTCATTTTATCTCCTAGAAACTTTTCCTGGTGTTAATTATTAGTTTTCTTTTCGTTTCTTTCCCATCCAAAAACTCATCGTTGCTAACATATTCGGTCAATGGTACCCTCAACATGATTCTGTCGAACCGGCTTACGGCCTATCACCTTGAATACACCGGTTCTCACTCGATCACCGAAGTTAAACAACGTTGAGCCTGGTCAGTACTTAGATGGGTGACCGCTTGGGAATACCAGGTGCTGTAAGCGTTTACGGACGGATGTGCGTTGTGGTGTGGTGGATATCGACTCGGAAAGAGAAATCGGTGAGCCGAGTTCGAATTCCAGTTGAATACCCTGCATTCACTTAAGCACTGGTACCCTTGTGAAAGGTATTAATCCGTTCCTTCCCTCCAATTATGGGTTAAATAACAAGGGTAGGACTTGGGGACCCTGCCCTTAAAAACAAATCCCAATGAATCTTGCAAAACAAAAAAAACAATAAAACAAATAAACTAAATAAAACAAATCAAAAAGGATTTTCAGCATTAAATGACCCAATGAAGGTTGATATGCTGGTTAAATAATCCAACCAACCAACGATCTGTCAAACCACATTTCAGTTGCTTCAAGTCTTTCTTTCATCTTTGATGAGAATGTCCAGCACTCGCTGCCATATTGAAGGACAGACATCACATAACAGTCTAGTACTCTCTTCTTTGTTTCCAACGAAATTTTCCTGTCTCTCAATACTCTACTCAGCCTTTGGAATGTATCCTTGGCCATGTCTATTATCCACGAGGAGATTGCACAGCATTCACTGTCATATAAGAGGACAGATATCACATAACAGTCCAGTACCTTCTTCTTTGTTTCCAACGAAATTTTCCTGTCTCTCAATACTCTACTCAGCCTTTGGAATGCGTCCTTGGCCTCATGCCAATACACCTTCAGATCCCAGTGTCGCACATTCTGTCCTTTGTTAGAACACTTCTCAAGCATTTGAATTTCTTTACCTGGTTGATTTCAGTATCCCCGCCTGTAGTTCGCATTTTGGGGTCCTCTTTTTACTGATGACCAAGTGTTAAATTTTATTGTAGTTTACGCTTAGTACTTTCTTTCGGATGTGCGTTGTGGTGCAGTGGATATCGGCTCGGAACGAGAAATCGGGGAGCCAAGTTCAAATTCCAATTGAATTCATTGCATTCACTTACGCGCAAATACCCTTGGGAAAGGTATTAATTCGTCTCTTCCTTCCAGTTATGGGTTAAATAACAGGACAGATTGGGTTCTATAGCCTTGGCCGGCAATCAGTCTGCCGCAGAAAACAATGGCAACCTACTGCGGGATAATCTTCTGCCCAGTCAGTCATGTCTCTTTCGAGACATGATCGCCCAAGCCTGTTTCACGTATGACACTTAACTGACTGACTTTCTTTTTGCTTTCTTTAGCTACCTTCTTTAAAATACTAAGACATATACAAACAATACAATACAAACAATGTGCGATGGATATGGATAAATTGTCGTTTACATTACGCAAAAGATGAAAATAAACGCCGACATCACATTTTAGCAGATATATTTACCCAAACTACGCAAAAATATTTTGGAATACTAAAGAGTAAATTGATTCAAAATTTTAAAATAACTTTTAGTTTTAACCGCAGTCTCGAGAACTTCAAAATTTTCTGCATTTCTTTTGGGTGATCTTGTTTAAGTTGGTGAATGCTGCCATATTCCTTGCCCTTCAATTTATCTTTCGTACCAAAAAGAGTTTTGTTAGTCTTTCACTCAACTACACCTCACATATAATGATTAAGGAGGGCGAGCCTTGTTGCTAAACATAGGATTTTCCAGCAACCACTCTCTTGATTTAGGGCAGCACTACCTCGACAACGCTCTTCATGAAAGTCCCTGCATGGGACCATGTGGGAATATGAATGAAGGCGTAATGTTGGCATATTAGTGATCACCCCAAATACCTTTGCAATCACCATTAGTTTCATTCACTCCTCTACACTGTTCTCAGAATGACACCTAAACACTTTAAAATGTTCGTTTTAAAGCTTCTGGCGCGAATGCTAAACAGTACATCATGCCGTTTCAAAATATCTGGTGGAGTAAAATTGCTCTTTTTCTCACATACTGACCCTATTATACTCTGATATCGACAAAACCAACAAAAAACAGTGCCTTTGCATGAAATTAAAAAATAAAATGGGAAAATTTACCCATTGCAGCTTGTATATTTACATATTGACAGTTGTTCGACTCAGAGAAAAATGTAATATACACTTTCAAAAAATGTAACATACACTTTCACAGAAAGCAGAGTGAGAGATAAAACAAAAAGATAGGGTTTTATATATATTATGGGGATACTTTTGTGTTTCTGGATAAGCCATGTTTCTGACTCCAAATTCAAACGGGCCGGATTCACTTGTCTTCTGTAAACCGAATAAAATTCAACGCCACTTTTATCAGTCTATGTATTGACGTCACTAAGCAGGTGTCACGGGGCCCACGTAACTTTCTCGACTAAAGGGTATTGATAATAATACCAGTACTAAACAGTTCGATATTATAACATCACTACTTCCGAATCATAGTAATCTTTAGATACTTATTTCCAAAACTGACTATCTTTTGGTGTCATATCTTTCTTACTACCTACCAATGCAGTTAACCTGAAAGTATAAAATTATATAAATGTCTTGAGTTGGAGGCATGCTATTGCGTTTAAAATATATTTCGTTCCATAAAATCGTTTTAACAATATTTAGATTTCAGCATTAAATAACCCATAGAGGTTGATAGTTCGTTGAACAAAAGCAAGCGACCAACAAATCTTCACCCCCGACAAACCTCAGAATGAACTCTTAGCCTTCTTAAACGTTAAAAATGTGTTTATTAATGTTCTAGTGTATGAAACAATCGACATTATTTTAAATAACTATTTATTACCATCCTTCTCTAGCACCTCTTACAATATTAAAAAAAAGTTATATTAGCGTCCACAATACAAGTCTCTTTCCACAATCACCTCAGTAATATTTAAACTCAGACCGATGGCGTCACTATAGGCAGCCCTCTTGGATCTTTATCTTCAAACCTTTATATAGCCAAATATTCAATAAAATAAATAAACCCACCTTTATCCAAACCAAATCCTTTAATGACATTCAGTCAGTTAAGTGCCATACGTGATACACGCTTGGGCGATCATGTCTCGAAAGAGACATGACTAACTGGGCAGAAGATTATCCCGCAGTAGGTTGCCATTGCTTTCTGCGGTAGACTGGTTGCCGACCAAGGCTATAGAACCCAATCTGTTCTGCTATTTAACCCATAACTGGAAGGAAGAGACGGATTAATACCTTTCCCAAGGGTATTCGCGCGTAAGTGAATACAATGGATTCAACTGAAATTCGAACTCGGCTCCCCGGCTTCTCGTTCCGAGCCGATATCCACTGTACGCACAATGACATTATAGAGCTTAAAAATGAAAGAATTCCGTTTTAAAGTTCGCTTATATCAATAAAAATTCTATTCGTAGATATTCTCATCGACTATAACAGTAATAATTTTGCCACATCTCTATAAAAAATATACTAGTTGTAATTCTTGCGTTCTAAACCTGAACAGTGAATGTCCTGAAAAATGTAAAACTGCCGTCATTAATAACCCAATTCAAGGAGGTAAACTCATTTCCTTATTTAAAATAATTTTCTTTAAAGAATTAAATTATTAAACACTTATCAATAATTGGTATCCTAATTATATTGTCAACAAGTATAGAAAATCTCAATTAAACAATAATTTTAGTAATAAAACCAGTCGTAAACATACTATTTACAATAACGCAATTAACATAAATCAAATGAAGATCAATTACATAAAAGACGAAAATGCAAATAAGAAAGAAAAGAAAAAAAAAGAATCATACAGAGATATATAAGACCATTCGTTAAAAATAAATACATTAAAATTAAATACATTAGATTTATTATTTACAACAAAAAATCCAAAAGTAACAACTTAGATATATCCCGAATTTCCATCCCCCATATGAAACATATATAAATATACTTCCCAACTCGAGAATGTTTCTTTGTAAAAAATAGTACAAAACGTCTTACATAGGATATACAACAACCGCACTGTCATAGGGACTCACCTGTCACTTATCGGATTGTGGCGCCATCAGACTACACATTAATACGCAGAATAAGGATCATGGTAACATTAGACTACTACCCACAAACAATACGAAAATACTAGCAAAAGCAAACAGTAACAACAGATTTATGTCCTTGAGGCAATGCAACAAAAAACAACCATCTGTTCTAGAGTGGCTGACATCACTGCAGCACTCTCAATTGTGGCATAAACAATTTTATACCACAGGCCATGTGGTATAAAATTGTTTATTTAAGTAAAGAATAGAAACATTCCAGGTGTAATATTCGAATGTCATTCGAGTAATATTCGGACTGATTACTTCGGCGACTATTACGGCCTAAACTGCTGTGTTTTAAGTTCTGTCATATCTGTCATTGGAACTATTGCACTCTTCTGTGTATATCACCGGGTATTGTACTGTATATTGCACCGAGTATTGTGCTGAATAATACCGCAGGACACTTTCTCTGTGTATTGTATCCACCTCGGCGTTCCAAAACCATCAATAAATAAAAACAATTGTAACTTAAGAGCCCGCATAATTAAAGGTATATATATATAAAAAAAACATATGCTGTTAAATATAAGAGACAATGAATGTCTATTATGTTTAATCATGAGCCGTTCTAAACGTCGTATTTTGGCTTTAATTTCAGTTGAAAATAAAGACAAAAATTCTCCAACATTTGGATAATTTTTTATTAAGTTGTTTCTAAGCTTTCGGCTCACATGAGCCAAAAAGTTTATTTATTTTATTTTAGTCAACAATAGAATAATTCTCTCTCATACACACAGTAAAAAGAAGCTTCAGATATTGGAGGCCATGTGCAATAAATCCAAACAACCCACAATTAATAAAATGACGTTTAAATCTGGTCATAACACATTACATTGCATTTGAATATATGGTTCTGTTGTCATTTTGCACTATCACTCGGTGTGACGTCATAGAACCGCATTACATATTTATGAACTGCGTTTGCTATTTTTGGTAACTATTGCCGTTGGAGTTTTATGTCAACACAAGATAATATGGTCGCTATTGGTGGATGTTATTGTGTTACCATCCTTAAAACCTCTCTGAAGATGACTCTTGTGAGCTGAAAGCTTTTGTCGTCATAAACTAAATTTTGAAGGCTAAATAAGTCCTCTGAGTAAATGGTATCATGGCTGAGACTAAGAACTATAATTATACCTATTTAGAGCCAAACCCGAAGCAAAAACTAAAATAAAAGGGCTGAAAAACTGATTTTGATCAGACCCGGTAGGATATCGGGGTACCGATTTCCAATATCGGAGTCAAATAAGTCATCCAAGGATAGAACTGCAACCATGAAACTTTTGAATATCGTTTCTTATGTCTTTGTCTATGAGTGTATCAGATTTGATTAAAATCGGAGCACCCCTTCTATAACCCGATTTTTTCGATTATCGATTTTTGATATTTATCGGGGGTACCTCGACACAAATCCTAGCTAAGACCACTCGCAGACGCTTATAGTACAACTGTGTAAATTTTTAAGAAAATCGGTTCAGCCGTTTCGGAGTCTATAGGTAACGGACACACACAGAGACACACACAGAGACAAAGTTCCATTTATAAATAGGTTTATATATATATATATATATATATATATATATATATATATATATATATATAATTTAGATATGTCATTTAGACATGTCATTTATTTTAATTTAATCCTCTCATATTCTCGAATAAATTTTCTCGCATAACAATTAAAATATTAAGGAAGGAGCCGTACTTCTTTGCATGTTGTTATTTTACCAAGTACTTTCAATCTTATCCAATATAATATTCAGGGGTGAATTGCTAAAACCAAAGTTAATGTATTAGACAGTTATGCATATTTGTATGCTCGTAGAACTCTCTCTGTTACTTAAAAATTTTAAATTTACCGCTATGTGAGGGAGGCTAATTAATATTTGTACAAGGATTTTTTTACGTATGTTAAACATTCTGTTTTAATTGCAATTAAAAAAAAGTACAATTTAAAAATTTTCAAATGTTGTGATAGACATTTTAATACATACTCATAATTAATTTTATTCATTATTGGTTGCATTTATTTTATATAGACGGCTTTAAGAATTTGAAGATATTGTTTTTATTTTCGTGGTGGAGTATACTTGTATTGTCGATTAATATTTCTCCAAATCGAGAATGTGAATAAGAAGGCTTCCTTAAATGTTGTCCAATAGAACTTGAATCTGCCACACGTAATGTAATTAATCTCGATAATGTTGTCGTCGTGTAACCAGCATATATATTTACTGTTTTGATAGATCTACAGCCTCGCAAAGAACATTTAATTTGATATGCAAAATATTTGTTGCCGGGTAAGAGTTGTTGTGGATGATTAGGCAATTATATATATAACGGTTAAGCAATATATATATATATATATATATATATATATATATATATATATATATATATATATATATCCGAGTGAGTACAGAACGAAGAAAGAAATTTCTGTCACCGTCCAAAACATTAATTTAAAACAGTGCTCGATATATGATGTATAGAGCTGTGAATATTTATCATGAATTATGTTTTAGAACATGTACATAATTATTTCTTTCTATGTCCTCTCCTCTACATTCATATGTTTGCTTCAAAGTTGGGTGTCCAACGTTTAGTCAGGAGGAATCGTTGGACACCCAACGTTAAAACAAACATATGATTGTAGAGGAGAGGACATATATAGAAATAATTATGTACATGTTCTAAAACATAATATATATATATATATATATATATATATATATATATATATATATTAAAAAAGGATTAATACAAAGATGTTGAATGGCCATTTCGATATGAAGATCCCCACGGGGGATAACACATCACCTCAACAACAGAAAAATCCCATCGAAATGGCCATTCAACATCTTTGAATTAATCCTTTTTTAATATATATTTGCTCTGTAATATTTTATTAAGCTCTCTTCCTGTATCATTTTTTAATATTAAAATAAAATTTTTAATATTAATTAGGATCGGGTTTTTGGAATTTACCTTCCTGCTTTTTTCCCTTGGATTGAAGTATCTGAATTAATATATATATATATATATATATATATATATATATATATATATATATTCCTTAGCTGTTATTTTTAACCGCTTAAGATGGTCTGATTTTATTTATATATTAAACAGTATGTTTATTTCCATCTACCAACCTGAATATTCGGAGAGCTAACAATTTTTAATAAAATTTCTCGAATATTCAGGCCGATAGATGAAAAATTATTTTATAAAGATGTCTATATTTACGCTAGTATATGAAAGTGAGCAGTGATGTATATTTCGATAATTGTGACAGATCTGTGATCAAAAGCTCTATTCGGGCTTTGCTTGAACTGGAGGATCTTTGTGGTCAAAACGTGTCAGATTTAATAGCGTTTTCTAATAAGATTTCTTGAATATTCAGGCCGGGAGATGGAAATAAATTAATATACTGCTTAATATATAAATAAAAATAGACCATCTGCTCAGTTTTGGCTGTTTATCAAAAATAAAGTTTAAGCAATATATTAAAATATGATGGATTAATAAATGAAAAATTAATTCATATATATATATATATATATATATATATGAATTAATATATATATATATATATATATATATATATATATAATGAATTAATCATATATATATATATATATATATATGATTATTGTTGGCCAGTTTTTGATCATAATTAAATTAGACCAGTATACAGCTGTATTAAAACGAGCTCAATACATATATGATGTTGAGCTTTCGAATATTTTGAATTTGGATACCAGTTATTTGCGCAACATTAATTTAAAACTTTCGGTATATTCAGGCCATTTATAATAATTGATTTTCCAACGTTTTCAAACGTACAACAGGGATTTATACAAACGTGTGACTGGAAGTTTAAAATAACTGAAATTAAAAAATTAGGAAGTAGTTATTTAAGGAACTTAAACACTTTCATCCAGGTTTGTGTGATCCTAAAATGGATTTTTTGGTATGATTACATCTGGAAATTACTTTATTTATTTAGCACTTTTATTTTTGTTCTGGATATAATATTATGGTTCACTTTTTTCCTGGTACACTCTGCATACATCACCACCGTTGTAAGGTTTGTACATTTATACATCATGTTATATGTCTTTACCATTATTTTTATAACAAATAATATATATATATATATATATATATATATATATATATATATATAAATTGGAGAAAGCTTTCAAAATTCAAAGGTGTCGGATGTATATTTCGACATAGGATTTCTAATAGAGAATCTACGTCACTTCAGCGACATTGTTTTTTCCAAATGGCGAAGGCCCTGAGTTAGAGTGTGGAGGGGTTTTTAGTTAACAACGGTCACAAAGTGGAAAAGGACAGAGCTGGTAGTCGCGGGGTTACAGGGTGTTGAAATGGTATATTTAGGAAGGGGAGGAATAGGAGTTCATATTTTATAAAGATAGACAACTAAATGAGTTAAATTTTGGGCTGTTTGAAGAGGTGTATTTAGGCGAGAATGAATGGGTTTCAATATAAGATTTAAAAAATAAATTTAAGTTTATTTGATTAAATCTTTTAGGTAAAATCGAGTTAAATGCCAATTACAGGATGTTATCAGTTTAAAAATTATTAGAGAAAAAATATTAGAGAAAAAATATTAGAGAAAAAAATATATATATACATATATGTGTTAGCCAAGGAAAAAGGGGTTTAGTAAAAGAATCCATATTTTCTAAAGATAGGCAATTAAAGGAGCTTGGGATAGGAAGGTTTTAAGGTTAACGTTAGGGTAAAATTAAGGTTAAAACTTAAATTGAACCCTTTTAATTTATATTCTAACATCTAGTCAACGGGGATTTAAATTCTAAATTTAAGTATTCGAATAATTTGCCTTGTGGCGGCACTTACTGATGAATTTCCTCCTAAGATTCACTAGCCGGTGTTGGTGGGGGTATTTTAATATTAAAATTTTTTTCAGTAAACATAGACAGCACCTATCACGAAAATTCCTCGGAATACGGGCTGAACCTATCAGTTTCCAGCTAATTTCAGGATCCAGCCCTTCTTCTTTCATTTTCCAGAATGCCCGCGAAAGGGCTGTCTGGTACCTCTGACCGGGGTTCGAAAAGAAGTACCTGTGGTTATACAGTCTTTGTTTGAAAGGACCGGCGGACATACCTATATAGGTCCGTAGAGTCTCTATTAAAGATCCTATGTCGAAATGTACATCCGACACCTTTGAATTTTGAAAGTTTTCTCCAATTTATATGGGCTCTGTATTCTTAATACATTGAGCTCTCTGCCTGCATCACTTTTTAATATTAAATATTTTTAATATTGATTAGGATCAGGTTTTTGGAATTTACCTTCCTACTCTTCCACTTCAGATTAAAGAAAAACAATATATATATATATATATATATATATATATATTATAAATTTTATTTTAGAACATGTACATAATTTTTTTTATATATATCCACGACAAAGGTACGTTTGTTTCGACATTAAAACTTCAATGTCTCATCAGGTGGTGTGAAAAGTAATGGAAAGCCTCTTTCCTTATATTTGTTTAGTTTTGTTAGAGGTGTTGGTGGGGGTTAGTGATAGGGGAATAAATCTCTGACCGTCGGAATTTTTAGAGAGGGTGTTTTTTAAAGTGGTTGATTAAAGAGAGTCTTTGATTTCTAGGCAGATTTAACCTCGTAAGTTTTTATTATCTAGTGACTAGACTATATCGTTTGGATTTCTTAGAAAAGCCGGTAGTAGGTGGCGCCGGATATTTACCGACCACTGTTTTAAATTACTGTTTTGGACGTTGTAAGAATTCTTTCTTTGTTCTGTATTCACTCGGATATATATATATATATATATATATATATATATATATATATATATATATATATGAGAGTAAGAACAAAAAGAGTCACAATCCACAATTCGTAGTATTTATTTTTAATAGTGCTAATTACAAAGTATAAAAATATGTTATTCTAATATTTTTTTTTATAATTGATTATAATAAAAACATTTTACATCGTTGCACAAAAGCTTTCATGTTTCAGTACTCTGAACTGTAACACATCACTCAATAAGTCCCGGGCCTGACATATAGATGGCACCAGTAATAAAAAGTTCATATGATTTTTATGAAGTACTAAACTTCAAATGGCACGTGACAAAATTTGGGCCCAATCGGATTATTAGTTTACAATTTACAGTTATTTAAGTGAAGCTACTGTTGCAAATTTTCAATACAATGAAAAAGTCTTACGTATAGGATAAAATATTGTTCAAGCAAAGCAATGGCTTGATAAGTGTTATTTGAACTATGATCCTTCGGAAACAACGGTTAAGAGGTGATATGCTGACTTTGAACGCGGTCGTATAGACACAATGATGCTGAACGCTCAGGTGGCCCAAAATCGACAGTTATCCGGGGGAAAAAAAAAACAATCCACAAACTCGTCTTGACCGATCGTAAATTGAAGTTGCGTGACATAGCAAAGGAGTTGAATATATCAGAAGACAGTGTATTCATCATTTTGCATAAAAATGTGTCCATCAGAAAGCTGTGTTCAAAGTGGGTGTCGATCAAAAACAACCAGACGCCGACGATTCAGAGCGGTGTTTGGAACTGTTTCAACGCAACACGGAGTTTTTGTGTAAATATGTGACAATTTATGAACATGGATTTACTACTTAACTCCTGAGTCAAATCGGCAATGGACAGTTAACAGCAGCAGGTGAAAGCCGTCCACAGCGAGCAAAGACGCAAACATCAGCAGACAACTATTTTGGAATGAACAAGGTATTTTGTTCATCGATTACCTTGAGAAAGGAAGAACCATAAATAGCGAATATTATATTGCATTATTTGTACGTTTGAAGAAAGAAATCGACCAAAATCGGTTACAAATAAAGAAAAAAGTGATCTTTCACCAAAACAGCGCACCGTGTCACAAGTCGATCGCAATGATGGCAAAGCTAAACATGAATTGCAGTTTGAATTGCTTCCGCATCCACCCTATTCTCCAGATCTGGCCCCAGCGACTACTGGCTGTTTGCAGACTTCAAAAGAATGGTCCAGGGAAAGAGATTTGGCTCCAATAAAGAAGTGATATCGGAAATTGAGGCGTATTTTGAGGCCCAAGACAAATCGTTCTACAAAAAAAGCATCGAATTGTTAGGGAAAAGTTGCAATCAGTGTATCATCGTAGAAGGAGATTATGTTGATGAATAAAGTCGAATTTTGCCTAAAAGTTGTTGTTTTATCATTTAGACCCGGGATATATTGAGTGATGTGTTACTTCGTTAGGCAATGATTAGTAACACTTTTACCAACGATCAATGGACGAAGTACAATTCATAGTAGTGAAACATGAAAACTGTTGTGTAGTGATGTAAAATATTTTCATTATAATCACTTATAAAATTATGACAATTATATATAGGAAAGAATATTAAAAGTTTTGAATTTAAAAATGTACTTTTTTTGGACAGTATTTGTTTATTTTTATTATTGTATTTTATATTTCAGACCGCCCTCGGTCCTTCATCAGAAACAAGTGATTTTTAAATTTGAATTAGAAACGTATTTCACGATAGCGTCCGAATATTTTTTTGTGTTTACATCACGTGGTGTGTTTGTTCACAACATGCGGCACGTCCGTATATATATATATATATATGTTGCATTCATCTGTTTATATAAACGATTTCCAAATTCTTTTTGTCATGCTTCAAGTTTTTTTCTCACACCACATGAAAGCTAATGTTAATAACGACAAACAACAGACTGATTCAGGAACAATGGTATTCGGCACGGAAGTGGTACCGGAAGTAGCACCATAAAAGTAAACTCTTTAACCGTTTGTACAAGAGCAAGACATTGGAGATAAAGAAGCTACTTCCAACGTATCTTGAACGTTCATTTCTATCTATCTATCTATCTATCTATCTATCTATCTATCTATCTATCTATCTATCTATCTATCCCAGTCTGTTCATATCTATCTATCTATCTATCTATCTATCTATCTATCTATCTATCTATCTATCTATCTATCCCAACAATGTTAATAATCACAGGTCACTTGTGACAGTCATAGCGTTTATATCTGCAAGAACTGAACTTGCATGAAAAGCAATGATTTTTACAGTGTTAGTTAAAACTTCGGCCTACTGGAATCCATCAACGTCCACTTGCTTCGACATCAAAGTCTATTGCTCAACCAGATGTTAAATCAGTAATTACTAAAGAGGAAGAGAAAAAGACCATATAATTACAGGAAGTGGTCAAATTCTGGGGTATTTAAAAAAATCTCATTAAAACGATGATTTAGCCAGCAAGATCGTAAAATCGACGTCGCTGTTCGTGATGTCAAATTAACTGATAAGTAAAAAGAAAGTTTTTTTTATAAAAAATTAATTATAGGAATAACTAATCAAAATATTTCATATCGGAGTGTTAATGCACAAACGTGTTTGAATAAAGATACACACACACACACATAGACACACACGGGTGTAATATACTTAAATGTATATAAGAGGAGTAGATAGGTTCGCCTATCGTCCGGTTTACACTCCTTTGCAGTCTTTTGAACAGGAATAGTGGTTTATCCCTTGTTTCTGGTTTAGGATGTGGTTTCCGGTTCTTTCTAAAATCTTCTAATTTACATTCACGACCAATAGGCTCTTGTGATTTAGTAGCATTATAACCTTGTTTGGGGTGAATTGATTAAAAACAAAAAGTATACACACTTATATTTCTATCTGAATTTCAGGGATGAGGAGATAATTATTTACATTCGGAATAACGTACTCATTTTTGGAGTTATCATCACAACGTTGCAGGTGTTGTACCTTACGGACTTCTTCAGTGGTCTGTCTACCCGGTTATATATTATGTAATATAACGATATATATTTTAGACATCATAAACAACATTGGGGAGAAATGTATGTCAAAGTTGAAAAAGTTTTCTTGTGACGCGCTTCATTCTTTACAACTTAATCGCCCTAAATATGCATGCATATAACAAAAATGGAAGCAGAAAAAATACTCCCAAGGTATGATACGATCAGAAAATGCTCGATAAAAAATTCAGCAATAGGACAATCAGTTAAGTGCCATACGTGATACACGCTTTGGCCGATCATGTTTCGAAAGAGATATGACTGGGCAGAAGATTATCCCACATTAGGTTGCCATTGCTTTCTGTGGTAGACTGGTTGCCAGCCAAGGCTATAGAACCCAATCTGTCCCATTATTTAACCCCTAACTGGAGGAAAGAGACAGAATACCTTTCCCCAGAATATTTGTGCGTAAGTGAATGCAAGGAATTTAACTGGAATACCCTTGGGAAAGGTATTCTCTTCCATCCAGTTATGGGTTAAATAAGCTAGAGGACAGTTGACCAAAATATACTTTAGCAAATAAGCTGTCGCGCTAAGCTACTCGGGTTTCAACCGTGAGGTATATTCAGGCAAAAGATACCTCACGGTTAAAACCCGTGTAGCTTGGTGCGAAGGTTTATTTGCGAAGTATATATATATATATGTTACGGAAATTAACGAATTTTAACGAAACTTGGTCATAAACAACCGACAATTTGAAATTAATTGTTTGAACATTATTTTTTTTTATCGATACTCGTATTTAAGTAGATATTCTGTTTTTAATTAAACAGTATTATATATTTATATCTACTGGCTTGATTATTTACGATAAATTGTTATTACAAAAATGTGTGCCATTCGGCAGGATTCGAACCTGCGACCCCTATCTACATAGGGGAAGCTACTATTTGATCTGGAGGCCATTCGTAGTCGAGTGGTCTAAGACGTTGTGAATTAATATTAATGTCTAATTAAAATAAAAACCAGTGTAACTAACTGACTACTAATTTCACTTTAAAATAAAAATAAAAATACATTTTAAAAATTATTACGAGTTAATTTTAGAAATTACTAATTTCAAATACTAAATTTAATGAACATCATGTTTAAAGTATTATAAAGTTATTTAAAGATTAAACGGAGAAGAGACACAGACACACACGCATATATATATATGCATACACGCACATGCACATACATATACATGCACACATATACATATATATATATATATATATATATATATATATACATAGGGTCATATACATACCCATGTTTTTAACATATACACATTTATAGATAAATAAATGTAAATTATAAATATATGTATATACATATATGTAAATAAATATATTTATATGCACACTAGTGCATAAACCCACATGCATATTTACATACATGCAATTATACATGGACAAATTCATGTGCCCAGGTATATATATATAGTCATCCGCATAGTCATATATATATATATATATATATATATATATATATATATATATGTATATATATAAACACAAGTAGAAATTAACTTATAAATATAGATATATACACAAATTATCATAGAAGATAATAAAGAACTCAGACTACACGTGAACAGATGTAAAAAAAAAAATTACCAAGATTTTTTAAAAAATAATAATTTAAAAAGAACTTTCATTTACTTGTAAGTAAATCTTAAAAGTTTCATTAAAATCCGACAATTATCTGATTTTTGCAAGCATTTCCAAGTTAATAAGTTTGGTACCGGAAAAAAAATTGAGTTTTATAATATTACGTTTTCCATTGTAAACACTCGTAATGATTTTTCTCCCAGGTAACGAAAATAAAAACAAGATTTTTACTAAAATTCTGAACGTGTTAGAAAGGATTAAATTTTTTTTTTAAATAAGTAAAAAGTAGTTTGATCATTCCTCTTAATAATAACATTAACATTTTGATGGAAAAAGTTCTTTTTTATTAAGTTTGGGACCATTTTTCTTCATACTATGCGGTTTTTTAAACGATTTAGTAGAGATACCTAACTTATATATATATATATATATATATATATATATATATATATATATATATATACTTACTGCAGGTAGGGGTTATCATCTCATCAGTTTAGGGCAGAGTACAACACAGTTGAGTCTCTGTCCGAGGAAGGATAGATACTGAGAGTCGTGTGGTCCCGAGGAACCTGCGGCTGCACCACCCCATTGCACTAAAGGGATAGATCGGAGGCCTCCACCGATGTCAGAGCAGTCTGGTTGAGAAATCTGTGCTATTTTTGGTCTTGACCCGAGCGTACGCGCTCGTGTTCCCCGCATTAAACTCGACCTTATTTCACATTACGTCTCAGTGGTGGGGAATAGGTAAACATCTATCTATCTATCTATCTATCTATCTATCTATCTATCTATCTATCTATCTTATTATTCCATATGTTATATTTAGTAGATATGTGTCTTTGAGAGGATTCCATTATTTTAGTTAATAGCATTATTAGTCTTTAAGGGGAATATGTGCACTTCTGTATGGGAAACTCTCGTATAACCCGTCTGATTATAGTCTCAAATATGGATATAGGAACCAAGGCTGCATCGATATCTATGCCCCCATTCTATCTGCCTATGAACAGTCAGTTAAGTGCCATACGTGATACACGCTTGGGCGATCCTGTCTCGAAAGAGTCACGACTGACTGGGCAGAAGATCATCCCGAAGTAGGTTGCTATTAATTTCTGCAGTAGACTGGTTGCCAGCCACAGCTATAGAACCCAATCTGTCCTGTTATTTAACCCATAACTGGAGGGAGGAGACGGCTTAATACCTTTCCCAAGTGTATTTGCGCATAAATGAATGCAAATAATTCAACCGGAATTCAAACTCGGCTTCTCGATTTCTCGTTCCGAGCCGATATCCACTGCACCACAACGCACATGAACAGTATGCACATTGAAATCAGTACTGCTTAGTTGCTGGAAATTTCTCTCTTTTAGCAATCATCAGATCATATTGTTTGTTCTCAGCATCAGGCGTGAAGCTGTTAAACGCCATGCAGTGTTGCTTTCCATGTTAGTTGTTTATAATTACAAAAGTTTTTTTCCTCGATATTTACTATTCTACTTCACTCTCATTCACCCCACTCATCCAGTTCCAGGTAGATCTTTCGGCTTGTCAATTCAGAAGCAGCTCCAAACATCGAGGTCTGCTGTTAGTATAAGTAGTGAGATCGCATCCATTGCCACCTTGCTAGGCATGTTGCCCAGCTTACAGCGCCTGGTATTTTGTAATTGGCTCCACGCTCATCACATACACACGCACGCGCATATAAATACATGTTTTTTTTTTAAAGTATGACGGACAATGAATATCACGTCAGTATTTTTGTTAAATTTTATTGTGTATTTATAAATTTTAATAATTCAGTGTGGAAGAATGTGTTTATATTTTCGGTTTAGCTGAGCACTTTTGGCTAATACTTCAGTCATTTTCTACTAAAATTACCCATTCTTTTGAAGGTTGCTCAAGTATCAGTCGAAAGTACTCGGGGGAAACAACAACGTGGACACCATTCCGCACACTCAGTCTTCAAAAAATGGACACAATCAAAATTGAATAAAAAAGCTCAAAAAATATTTTTGTTCTGTCCATGATATTTAACGGAACAGTGGATATCGGCTCGGAACGAGAAACCGGGGAGCCGAGTTCGAATTCCAGTTGAATCCATTGTATTCACTTACGCGCAAATACCCTTGGGAAAGGTATTAATCCGTCTCTTCCTTCCAGTTATGGGTTAAATAGCAGGACAGACTGGGTTCTATAGCTTTGGTCGGCAACCAGTCTACCACAGAAAGCAATGGCAACCTACTGCGGGATAATCTTCTGCCAGATCAGTCATGTCTCTTTCGAGACATGGTTGCCCAAGCGTGTATCACGTATGGCACTTAACTGACTTTATAAAAGAAAGATTACAACATATATATATATATATATATATATATATATATATATATATATATATATATATTGATTATTTAATTACTTAATGTTTGGTCATAATAAAATTAGGCCAATACACAGTTGTATTAAAAAGTGTTCATTGTAATTATATTGTAGAACTTTGGAATATTTTTTTCATTTGTAAACGAGTTATTACGCGACCTAGGTTTCATCTTTTTACAATTGAAATGTCTAGATATAACCTTAAGTTCTATTCTAGCAATTTCTGATTGGGTTTTATAGCCTTGGCTGGCAACCATTTATCGCAGAAAGCAATGGCAACTTACTGAGGGATAATCTTCTGCACAGTCAGTCATTTCTCTTTCGAAACATGATCACCCAAAGCGTACATCACGTATGCACTTAACTGACTGACTTCTGGCTTCTTACTTCCCAGTCTTTGATCTTTGTAAATACAATGTCAATCGCTATCGTCTGTTTTCTTAATTCATGATCTTTTATTATTCTCTTGACATTTTTCTCATACTACACTAACCTTCTTGCACGTTAGTGGCGTTATAGTTTTGAAATAATTAAAAAATCTAAACTTATTTATAAATGGAACTTTGTCTATGTGTGTGTGTGTGTCCGTTACCTATAGACTCCGAAGCAGCTGAACTGATTTTCTTGAAAATTTACACAGTTGTACTATAAGCGTCTGAGAGTGTTCCTAGCTAGGTTTTGTGTCGAGGTACCCCCGATAAATATCGAAAATCGATAATCGAAAAAATCGGGTTATAGAAGGAGTGATTCGATTTTAATCAAATTTGATACACTCATAGACATAAGAAACGATATTCAGAAGTTTGCAGTTCTTACAATAGTGCAGAAAATCGATAATATATATATATATATATAAGGCAAGATGTTTGTGAGTGTGTTTGTTTATCTGCCTGTATGTCTGTATTTTTTCAGCCTTTTTATTTTAGTTTTTGCTTCGGGTTCGGCTCTAAGTAGATATAATTGTAGTTCTTAGTCTCAGCCATGATACCATTTACTCAGAGGACTTATTTAGCCTTCAAAATTCAGTTTACGACGAAAAACACGTATTTGATATCGATACCAGGAAATCAAAATTTGACTTACATCCATTCATTTTTCTTTCAGTCTAAGGTTTCGCTTTAACTGGAAACAACTATTTCTTTTCAGTCTTTCGTGCCAACGTCCAAAGAGTCTGAGCTCCAGGACCATGGATTAGTTTTAAAGCTTTCATTACACCCGAGCAACGCCGGCTATGCTGCTAGTACTGTATATTTAAATTTTTGAATATTCTTTCAAATCTTCTGCAGACAATGTAATATTTGGAAGAGTCGGCAAACCGGAGTAATAAGAAAATAAAGTTTACTGCTTGGTATTAAGGTTCCCACTCTTCTTTTTTTTCCAACTGTCCACATGGCGGTGTTGATGACGGAAGTATCATAATGCTGAATAACATGGTTCGTTGAGCGTAGTACAGGTTCAGTTAAAACGTATGTAATTAGTTTAATGGGACATTTACAGCCTCTCCCTGCTGCCATATGTAACTTGTTAGCAGCGAGCGGTCTCCATAGAAAACGCTTGCGAGATTGGGAGTGGTGGGCTAGTGGGAGACGAGAGACAATTCACCTAAACGAAGAAAATATAAACACAGTTAACGAACAAAGCATACTTAACGCATACAGACGCCTACATCTCTTTTTCTTTTCCTCTTTCAATTCCCTCTTCTTCGCCTCTCTCTTTTTTAACCATTTCTCTCTCTTTCGCTCTCTCCAAAATTACCGCAAAGAGTTGTTTGCGCACGCATGCGCATACACTCAGCTGCCAGAATGAGGCTGCCAGGTCTTGGCGTCTTCAAGGAGTTAATTGTTCAAAGACATTTGTCATATATCTTCTCTTATTCGTATAGGAAAGCTCTAAGCTTGCTTCCTACTTCCATATTTTTTGGTTACTATTAACAAGGATTTATTCCTATTAATAAGTTCTTATTAACTTTCTTAGCGTTTTAGATTTGAGTAAAAAAGTTGAAAGATGTTGATAAATATTTCCAGAAACAACAATATATCGTCCTTACCCTAACTGTGTCCTGTTCATATCAGCACACCTACGTTTGGAGGACAGTGATCAATATTGGTACAGGGAAACAAAAGGCGTGAAGTTGTGGATAGTCATGATTGCTCACGTTCCGAAAGGACACGATATATTAAAGAAGGTAAAACTTCGAAGTAAGTTGAATATATTACCTTAAGTTATCGTAAGAACCAATGAAACCGATTGCCCAGGGCCCTAAATGTTCAGGGACGAAAAAAAAGTGTGTGTGTGTGTGTGTGTGTGTGTGTGTGTGTGTGTGAGAGAGAGAGAGAGAGAGAGAGAGAGAGAGAGAGAGAGAGAGATCATAAATAAAATGAAAATAAAAAATAATTCAGTTCAGAAAATACATACGAAATTTAATTTAATTGACTGTTATTCTAGTTAACTATTATTTTAGTTTTAATTGAAAGCTAAATGATTAAATTTACTGTTTCCAGTAAGCAAAATTCTCAGGTGCATTTCAAACAAAAAATATATTGACTGGAATCTAAAATTCTGAAATTTTTTTAACTGTTCAATTTTTCAGTTATTTTTGAGCGATCTCACATTTGTAAATAAAAGTTAATTCTCAGTTTTAAGAATCTTGCAAAAATAAAATATACGTCTGTGTCACATTGTTTTTAGAAAATTAACAAATTTAATGTTAAATCAATCTGATTTACCCAAGTTTTACTTACTTATAGCATGAAATTTAAAATAAAACTATTTCGTAAACACTTGATCTTTCTGACTTTTCCCCCGTATTTGACATGCGATGACAGCGAGACAGATGAGCGATAACATAAGTGTATGGCGACCATAAATGGCAAAATTGTCCAAATTTTTTCTGTAAAGGAAGAAACCGTGAAAAACATGATCTTTTAATAAAGACACCAAAATTACCATAAAAATATTCAAAAACACACAAAAAAATTAGAAATTATTTAAAAAATACGAGGGATTGATGATTTGAATTTTCGTTTTGTAAAGAGAATCTTCACTTAATAATTTAATAACCTAATGTCTACAAGTCTTTGAAATATTTTAAAAAATATTTGAAATTTTATAAATTATTATAATAAAAAAGGAAAACAGTTCTTTTAAAATTTCATTATTAATAGAAACAAATGTCCTTAATTTATATTATTTGTTAAAGCAATTAAAAACGTATCTAATTTTAAAATGTCGTAGTTTTATTGTATTTTTTTTTCACTATTGGGAGCAGATTTTCGAAATCGACTACAACAAAATATAATTTGTTGAAATATTATGAAATTAGCTGGAGGAGTGAATCAAATAAAAATATTTTTACGAAGATGTTTTAAAAATAATTATTTCAAAAACAGTTTTATTAATTTGGGAATAAGTCTTGAAAGTTTCATTGAAATTTGACAATTATTTGACTTTTGCAAGAATTTCCAAATTAATATGTTTGGTACAGGAAAGAAATTGAGTTATATAATATTACGTTTTCCATTGTAAACTCTCGTAAAGATTTGGCTCCCAGGTAACAAAAATAAAATCAAGATTTTTACCAAACTTCCGAACGTGTAAGAAGGGTTTAAAAATTTAAAAAAAAATTAAAAATACGTGATCTTTCCTCATAATAATAACATAAAGATTTTGATTGAAAAGGTTTTTTTTTCAGCGATTTAGTGAAGGTACCTACGATAGTTTGAATTGTCCAAACAATAGCTTTGATAACTGGTAGTAAATTTTAGTAACTAGTAGTCAAGAGAATGAACGTAGCCGATGCTGCCTCTCTATTCTTTCTCTTTGGTAGTATTGTGGATTCTTGTTTAGAAAGCCACACAATATAATAAGACAAAACAGATATGAGAGGAAAATTGTAAGTATATTGAACAAAAGATATACAACCTATACAAGGTTAGTAGATTCAAGAATACTTGTTAGCAGGAGTCAAATATATACAAAGAAGTAAGTCCGGGTAATATGTCTGTATTCTTGCTGACCTACGAGCGGCGGTTCAACTGCTCTGACAAGCACTACAACTCTAACAACAGCAACAACAACCCTCTAACACACTACAGACACCCTACAGACACACTCGTTCTCTGTAGGCAGGATTATAAGTATACCTTGGACGAGTCCATCGAGTGTGTAAAAAGCGGCGATCCACAACAGGCAGTTAATACTGGATAATTTCCTCAAAGATAAAGGAGAGACTCGAAGCAACAGAAGGATACTGAGGATGCCATCGACTGAACATGTGAGCAAAAATTAGGTTTTAGAGTGGATGGAAACGAAAAGGAAATTTATACTTAGCATCAGGAAGAGAGCTGAGGTTTTTGAGACACGTAATGACGAAGGAGGGCTTAGAAAATCTACTACTCACGAGAGAGATAGAGGGAAAAGAGGATGGGTTTGAGCAAGTAGAAGACGGAACGGGGTTTGAGAGAGATATTAAGAGAGAAATGTTAAAAACGACAAATGATAAAGGCATGTGGAAGTCCATGATCGCCTATGTCCTGAAGGGACACGGCACATAAGAAGAAGAATGAACTGAGCCGATCCTGCCTCGCTATTGTCTCTCTATTTCTATGAGCGTGACATATATATATATATATATATATATATATATATATATATATATATATATATACCCCACTCAGAATATATATATATATCCCACCCAGAACTAAGGCTCAACTAAATAACGTCCACATTGAACTAAGGCTCAACTAAATAACGTCTACATTACACCCTCGCTGGTCGCCAAGATAATTGCACAACATGACCCACACAAAGCGAGCGACGGTGACGGAATCCCAGTCATAGTACTGAAGAAATGTGCCCCAGACTCTCCTCTGTCCTCTCTAAACTCTATAACCTCTGCCTATCTGCTTCCTGTTTTCCTGCCTGTTGGAAGTCCTCCTGTGTAGTTCCTATATTTAAGAATTCTGGCGAACCCTCAGACCCCGCCAATTACCGTCCTATTAGTCTCCTTCCGATCTTTGGCAAAGTTTTCGAAGCCATTATCAACGCCAAGGTGATTCAGCATCTCACGGCCCACAGGCTTCTCTCTGACAAACAGTACGGGTTTCGCTTCACCAGGTCTACTGCTGATATGCTAACGACCATTACCGAGTACATATACCGGGCACTTGACAAGAATGGCGAAGCCCGAACCGTTGCCTAGGATATCTCCAAAGCGTTCGACAGGGTCTGGCACGCTGGCCTCTTGTGCAAACTGCGGAGCTACGGAATAACTGGACATCTGTTTGACCTCGTCCAGTCATTCCTCTCTAACCGCACATTGAAGGTGGTATTAAATGGGCATGCCTCTCAAAACTACCATACGAACGCGGGCGTTCCTCAAGGTTCTATCCTAGGTCCCACGCTCTTTCTGATGTACATTAATGATCTCCCCGACGCCATTAGATCCCAAGTAGGCATGTATGTCGATGACACAACAATCTACTCTCGCATCGATCAAAAACCAGGTGTGGGCGACAAAGCGAACCTTGCTGCCGTGCTTGAAAAGGACCTCCAATCCGTAGTGGCCTGGGGTAGGAAATGGCTAGTAAATTTTAATGCTTCTAAAACGAAGCTGTTATCAACTAACCACCATAGACAATCGCATCTACCTCCCATTAGTATGGGACAGGCGGCTAGCCTCCAATAGAGTAAAATACTACGCCTCCTTGGCCTTACACTTTCGGCGGACCTCAAATGGAATGACTATATAGAATCCATTGCCAAATCTGCTGCTATGAAAGTCGGTTCTCTGTGCAGAGCCCGGAAGTTTTTCCCACCTGAATCTATTCTGCACAGATACAAATCTACTGTCCGCCCGTGTATTGAATATTGCTGCCATATCTGGTCGGGTGCCCCTGCTGCTCTCCTTGGGCTTCTTGACAAGATACAAAGGAGGATCTGTAACGTGGTTGATACTGACTTGGCAGACCGGCTGCAACTACTCTCTCACCGGCGTGATGTGGCTTCCCTGTGCCTCTTCTGCAAGTACTTTCATGGCTTTGCTTCGATGAACTTACAGCACTGGTGCCGCCTAAGCAGGAATTTACACGAGATACTAGATTAGCAACTAGGTCCCACCCTTTTACAGTTAAACAGATAAGATGTAACCGTAAATTCTACTCCAATAGCTTCTTTTCTCGCGCTTCCCGCCTGTGGAACTCCCTTCCACAAGTCTGCTACAATCTCCAGGTGTTTAAATGTAGGGTCAATAGACACCTCCTATCACTCTAACTCCCAATTATTCTCAGGACACTCTCATCTACCCAACCCTCATTCTCGGTATCCTTTCCCGCCTATCACCCACCCTCTGACATTTCCTATATTTAATCATCCTTTCTCCACTCTATGTAGCCCCCTGCGCAGTAGTGGCAGTGACATGCCTTGCTCGGAGTGAAATACTTATATATATATATATAACGGTTAAATAAAATAAAGACAACGGTCTTTAAATATAATGGTCTTTATTATAATAGAGAGGATGTTTCTGTTTCTATTAATTCTTCCATACCAAGTAACCCCTTCTGTTTTAGTGGTTTTACTGCCTTGCATGGGATGAAACAGATTTACAAAAAACAAATTTGTCTTTCTCGATATAAAGCTATGTCCGTAATTGTACTTTGTTCCACAGAGGATAAAGACACATTTTATAATAAAGTTAAGCGTCTGCAAATCGGTGGGTTACTACTTATTTGGAAAGAAGGTATTTACTTTTGGACATGCAAAAGAACTAATATAATAGTTTCCAACTAAAAATTAAAATCACCCAATATTTGCTCGGGAAATATTTTTTTAATCTGTGAACATCATTACTTTATAATCATAAGCTGTCCACGTTTTATCAAAATAAAAGAATTAAAAAAGAATTTGAAAGAAATGGTGTGGCCAGAGTATCATCTATGTATTTCAACCATAGAGTTGGCTTTAGTCATGTACATTCTAATGCCATTTCTTCAAAGTCTTCCATGCTTATGTTAGCCATTGTAGGTGATAATGGAGAACCCATTGTTATGCTTTCATTCTGCTGAAATATGTCTGACCCCATTTCTACGCTAGAAGAGATCCAGAAATGGTAGTTATTTAGCCTTTTAGCATTCATTGAAAATATAGTCATTTGTGTTCCGTCATTTACCGTGATTAAAAAATATATAAGCTATATTTCGTTAATTGAGAAGTTGTGAACAGTTTATGTAGTTTTTTTTTATTCCAGGAAAGCAACCCGATTCTCTCATTTTATATTAATATGTATATATATATATCGCTATGCCATTTTGGAAATGTATCATTTTCACGTGGAAAAAATATGTGCTTTTTATTCTGTGAATATTTTCTCCGTCCACCGTGTCCATGCAGAGATTGAACATAAAAATGATTTGTCCATTTAAGATTTTCCCTCCTTTATTCTAACCTTTGAATTGATTATAGCAAAGTTAAATACAACTTTCCTAGCTGATTAAAGAATTTTATATGTGTTATTTTGTGCTAATTTTAATAGCATATATTTTTGTCACATTGGCAATATTTCCACGTGGTTATATTTTTCTTTCCAGGTGTACACTTCTTATTATTAAATATTCCTTTCCCCATAACGTATATCACATAGTAGTAAACTCCATCTCTGGAAACCAATTAAGGTCATTGCTTTACTTAACTACATAGCAGCACTGGACGTAAATTTGGATGATATTTAACCCACTTTCTATTATGTCAGCAAAAAGAAAAAAATCCTTCTCATAGCTGGCAGAACCTGTTTAGATGGGATGGTGTAAGGATACAAAACGTGCTTTTCTCCCTTTGGTTGAGATAAAGTCACATGTTCACACGACAACTTCTTGTGACGTCACTCCTGATAGTGACCCAATCACCGGTTCTATTCTTTCAGCTAACAGCAACGGAAAGAGAAGGTTGTTTACCTTGTGCCAAGGCATTTGGGCCTAGACAGAATCTGCCTACCGCCATGTTCTGATGGAACATAAAACTCCTGCCCTCCCGTGTGGACATAGATGAAGCCTGCCATATTCCTTTGGGACACAGATGAATCCGGCCCCTCCAAATTTGGAGTAATGACAATGACCGAACAGAGGTATTTCAATTTAAATGTAAGACCTTTCCTTTTTGTTCCTTCTGGTACATTGCTTTGCGTTTTGCAAAATTGATATGTATTTCTCCACGTGTGGACACTTACTTATGTATATATGTATTATTTGTGTGTGCTATAATGTCTCTTTGAGAACAAGCGTTCATTCATTCCATTTCTCCATTTCACCTTATCGTTACATAGTGACCCGTCTTAATAATATTATTTACCAACCCACAAAGGAAAATTATGATGTACCCTCTCACCACTAATACGCATGGAATTACTAATTATGACCGAATATGAGAAAAAGAAGACATTATTAAAGAGAGAAAACAATAGAAGTAGATAGCTTCAGCTATTGTTCAGTTCACAGTGCTCCTTAGTCTTTTGATCAAGAGTAGAGGCTTATCCATTGTTTCCTGTTTAAGATTGGGTTTCCGGTTTCTTCTAAATTCTGCTTCAACTCAATATTTGTAACGTCTCTGCTTAAACTCTGAAATTGTTACTATTATTGGATTTCCGGTTCCTTCTGAAGTCTTTACTTTATGTTTCAATTCTAGTAGACACACTTGCATCTTAGTGCTGTTATTCACTTGATGGGGGCGAATTGATTAAAAAAAAGACATGTATTAAGACGACTGAAGATAACGATTGACACTGCATTTATATTTTTGAAGATCAAAGTTAACTGGAAAGTGAGAAGTCGAAAGAGAGTTCAACAAGCGAAAAGTGCAAGAGAAAAAACTTTTAGCAAATAACTTTGCATTTAGTCATTCCAAATATGAAATGATGAGACCTTGTTGCCAATCTAGTCAGCCGGTCAGTTAAGTGCCATACGTGATACACGCTGGGGCGATCATGTCTCGAAAGAGACATGACTGACTGGGCAGAATATTATCCCGCAGTAGGTTGTCATTGATTTCTGCCGTAGAATGGTTGCCAGCCAAGACTATAGAACCCAATCTATCCTGTTATTTAACCTATAACTGGAGGGAAGAGACGGATTAATACCCTTCCCAAGAATATTTCAGTTAAAGTGAATGCAAGGAATTCAACTAGAGTTCAAACTCGGCTCCCCAATTTCTCGTTCCGAACCGATATCCACTGCACCACAACGTAAAATTCCTAAAGTCTATATTTCAAAAAGAAAAGGACATCAAAACAATAACCATGAAAATATTTATCGAAAAGACACAGTGAAGCTACGTTAAGATTGTAAGAAAGTGCCAGGTCAGGAACAATGATATTGCAGATTCTTGTTTGAATTTTATCATGAATCTCTAAGTACATAGCAGAAGCAACAAACTAGATGTGACTGCAATACTCAACCCATGGACGTATGATAAACTTGTAAAAGTGCAAGATAGTTTCTAGCGATAAAAAAATAGTTAACCGACTTTTCTTGCAAGAAAAGCGTAGGTACGAATCAGTCAGTTTATTTCTTTTTTGAAATTATCTTAACGTTAAACATTTGCGTGAGTGTGTTTATTTCCCTTCGGCTTCACTTACTCTAGTCTCTCGTTTGTCGTATTTCCACTCTGTGTTCGGTAATTGAAAACGTACGTTGTTTTTGGCTGAATCGTATAATTGTTAATCTTGCTTTAAACACTCTAGGACCGGAAGCTGTAATAAATGATTTTAAAACACCCCCACATAGTTATTACTTCAAACGTTTTTATTTTAAATAATATAAATGTCGGATTAATAATAAATCATTAATTCTTTTGAAATTGCTTTGTTTACGTTTCTGATAAGAATCAGAGCACAGATGAAGCTTTCGAGAAAAATAATCCGGGGGAAGAAGAAACCTTTAGGACCATTGTTCTGCTGAAACCTGCAAAATACCTTCCATTTTTAAATCTTTGAAGGTTCTCGTTCAGTATATTCTACGAGTAAAGAGGTAAAAAATAAAAATGTGAGGCAGCCTAAATTAGATGCTATGGTTTAAATATCTTTAAAAAAGCCGGACGTGCAATAGAAAAAACTGGTAGAAAAGAACTTACAGTCATATCTAGCTATTTTAACTGTAAAACGATGAGACCTATGAGATGTAAATTAGCTGCTATGGTTTAAATTGTGGTATAATGGATATCGGCTCGGAATGAGAAATTGGAAAGCCGAGTTCGAATTCCAGTCGAATTCGTTTCACTCACTTACGCATAAATAACCTTGGGAAGGGTATTGATCTATCTCTTCTTCCTCCAGATATACGTCGAATAGCAGGATAGATCGGGTTCTATAGCCTTGGTTGGCAACCGGTCTACCGCAGAAATTAACGGCAATCTACTGCTGAAAAACTTTCTGTTTAGTCAGTCATGGATTGAAAAAGACATGATCGTCCAAGCATGGATCACTTATGGCAATTAAGTGACTGACTGACTGAACCTAATGTGAAGTTTGTTTTCATTTTAAATACGAAATTCTTTTTACTTTATTATAATCATATTCTGGAATGTGACGTCTAGACTTGTTCGCATATGAGAATTATACAAAAGTTTTATAAACCATTAGGAAGATTTTTTTTGTATGACGGACGCCCCGGAAGTTGGTGCTATGACAGAAGTTGTTGTATTCTTCTTCTTCTTCTTTATGCCTTGGCCCTTCAGGATGTAGGCGATCATGGCCTTCCACTTTTCCCTATCCCTGTTGGCTCTGAGCACTCCTTCTCCTGTTACACCATGCAATCCTCGTTCCGTCATCCACCTGATTAGGTCCTTCAAATATGTTATCCGTTGCTTTCCCCTGTCTCTTTTTCCCTCTATCTGGCATCAGATTCTCCAAGCCTTCCTTCCTCATTGCGTGTCCAAGGAACTTCAGCTGTCTCTTCCTGATACTCAGTATTAATTTCCTTTTTGTTTCCATCATTTCCAAGACCTCATCATTGCTCACATGATCGATCCATGATATTCGCAGCATCCTTCTGTAGAACCACATTTCAGTTGTTTCAAGTTTTTCCTTCATCTTTGATGGTAATTTCCAGCATTCACTGCCATATTGAAAGACGAACAGCACGTAGCAATCTAGTACTCTCTTCCTAGTTTCTAGCGAAATTGTCCTGTTTCTTAATACTTTACTCAACTTCTGGAATGCTTCCTTTGCCATGCCAATTCGCCTTCGGATCTCTGTATCGCACTTTCCGTCTTCTGTTATAAACCTTCGTGCAGTTTATTTCTAGTCCTTTCTTGTTACTTTCTTTTGCTACCTTCTGTAGGAGGTCTTGTAGCTTCCTTTCTGTGTCTGCTATCAGCACTGTATCATCTGCGTACCTTAGGTTGTTTAAATTGTGGCCTCCGATTACGAATCCAGGCATAACTTCTAAGGTCCTCAAAATATTCTCGCTGTACAAAGTGAACAGATCCAGTGAAAAGACATCCCTGTCTTACGCCCCTTTCTATCTTTGTCTATCTACTCAATTCATTACCTGTCCGTATGCAAGCGGTTTGCTGCCAGTAAAGATTCTTTATTACTCTCAAGTCTTTCCCAAATATGTCCAGGCTGCCGAGCATCTCCATCAGTTCTTTGTGGCGTATTTTGTCAAACGCCTTCGCATAATCAATGAAGTACAGGTATAAGTCCTTCATTTGTATTGCCCTTTCGGAGAGCATCCTAATCATAAATATGGCATTCCTTGTTCCCGTGTCTTTAACGAAACCACACTGTTCTTGACCTATATCTGGCCTGATTCTGCTTCTGTTCATCAGGATTCGAACGATTGTATTATTAGTATTATTTGTCACAGTTTATATGTGTAATTTAAAATTTGAGATTTGAAATGTAATATATCAGTTGTTGTATTACTTAACGTAATACTTTTTGCGGCAGTCTGGTAAATGGTGACTGACATGAAAATTCTAACAAAGCAGGGGTGTGACATAAAATTCCTCCATGTGGAAAATAAAATTTAACCCACTGACTTTCATCGAAGTTTGGTGAACGCTTGCTGGAACGAGACAGGTCGATATTAAGGAAGGGTTAATTCGCTTCTGCAGTGGTGAACACAATTTGTGTGGCAAGCTACGTCTAATTGCGCCGTATGCAGGGTCATAGCCGGCGAAAATGGAAAAAAGTGTTTTGTTGGATAAAACTTACTTTATCTACCGGTCTATTGCGCTTTCTGTAAGTTGTAGTAACTATGGGAATTTATAGGGAGTATAATTTTCGGAGCAGTCTTTGAAGTAAAAGAGAGAGCGCGCGCGCGAGAGAGAGAGAGAGAGAGAAAGGGAGAGAGAGAGAGAGAGAGAGAGAGAGAGAGAGAGAGAGAGAGAAATGGACGAAACAGTAAATACTGAAAATTGTTAAAAGGGAACACAATCAGTTTCAATTGGATGGAGACAGTGATTCACTTTTTCTATGTGCTGTGTGCCTTCAGAATGTGCGGGATCATGGTTCTCCACAACTTCCTACTCGTTATAGCTCTTAGTAAGTTTTGTCTTTTCGTTATCTCTTCCGATCCTTGTGCTGAGACAACCTGCTTTTCTCTACCCCTCTTGCTTTCAATAAATCCGATGAGTTTCATATTCTCCGGACCCTATTTCCTCATGATGTCTCCTAGAAATGTCATTTGTCACTTCCCGATTTTATAAGTGACATTTTTGTTTCAATTTTCCATAAAACTTTCTCGTTAGTTCCATGCACAATCCATGGTATTCTCAGTATCGTCTGGTACCTAAAATCACCCTAGTTTCGACCAAACGAATCTATGATTGTAATCCGAATAATCTTTACACATCCAATAAAGAAAATTTTAATACGTTAGGACTTAGAAGCACACAGGAAATAAATAAGCAAAAAAGATATATTGAACAGTGGCTGTGTTTGTCCGAGGAGACACTATCGCAAGGATGAAAGGGAATGAAATATTCAATAAGTATCAACATGCTACTCGGGTGGAATATGAAGGTAGTGACCGGAGGAATGAACTGAATCGGAACATTACAAAACAGTGTTGACTATTGCAAAAATTCTGAAGAGTTGACGGTAAATTTTCGTTTTAGGTCCCAAAGGCGTTTCTCCCTTCAATTTTCTCCAAAATAGCATTATTTCTGTGCAGATGTATATGTTGAACTCAAATCAACAATTAGTTATTGAAGAAAAAAAAATCAAACTTCATCTTTTCATTTTAGATCCCAAAGGCTTTTCTCCCTTCAAATTTATCCAAAATAGCATTATTTATGTGCTATTTTGGATAAATTTGAAGGGGGAAAAGCCGTCGGGACCTAAAACGAAAATTTACCGATTTGAGTTCAGCATGTACATTTGCACAGAAGTAATGCTACTTTGGATAAATTTGAAGGGGGAAAAGCCTTCGGGACCTAAAAACGAAAATTTACCGATTTGAGTTCAGCATGTACATTTGCACAAGTAATGCTATTTTGGATAAATTTGAAGGGGGGAAAAGCCTTCGGGACCTAAAACGAAAATTTACCGAGTTGACTTGTTTTTTGTTTCCCAGCAGTGTTCACCAAACACAACTAATCAGAATAATAATAAAATAATAATCATAATAAATATATAATTAAAAACAACATAATAATATAAGTATGTTAATATAATAATAATATAACAATATTAGCATAATAAAATAGCAACAAAATCAATATAATAATAACACAGTATAATAATACAGTATAATAATATTTATTAGAAACAACAAAATAATAACGTAATATAATAGTACTATAATAGCAACATACTTATATAATAATTTTTCAATAATATAATAACATCGTTAAAATAAGTTGCAATACTGATAATAAAACAAAAACAAAGATTATATAATAACGTAATAATTAACTAATATAATAATTATAATGGAAATGATATAACAGTATTACAACAATAATATAATAACATAGTAATAATGGTGTAACAATGATACGGACAAAACAACACATAATAGTATAACAGTAACATAATAACAAAATAATAATAGAAATTATAATAACGAATAATATAATAACCGTATAATTATATAATAATGTAATAATAACAATGCAATATTGTAATAATAATAATAATAATAGAGCAATAACAATAATAATATTGATTATAAATATTTTCCTTGTTAACATTAGAATTATGGAAATTAACAGATATAGTGGAGCCCAAATAAATTTGCAGATTGATAAAATGTTATTTTAGCGATCATGACATTATCGCTGGTGCACTCTTCTTTCGGAGAGCCGAGTTCGAATTTCAGTCGAATTCGTTTCATCCAATTCCGCACAAATACCCTTGGGAATGACATTAATCCATCTCTTTTCCCTCCAGCTATGGGTTGAACACAAGTCAGACTGGGTTCTATAGCTTTCGTTGGCAACCAGTCTGTCACAGAAAGAAATATCAAGCTAGTGCGGGAAAATCTTCTGCCCAGTCAGTCATGTTTCTTTCGAGACATGATCATTCAAGCGTGTATCCCGTATAGCAATTAACTGATTGAGTGGATGTTACATTCGGGTGATCATCTTTTAATCTATAATGGGTGACAAAATAAATTGATACTTATGATATAGATAAATGCTTGTACTGATTTGTTTTTACGACTTATCAACCTTTTGTGGGTTATTTAAAGCCGAAACATATTTTTTGATTTACAAATTTTTGATTTACAAATAACAATATTTTTTCTAGATACATGTACTTTTATTTAAACTATAGCTGGCGAGAAGGAAATGAATTCATTTCACAAGTGTATTTTCACCAAAGTGAATATAACACACACAACAAGAATTCTGAATCCAATTCGATAGAAAATAGCTATGTTTTTTTTTCATAGTTTTTTCCAACTCTTCGAATACTTAAGCACAAGTACATATCTTTTTTCCCTCCAGCTATGGGTTAAATACAGAACAGATTGGGTTCTATAGTTAGGGATAGTTTGAAAAAACAATCAAAGCTGACCCAAACCTTGTGAATTATATTGAGTACTGGAAACTGTTCGAAAGCCGTCTATGGTTATACTAGCACGAAGTAACAAGTCATTGTGACTGAGGGTTTTGTGCGCTATGCTCTTGTTCCATCACGCTAGATTATACGTTATTTCCCAGAAAACCTTAACTGAAGTCAGCTTAGCATAGTTTGAGGATAAACTACGCGTTGGCTTTGTGGGTGTGGAAGTAGTACTAAAATATGCCTGAGCTAGCGTCTGCGAAAAGGATAAACTAACAACCCGAATTGACGCCATAATCTCACGAAACTGCAGGGTGCTTTAAGAAATGGACTGAATCGAGCGACTTTACTTTTCTTCAATCCTATGTAAATCATTATAAATTGCATTAGGATAAACTAAAAAAGAAAGTAACCCCCCCCCCACCAAAATGTTTTTACTCACCTTGCTTGCCTTTGGATTCTATCTTAACAGAACTGCTTTTCTTTTGCTCAAAGGTTTTTGTTATTATCTATAAGTCTATATCCACCTGAGAAAGAGAAGGCATTGAAGAGTTATGGGCTGATAAAGTTTATATATATATATATATATATATATATATATATATATATATAGAGAGAGAGAGAGAGAGAGAGAGAGAGAGAGAGAGAGAGAGAGAGTGTGTGTGTGTGTGTGTGTGTGTCTGTGTGTGTGACTATGTGTGTATGTGTGATTTTTTTACTGTGAATGGATTATTGTGTCTTTTCTTATTTTTTCTTCGCTTGGCATTTTTCTAGTGACTCCATGTTCTCTCTTGAAACGATTCATTTGTGGTGCATTGCTTGGTTTATTTTCGCTTTTTCTACTTACTTTCTGATTAGTGTCGATGTAAATCTTTCACCAGCAAATAAGATCAGCTATATTTCAAGAGACATAATAGGTTTGGCTGTCAGCATAATCCCTCTTGCCCATTCGCTACTACCAGCTCCACTTTTCATTGAGCGTAGAATGTTTTGTTCAGAAATATAGATTGACAGGCAGATGCATAAAAAAGAAGGAAAGAGAGAATTAAATGTAGAATAACAGAAAAAAAAGTGTAGATTTTAGAAAGACAGAAAGTTGGAAAGAAAGAAAAAAGAATTGAGAAGAGAATAATGAGAGTGGCAAGAATAGCCGAATCTTTAGAGATGAGAAATTAATGCGAGAAAAGACGAGAGCAAGTCAAAGACCAAAATATGGTTTAATCTGTAAACGAACGAAACAATTGCTAAGAGGATTGAGAGTAAAAAAAAAATGGGAAATGGTGAAGGAGGGGAAAGAGAGAGAGAGAAAGAGAGAGAGAGATAGAAAGATAGAGAGGGATAAAGATAGATAAAATGAGAAAAAGAAGGACAGACAGAAAATTAGTGAAAGAAGTAATTGGTTGGATGAAGAAACTCAAAGATGATAGAGAGAGAGAGAGAGAGAGAGAGAGAGAGTACTAAAGGTCTGACTGACGGGAGAATAAAAGGTCAAATATCAGGGTGAGAGAGTATGTAAATATACAAATGGATATTGAAACCAAAATCAACACCCAGAGGCGACAGTCTGTTTAGCATGATATATATATATATATATATATATATATATATATATATATATTGAGAGAAAAAGAGAGCGACAAGACAAGGAGAGAGAGAAAATATAAATATTAAGAAGAAACTGAAACATCTAGCATTTCGAAATAGAGAGATGGTGAAAACAATTCTGAGATAAGTTTTAAGAAGAGGGTGTTAAATAAAAGAATGAGAGAAAAATGCTAAAAGGATTTTAAAAATGGTGTCTCGGAAATAAGCAGAAGAATATTCTCTCTCTTTCTCTCTGTCTCTACCTCTGCCCCTTTCTCTCTCTCTCTCTCTCTATATATATATATATATATATGTGTGTGTGTTTGTGTGTAAAGAGAGAGATTAGGGGAGAGAAAGAGAAGAGAAGTGGAAGAAGAAGAAGAAGAAGAAGAGTGAATGAAAGCGCGATTGCTAGTATCGAAGATGGAGTCTTGTGCGTGTTGTATTTTTTTTTTTTAATCATATCACCCCGGGCAAGGCGGTAAGGCCACTGGTGTGCAGGGGGCTACGTAAGGGTGAAAAGATTGGAAAAGAGAAAGCCGGAAACCACATCTTAAACAGGGAACAAGGGATGAGCCTCTACACCTGTTCAATAGACGTGGGTGGAGTGTGAACCGGGCGATAGTTCAGTCTATCTAGGGAAAGGCAGAAAAACCATTGATGGAGAGAGAAATAAAGAAAAGGAACACAAATTGGGGCGAGAAAGAAATAAATCAAATAGAGGGAGAAAGAAAGAAAAGGAAGAAACATGGAGAAGAGACAAAAGAGAACAGAAAGAAAAATAGGTGAAAGAAAGAAAGAACAGAATTGGGATGTAGAAAGAAAGAACAGGAAAGAAAAGGCAAAGAGAAAGATAGAAAGGACACAGCACAGAAAAAGAACGAGAGCTAGAGAGAAAATATAGAAAAAGAGAGAAAGCAAACATAGGGAGAGAGTACGTATAGAGAAAGAGAGAGAGGGGGTAAGACAGAGAAAGAAAAGATAGAGAGAAAAGGCAAAAATAGAAAGAGAGATTGGGGTCACAGTCGTTATCTGCAGTCGGTCGTCAAAAGAGCTGATAGCCTAATATCTTTGCGAATTTCTACTCAGGTTGCGTTCTTCTCGTCTGTTTCTTTTGCAAATTACATTGCTGATAGCTTTAGTACCTTCGATCAATAGAGAGTGCTTTGAACGGTTGAATATTGCCGGAAACTGTTTTATGGCAGCGATCCGAACGCGGGTCTCCACGGTGGCGTCTAATCGGTATTATTAACAGGCCAATGGAAACGGTGCCACAGAAACACCTACAACAGACCAGAAATAATGTGTGCGTGTGTGCAAATCTGTAGCAGCTTCTTTGCTCGTGAGTATGTGAATATATTATCTTCCGTCTTGATATGATGACGTAGTTGCCCTGTGTTTATGCGTATCGATGTGGTTGCCATTGTATATGTCGACTAAAATATTTCTTACATTCATTGCCATGATTGCTTAAGAATTTTAATTTTATGCATAAGTTATCAAAGGTGATGCAGCTTTGAGATATAACGTCAATGTCTGGAACTAGTCGTCTGCTTTTAAACAGGTTATCAGGCGAGGGCCACTTTTGTTGAAGTTTTCTAAAAACTGAACAGTTGATATAGAATGCATCACAAGCTATTGTTTGTCAGCGAGCCTCTTATAGGGGTCTAATGAATTTCAGCTTAGGTTTACAAATAATTACACGCTATTTTTTATTTAATTAAGCTTGAAATGGCGGGTATCATTAATCGTTGTTTCATTGGCGATCAGTGGATTTCATTAAATTTTTTCTAATGATACGGCTATCAGTGATCTATAATTCGAGTTTAAATGGTTAATTAAGGAATCTAATTCATGATGTCACTGTTGCTTGGAGCTTACGTCATTTCCTAGAGTATATGTTTGCAAACGAAAGTGGAAGAACAAGCAAAAGACGATGCTCTGTCTGCAAGAATACTTCTCGAAGACAAAAGAGGTGAGAATTGCTACAAGTTCTTGCAGACTATGCACAACACCAGGGAATACTTTACGGACTATGATACTTTTAAAAGCATTAAATTTAAGAATCCTATACGGAATACCCGTGGGAAAGGTATTAATCCGTCTATTCCTTCCAGTTATGGATTAAATAACAGGACAGATTGGGTTCTATAGTCTTGGCTGGCAACCATTCTACGGCAGAAAGCAATGACAACCTACTGCGGGATAATCTTCTGCCCAGTCAGTCATGTCTCTTTCGAGACATGATCGCCCCAGCGTGTATCACGTATGGTACTTAACTGACTGACTGACTAGATTGGCAGCAAGGTCTCATCATTTCATAGTTGGAATGACTAAATGTAAAGTTATTTGCTAATATTTTTTTTCTCTTGCAATTTTCGCTTGTTGAACTCTCTTTCGACTTCTGACTTTCCAGTTAATTTTGATCTTCAAAAATATAAATGCAATGTCAATCGTTATCTTCAGTCGTATGCTATGTACTTAGAGATTCATGATAAAATTCAAACAAGAATCTGCAATATCATTGTTCCTGACCTGGCACTTTCTTACAGTCTTAACGTAGCTTCACTGTGCCTTTTCTACAAATATTTTCATAGTAATTGTTTTGATGTCCTTTTCTTTTTGAAATATAGACTTTAGGAATTTTACGTTGTGGTGCAGAGGATATCGGTTCGGAACGAGAAATCGGGGAGCCGAGTTTGAACTCTAGTTGAATTCCTTGCATTCACTTATGCTCAAATATCCTTGGGAAGGGTATTAATCCGTCTCTTTCCTCCAGTTATAGGTTAAATAACAGGATAGATTGGGTTCTATAGCCTTGGCTGGCAACCATTCTACCGCAGAAAGTAATGGCAACTTACTGCGGGATAATCTTCTCCCCAGTCAGTCATGTCTCTTTCGAGACATGATCGCCCAGCGTGTATCACGTATGGCACTTAACTGACAGACTGATACTGAATTACAATCCCTTTATTTTCGAAACGTAAAAGAATTAAAATATCAGCTTTATAGTGTTTGTATTTTTGTATTGTTTCAAATATTATTATAAGTGATGCTTCGTATTTGAAATAGACGCATTTTTTTATGTATTAAGCAGTATCAATTACATCTAACGGCCTGTGCTTTTGTGAAATCTTAGTAAAGAAAAAAAAATGATTTCCCCGGAAGCAGAGAGAAACTGGACCCCCATTTTAGGGGAAATCACTGTTAGATCCACTGGGTCATGAATAACGCCACAGTAAGCAAGATATTTTTATTTTTTAGGAAAGCACATTCTGTTCACAAGCATAAAATCATTCGTTAAAATTTTATTCACTTGTTTTACATTCGCTTGGCGTCGTCGGGCGCGCATGTTTATGCAAGCACTCACCGCAGTTTAATACCTAAAATATAAGTTCGATAAAATACTAGCTTCTGAAGCCATTGCTCGTGAATTTATACCTTTACTGAGTGCGCCGTATTGTTAGCCTTAAGCCAATGATGCCTAATTTTGATAAATATCTTTACAGCTGACGATTATTTTCTTAGTGTCTGTTTCAAAATGCTTCCATAGCAAGCCATTGCTTACGAGTTTACTTTTCATTGGGTACTCTATAACTCCGACCATGTGTTAAGTTGATTTTCGTCCAGCAAATATGTTGTTCTCTTTTCTTGTTTCCCGTTTATTTTATTTGTCGATATATATATATATATATATATATATATATATATATATATATATATATATATATATATATATCCGAGTGAATACAGAACGAAGAAAATTTTTTTACAACGTCCAAAACATTAATTTAAAACAGTGCTCGATGTATAATATAAATTTGGTCACAACTGACCAAATATAAGAAAAGAGGCTTTCCATTCCTATACATACCGACTAATGAGACATTGAAGTTTTAATGTCGAAACAAATGTACCTTTGTAGTGGATATATATATAAAAATTATGTACATGTTCTAAAATATATATATATATATATATATATATATATATATATATATATATATATATATATATTCATTTCTATTTCTTTTTAGAGTAAGTTTCAATTTACGTTTTTATTTTATCACAGTAGGGTAGCAACAACTCTAAGTAGAGGCTTATAAAAGCTTTATTTGATTCATTCTGCTTTAGTGCTGAAAAACATTTATTTTATTGTGACGGTTGGTTACAAGCGAAAGGAGAGATGGGATGTGCTTATTTTATTATCGTAATCAACTTTGTACATATCCTTTTAAACCTAATATATGCTTACTTTTTCCATTTGTCATTCTTTCTCTTTTCTTTCTTTTATAATTTAGTTTACTTTCACTTTCTGTTTACCCTTCATTCGGGCTTTGCTCGACCAGGGGGTTCTAAGTAGCCGAGAAATAAAAGCACTTCAGATTTATTGACGGTTTTCCCTAGGGGAACACAGGTTCGAATCCTGCCGGAGATTGCATATTTTTCTAAACTAGATTTCACGAATATTCAGGTCGGTAAATGAAAATAATAAAATATACTGTTCAATAAATAAATAAAAAAACAGAGCATCTACTCAGCTATGAACATCCATTAAAAATAACATTTAAGCAATAAAATAAAATGTGTTGGATTAATAAATGAAAAAATAATTCCAGAAAATTGTATTTGTTCACGTTAGGATACGAAACTGAGGGGAGGTGTATATTTTGGGAATCGGGAAACATCTGTGTTCAAAAAAACACTATTCAGCTTTGCTTGACCAGAAGGTTCTTTGTGGCCGACAGATCAAAACACGTAAAATATAATGGCGGTTTCTTCTAGAATAGGGATGTTCAAACTTTTTTTTCAAAAAGAGCCAAATTTGATGAGGTGAATATGCCTGAGGGCTAACCATTCTGCCATTAACCCCAAGCATAATTTTTGGAAAAAAAAAATATAGCATTTCGAAAATATTTTTTATTTTTAAAATATTAAAAAAAAAACTTTGAAGTACTTTGCACAAATTAGTAAAATCAAACGCACTGAGGTGAGGACACAAATTGAAATTTTATTTAAAGAAGGCTACGCTGAAAGACAAATTGTCAAGAAGTTGAAAATTTCTAGATATTGAGCGCAATATTCATTACGAATGCAGTTAGAAACTGGCGCAGATGTTGAGAAAAAAAGGCTTGTGAGTGAAATTAGATGAACAGATCTGTTCAGAGGCCGTAGATTATTGTGCTAGCACGAATTCATAAGTCGAAGTGACCGAGGGATTCATCGTTTTAGCCGTGTTGAAATTTGATCACGCCAGATGATACGTTCTCTACCAGAGACTGTAACTCACGTCAGCTCACCGTAGTTGCGGTATAAACCACAGGTGAGCCCTGTGGATGTTGATAAAAAAAATGTGTGAAATGCACACATAAACGCACGTGCGAACAAACACACACGCTCACACATATATATGTATTTTGATTAAATATCAAATCAGTGTGAATGATAGAATAATGAACAAATATGAACGTTTATAAATTTAACATGTTCTGTTTTTACTTAAGCTTCATAAAAAATTTGGTAAATGAAATACGGAAGAGACAGTCCCAGTAATAAAAAATTTGTATTTGTTTTTATTGGTCATGTGTGTTTGTGGATTCTAGTTGCCATTTTGTGTCAGTCTATTAGTATCCGTGTGTATAATTCCTGAAGATGCTAGTAATATATTGGTGTGTCTGTGTGTTCCTGTTATGGTGCCCTATCTACAGGAAATGGACTCTTCCTCCGCCAATAAATACTAACCAGCGTGACTTCCGGAGAGGCAGTCAAGAGGCAGTCGTAAGGCAGTCCAAAGGCACTCTAGAAGCAGTCAAGACGCAGCGTAACTATACCGTTCGGACTTACACTTCTATTTGCTGACTACTAACACTCGTATTTGTATATATGTTCTATTACTCTAATACACTGGTTCAACTTACCTTCTTGTTTCCTTGTCTTACTTCCTGACCTAAACAGGCCGCAACAACTTGGCGACGAAGATTCACCACAATAGTTTCTATATCATATTTTTAGTTGAGGAATTTGGGCGATAATGTGTGCGTGTAGTAGGAATTTTTGATGCTGTCCGGTAGTGTCCATATACTGATTGGGGGATGTATGATGTTGAAGTGAAAAACTTTTGTTGCATTATAAACACTATTTATTCATTTAATATTATTTATTGGAATTGTTGTAATATCGTGTAAATTTGTTATTCCATCTCTTCCAAATGTTGCTTCATTCGCAAACAAGACTGAAGAAACAAACAACTGATTGGTGGTTTGTGCAGTAGACAAAGTTCTCCCGTGGTGTATGAGAAAAGAGCGAAGATATATATATATATATATATATATTATGTATCTTCACAAATCGATGAAAAAACGGCTTGATATGAAGTAAAAAGGCTGAATTAAATTATTTTTGAAATTATTATTTTAAAATTCTGATAAAATTTTTACATCTGTTACCCCGCCTCCGCGTACATTCATGAAATTGTAAGAAATTAAGTTTTGTTTGGAAAATTTGTTTCATTAGTTAAACGCAGGACTCATTAGGGAATGCAACTCAACTATTATATATTTCAAACATTTATCCATTATTTTCGAAGATATGCTCCCAATAGTAAAATCAAAAATGCAATAAACTATGACATTATTTAATTTGATAAACTTTTAATTGCTTTAATAAATGATCTATATTTAGGACATCTATATTTAGTCTGAAGAATAAAATGTTTTCGATTAATAATGAAATTTTAAAAGAATTGCTTTTATCTTTTTAATTAGAATAATTTATAAATTTTCAAAAATATTTTCAAAATACTTTAAAGATTTGTTGGCATTAGGTTATTAAGTTATTACGTGAAGACTATATTTAATAATCGAAAATTGAAAATTTTAATACACATCGTCAAACCTTCGTATTTTTAAAGTAATTTTTAACTTTTTTGTGTATTTGAGTTTTTTTTGTATGATAATCTTATGTGTACATTAAAAGGTCATGTGTTTCACTGTTTTTACCCCTTACAGAAAAAAATGAACAATTTTGTCAATGCACTTATCTTATCTCGCATTTCCCTGAAAAAAAAAACGGTTTGCCAGTAAATCGCAAAGGATGCTATTAATATTAAATATTAACACTGCTCCAGCTAGAGGGCTCAATGTAATTAAATTTATTTATTTATAGAGCCAACATTGATTACGTATAAAACACTCAATTTTTCTTAAATCGGATGGACATTTCGACGGGTTAATTTAATACTCGTCACATCAGCGAGATGAAAACATTATGGGAGAATAAATGTTTTTGTTTGTGTGTTTGTAGAAAACGGAAGTAAGGGTAGGAAAAAAAAAACAAGGCATATCATTGCTATCAGAACCCGTTAGATCTGCCATGGCATGACAGTAACGAAAAGAAATACAATAAAAGAAATTAAAAATAAAAATAAAGACAAAACAGGTCAGACAAAATTACGTTTTTTCAATGCCACTGTTAAAAAGGGCCACGAATAATATTAATCCCAAAATAAACTGGTTAAACATAAGTTAATTAAAACGATAGAACTAGAAGGAAAATAGATTTAAGAAAGGGAAGTTATTATATAATTTAATTTAATTATACAGCTAATAAGAAAAAATGAAATAACTATTTTAAGGAATTTTAATTTTAGATTAATTATTAGGAAGATAAATTTAAATCTATGCCTGCATTCATACGAAAACAAACTAGTTAAGCAGGTTCCGATAGCAGTAATATTTTATATATATATATATATATATATATATATATATATATATATATATATATATATATTCATAAATTATAACATAGATATGTTACAATATCACTACAAAATTAGCCATTTTGTTTCAACACTTTTGTGTCTTGTCAAGTGATGTGATGGTTCTTAAATGAATGGTTTAAAAGTCTGAAAACGAGCGTGGCCCCTTTAATCAGGGAGGTATTATTGTATATATACAAGGGGCCACGCGCGTTTTCAGACTTTTAAACCATTCATTTAAGAACCATCACATCACTTGACAAGACACAAAAGTGTTGAAACAAAATGGCTAATTTTGTAGTGATATTGTAACATATCCATGTTATAATTTATGAATAAATAATATTATTAGCTCTACTTTTGTATTGAGCACTTTTTTAAAAATAGTGTTTCTCTTGACAAGGAATATTATTGCAACAATACTTGGTTTTATATATATATATATATATATATATATATATATATATATATATATATATCGTCATATTGTCATCCGCAGACAGATCTGTTTCGCCGTATCACAGCTCATCAGTACGGTTAGACTCCGATTGCTTTTTTACCCAGGATTGAAACCCGACCGAAATGGAGTCTGTCGGCGACTCTACCCTTAGGCTATGGGCGTTCGGTGGAAGTAGGCAGACTTTTTAGCGCATATCATTATACGCGCCCAATAGCTAGAGCGCTCTAATTCATTTCACTGAATGAGCGATAGGTATAGTTGTCAGTCCGTAAACGGTGAAGATAATCCAACAAGATTACCTTAATATAAAATATTAATTGCTAAATCCATATAGAGAGCTCGACGGGTGTTAACCAGAGCGATATGAAGTTTATAAAGGAAAACTCAACACGTCATATTAGTTATAAACTATAGTTCATTTCAATGAGCTTTTTTTTAAAATCATATCACCCCGAGCAAGGCGGTAACGCCATTGATGTGCAGGGGGCTACGTAAGAGTGAAAAGATTGGAAAAAAGAAAGCCGGAAACCACATCCTGAACAGGGAACAAGGGATGAGCCTCTACACATGTTCAATAGACGTGGGTGGAGTGTGAACCGGACGATAGTTTAGTCTATCTACTCCAATTGAAAAAATAAACAAAAAAAAAAAAAAAAGAAAAAAAAAAGAAAAGTGAAAAGTTTGGAAAAGAGAAAGCCGGAAACCACATCCTAAACAGGGAACAAGGGATGAGCCTCTACACCTGTTCAAAACTAGCTCATATGATCAGACACTTTTACAATATTTCCTCCATCTGGAATAAAATTTCGGCCGAAATAAAAGTTTTCTTAAAATGAAGAGGGAATATAATAAAAATAATAAACATAAGATTACAAACAAATAAATAAATGACAATAAATGTAAGGGGAAGGAGGAGAGTAAGAAGAGAGATAGAGTCCAGTTCCAAATATGGGTAGTATCCGTTTGACGTTATTTTGACTGTCTTAGATGGCATGATCTCTGAAAAATCCAATTCCACTGACTTTAGGCGTCTATTTGACCCCATCAGGTCAACCCACTTACTTATACTAACTTTTATCCACTATAAACTATATATATGTGTATGTGTGTGTGTGTTTGTGTGTGAAAGAGAGAGAGAGAGAGAGAGAGAGAGAGAGAGAGAGAGAGAGAGAGCGTGTGTGTAAACGTATTTTGTGAAGTAGAATAATGTGGAGTTCTTTCGATATCAAAGCAAGTTAACATTATTCCGTTTTCCCAAAGTTCCGATGAAGCTAAATAAACTGCAAAACATGGTAAAATTGATAAAGTTTTTCTGACAAACTCATTACTTTTATTAACCGCAGCTGTTTGTTAGGTTCTTTGTTTAGTGGCATATCAACATCATAATGGTCATTGACTGACAGAATGTAATTTTTGTGGCAGTATTACTAATTTCCTTTGTATTACTGATAATTTATTTTTTTTAAGCTGTATTACTGGTAATTTTTTAAAAAGTGTATTGCTCATATTTTGATATAAATATGCTTATACGTTTAAAATGCTTTACTTTCAGTTTTGGGGAAGGTAACTATTTGCCTATAGCTGGGACCCTAACAGGTCCTACCACCCCAGGTCAGAGTGGACCTGGGAATAACAGCAATGAAAAAGTGGTTCCATGCTCCTCAAAACGTTCCGATTAGAGACCTTGCTGCCGGATGTAGTTTTATCGTCATACCCAGGACGAACGTTAGCATCAATGACCGCTGCAAAATAATAAAGCAATGCCTATGATTATAATTATCAACGTATTAATAAATATGTCAACAATCATTTATAATCATTTACAAAAAGTAAAAAAAAAAACAAACACAGTAATTAGATCATAAAAGTACAATATCAAGGAAACCATTTTTTGCTTGAAACAAAATACAAAACCCATACGACAATTTCTCTTTAGTTTCTATCTTTTTATTTATTTAACTTTGTTCATAGCCCAAATGAATAGCCATCAGCTCACCATGGTTTTGCTTGGCGCATATAAGAAGTCATAATTGGTAGCCCACTCGGGCTTGCAATATGAGAAGTCTGTGTTTTCAGTTTATATTGATCAGTTGCTTATTATCACCAATGTATTACATCTAATGCATCAATTTGACCACTTAAGCGCGGACAGCTCCAAAGCCGCGTAGTGATTTCTACACGTTTTCTTTTCACTCCAGCGTACCACTCACCGCCCTGAAATAACAAATCTTCCGCCGAACACTACCCACTTTTATGATTTATGTGACGTATCCCCTTTGCTGGGTCACCCAAGTGGACACAGTTGTAAGTATCTCATAAATTAGAAGTTTATATATATATATATATATATATATGAAGTCACTATATATATATATATATATATATATATATATATATATATATATGAACTCACTATATATATATATATATATATATATATGAATTCACTATATACGAACTCACTATAGTAATATTGGTATGTATATGTGTATATATGTATAGGATATTTCACCTTGGATAAGTGGTACTTGCATGCCATTACTCCTGTAGCAAATTAGAGTCGCACTTCTATACTAAACAAAACTTTGTGAATATCTATATGCATATGTGTATTCGTAGATCTACAGACATGCGTATAATTACATTCATAGAGAGTTTTCATATCTAGATATTTGTACTGATACGTAGTGCTTCCCGGGTAAAACTATCTCTTACGAGGCGGTTTAGAAAAGTTCTAAGTCCAACCCACTTCTTAATGTTATTTTGTCAATGAAACTCGACATTTGTAAGCTCCTTGCGTGTTTTTCACTATTATGTTTTAGATGATTGATTGAACAGTGTCAAAAGAAAGTATGGTATTTTTAGGTTTTGAACACCGAGCTGTCACCTCGTTCCTGTTACTCCGGAAGAAAGCTAAAAAATAAATAAATAAATAAATAAATAAATAAAAATGAAATCACTGTATTATTCAAAAATAGGGTTTCAATTGCCCGTCATATTAAACTTTGAAGTAACGGTGTGACAAATTGCAGCATAGAGATTTTGAGAGCCAAGATGCAGCCTGGTCTGGGAGGTCTTCAACCGTATCAGATCATAAAATTGCTGATCTTTTTGCTAGCTTAATTTTGGCCGATCGGCAAATCTCGGTGAAACAAAAAAAAAAAAAAAAATGCTGAAATATCAAGTGAACGTTTATATGGTTGTCAACGAAAGGAACAACCAAAGAGGCAATTTGCGAATTGGAGGGGTCAAAATCAAACAAGTACAAAAATTTAACTCTTTAGGTAGTGTTTTGCCAGACGACAGAAATGTGACACCGCAATCCGAAGGCACATTGGAATAGCTAAAGATGTCTACTAAATGCTAAACAAAGTATTACAAAAAATAGAAACTTCAGTAGAAACAGAGAAAAAAGAGCTGAACTGCTACGTAATATCAGTCCTCCTTTATGACTGAACGTTGATCAATTTTCTCACAGATGTGAGAGGACTTGAAGCAAGAGAGATGTGTTCCTACAGAAGGATGCTGAGAATACCATGGGTGGAGCAGATAAGTAACTAGGAAGTTTTAAGGAAAGTGTAAATAAAAAGGACGGTTATATTTAGAATAAGAAAGAATCTGGGACATGTAATTAGGAAAGAGGGTTTGGAGATTTTGACACTGACGGGATCAAACAAGGTAAGACAGAGAGAGAGAAATGGTAAATAACCTATCAAACGAGCTTGTGTAAATAGATGGCAGAACAATGACTGAGAGGAATAATCAAGAGAAAATGTTACTTAGAGCTACGAAGGATAGGAAGCTGTAGAGTGCCTTGATCGTCCAAATTCTGAAAAGGTACTGTATATAAAATGCCGAGAATACCAAGGATGGAGCATGCAAACAAGGAGGAAGTATTAAGGAAAATGTTTGTTTTATTGATTGATTTGTTTTTGAAGGCTTATCAACATTTTTTGGGTTATTTTAACATGAAGCATATTTTTCAGTACCCCTCGTTTTTTTTTTATAGACCCTGTCTGAGATGGCACCTTTTAGTAGTGAAGGAGCCTGAATGTTCTATTCTTCGATGGGGTGGATGGAAACACCATCTTATTATTTGACTTGGGAGAAGGAGGTCATAAGCAGGTAGTCGTTTAGGTAATCAATCGATGTCATATGACCCCGAGGTGTAGAGCCGGTGGAAACGGCATGCTGTACTGTTTGGCATTCGTACTGGAAACTACGATACAAAAATTTCAGAGCGTTTGGGTGTCAATCTGAAGAGAGTGCACAAGTTTTGCAAATAGTTGGATGATTCTAATGGTGATTACGAAGGTGTTTAGTGTGATCACTAATTATGGCGACGTTATGCCTCGATTCATCTTCACACAGAACTTCAGGCTCAACGTGAAAGCCTACATCAAGTGACTTGAGAAGCTAGTGCTGCCCGGGATCAATATAGTGGCTACTGAATGACCCTATGTCTGACAACAGGGTTCTGCGCTATGCCACACAAGCAGGAGAACCCAGTCATGGCTGTCAAGCAATTTCTGCGACCATATCGCCTCTTGCATGTGGCCAACTTATTCCTTGATTATTATGTGTGGAGCACATTTGAGCAAGAGAGCAACAAAACTCTGATAGAAATCACCTACACGTCTTTTTAGATATTCTCTGTCCTCATTTGCCATTTGTTTGCGTATAGATAATGTGCTACTGAGTTTATATATATACGTATATCTACTCCTACAGATGAAATAATAAATCAGTCTGAGCCCTCCAGCCTTGATTTGCAACTAGTCTATGAGAAGAAAAATATGAGTCATACCTACGGAGAGATATATGGAGATTTTCGTGACACGTTTACTCCATTTCTCTGTTATTTGCTCTTCCGAAACGTGTGGCTGGTTTAATAGACGCCTTTTTCACAACAATCAAATAATCTGTATCGATAGTCTTGCGACTGAATTAAAAAATAAATTATTAGAACATCATGCGTCAAAACTGATGAGAGAGTCCATCACATACATATAGATCGATATATTTATGCATCTATCTATCTATCTATCTATCTATCTATCTATCTATCTATCTATCTATCTATACTAGTCTATTCAGTCGGTTCGTATCTATCTATCTATCTATCTATCTATCTATCTATCTATTACAGTCGGTTCGTATCTATCTATCTATCTATCTATCTATCTATCTATTACAGTCGGTTCGTATCTATCTATCTATCTATCTATCTATCTATCTATTACAGTCGGTTCGTATCTATCTATCTATCTATCTATCTATCTATCTATTACAGTCGGTTCGTATCTATCTATCTATCTATCTATCTATCTATCTATCTATCTATCTATCTATCTATCTATCTATCTATTACAGTCGGTTCGTATCTATCTATCTATCTATCTATCTATCTATCTATCTATCTATCTATTTATCTATCTATCTAAGTGCAATGTCCGTTTTTGGTATGCAAGTTCGTCTATAAATTATATTCTGTCTAGGTAATAAATTTTAGTTTGTACAGTTTACTATGAAATAAATATGTTATAAATAATGAGAAAGACAACACTTAAAGTTACTAAATTAAGTCATTCATTTCTAAACTTCCAGGTATCAACTTTGAGAAAAAAATCTCCGTAGACAATAAAAAATAAATAAATAAAAATAAATAAATAATAACCAATAAATAAATGAATAAATAAATAAATAAATAAATAAATAAATAAAAATAAATAAATAATAACCAATAAATAAATAAATAAATAATAAGCACTGGTTACTTTATTGCCTTTTGTCATAAAATCTTTTGTGTTCTTATCTTTCATGATATTAACTTTATATTGTTACATCTTATATTAGTTTTAAATTCTGGAGATATTAATACTTACACAGAAAAAAAGTAGATTATTTTCCCAAGAGAATAAATAAATTATCTGTGATGTTTTATATTGAAATGTTGTTTAGCTTTCTAAATTTTGAGTTTTTGTAAATAGTTTATGAGTTTCATGTTTAATAAAGTTACGTTAAAAAAATGTGAGTCTCGCTTCAGGTTTAAAATATACCTAATTTTTGGTCGACTCTAAGGTTTGTCATGTTAATAAGCTCTATGCTAAAACAGTGTATTCGAAGGTGCAAGATGAAGTAACAATTATCGGTTCGAATAATTAACCCAGTGGACATAATTCTAATTGTAATTGAAGCTTTTTATATTTATTTACACTATATTTGAATCAGGCACGGATCCATTTCACTCTGAAGTCTGTGGTATTGTCAAATATCCGGAAAAATATATAATTGCTAGCACACTTTGAAGACAATATTCGAATGAAATATGAGGACATTATTTGTCATGCTTGTCTGCACAGTAGCAGCGTTTAATTATATTTGAATTACTATTTTAGGCTAGATTGGTTAATTTAAAGACATAAAAATACTTATTGTATTATTTAATATTTAATAATATAGGACCAAAAAACAATATTTTTTTTATAGATAGCTAGGTATAAAACCAGTTTATACGAGAATAAAAAATTGTCTAGAGTAAAAGAATTAGATATAGATCTAATTACACGAGAGTAAAAAATGTAGACATGTTTTTTTTTTTCAAGAGAGTCAAAAAGGCTTAACATAGGTCTGGTTTGCACCTGTTATCAGTTCTTTTTGCACTTAAGTCATAAAGATAGATACAGATCTGGTTTAGCCGAATTAAAAATGTAGATATTGTTGTACTAGAGTCAAAAAGTTAGATCCTTGTTTATTACTCAGAAAAAATTGTCTTGGTATATCAACACCTCTATGGATTATTTAATACCGAAATCTAAATATTTGAACACAATTTTATGGCTTCAACTAAATATGTTTTGAACGCAATTGTATGACTTCAACTACAGATAAAATGTATTGCAGGTTACTTTGCTATAAATATGTATTGTCTATAATTTTACTACAAAAATGTATTTTTTATACTTTCATTGTGTTTTGTTTCGGTTTGGGTTTTCACTATTTGCTCATAGCTGGGGCCCTAACAGGTGTTGTCACCCAGGGTCAGCTTTTCCTGGGAACAACAGCAGTTAAGATATGGTTCCATTCTCCTCAAACCTCTCGATCACAGGCCGTGCTACCGGGCGAACTCTATCGTCATACTCAGGACTGAGTCAGAAAAGTAGACGTAGGTCTGATATGCTAAATTCGAAAATTTAGATATAGATCGTTGTTGCACTAAATCAAAGAGGTAGACATAGCTACAGTTTGTAACAAAAGTCAGCAAGGTAGCCATTGGTTGACTTTATATTTGAGTTTGCAAACATCTACACGGAATTGGATCCTTTAGAAACGGTCTTACCCGTCTGCAAGGTATACAATTCTTAGCTTCACCAACATGGTATTACTATTCATTTTCTGCTTTTATGACAAAGTTTTTAAAGCGACTCCAAACGTTTAGACATGAAAAACGTCGAAGGGCGACAGTTCGATGTGGAACTAAGACACGGGAAATGGCGAAACATTATATGAATATTTATAAATAGAAACTGGAAAAGTTTTCTTTGGAACGAGATGAAAATAATAGATGAGAAAGAGAGAGTGGTGTGTAGAGTGAAAAGATGAGTTTACGAATCGGGTGAAGGGTTGTGTAAGCAGACCTGATGTAAAATTTAGCACTATGTAGAGGAATGTTGCTCATTAAAGAGACAAATAATGTTTCGCCCATATGCTGAAAAGTGGTATTCTGCTTACCACATATAACGGGAAATTTTCATATTCTGATTTGACATTGCATCTTTGTGTTGTATTTTATAGCTGTTCCCTTTTTGTCGCAACTTGATGACTGGAGCAACTATCGAAGGGACAAGATATTCTTTTTGGCAATTGAAAACATAAAAAAAACCTTGTGCCGTATATTACACCTGTGGTTATACAAAATAATACAAAAACACCCTTCGGGTGTGGCGGGAACTGTACAAAAATTCTATCTCAGGGAATCATTTTTACAAACAGCACATTCAGTATTTCAGTAAGAAGATTACGATTAGAAATGTAGTCTGATGTTTCTATCAAAGATTCGGACTCCGTGTTCGAATCACGTCGGGGGTCACCATTTGTTGTGGTTCGGACAACATGGTAGTAATTTGAATGCAGAGTTACCATTATAAAGTAGACTGGTTGTCCAATCCACCACATTAATAATAAAAATAACTCAGAGAACAATGTAATAAGAATAATAACAATGTATTAAACATAGTTACAGGACTGATTATTTTGTGCATGCAAGATTTAGTGGAGAAAGTTCTCTCTTGGATGTTGAAGAAAATATATCAATGTTCATACTGGAAGAGTTCCTGGAAAAAGGAAATATGATGTTCGTACTAATCAGTAGTTGAATATAATTATATATGTAGTGGAGTATACTTGTGAGAGAGAGAGAGAGAGAGAGAGAGAGAGAGAGAGAGAGAGAGAGAGAGAGAGAGAGAGAGAGAAACATGTTTGGTGCAACTAATTGCTAAATGCAATTACCGCAGTATGTGAGTTGGAAAGGAACTAACGGCATTCGGATTGTTAGCTCCGAAAAGCAGTTTCCAACTGGTCTGAACACGTGTGAACATAAGCTTATATATTTCTGAATGAAGCGCGGGTAAAAGAGGTTTCACGTGCGGTACTAATGTATAAGTATGTGTATATATGTGTGTGTACGTGGCGTATATGTGTGCGTACATAGCGATATGTATATAAGTATGTACATGCATGTAGAAGTGATTCTACACTCTCGTAAAACAAAAAATGAATCGTGGTAAAGTCTCATTTTATGTGACAAACATTAAGTTATTTCTGAATTCTACAAAAGAGTTGTATTTGTACCAAGTGATATTGATAACATTGAATTTGCTTTGGCTAAGAATTTTTAACTTTCTAACCTCGAACCAGTCGATGTGTCATTAAACGACTCGCATAGCAAAACATAAATTCGATTTAATTTAATCCACCATTTTTTTTACTTACATAATATATTTCAGTTGCTTACATCGTTAATAAATCATATGAAATCAGCTGTCATTGAAATGTTTGTGGACATATGCAGAGAAAGAAGAAAATATTATGATGAAAATGACGCAATGTCCATCGAAACGCGAATGAAAGAGCCTGAGAAGGAAAACACACACACACACGCAGAGAGAGAGAGAGAGAGAGAGAGAGAGAGAGAGAGAGAGAGAGAGAGAGAGAGAGAGAGAGAAAGGAGGGAATGAGAGAGAAAGAAAGAAAGAAAGAAAGAAAGAAAGAAAGGGGGAATGGGAAAGAGAGAAGAGGAGAAGAGAGAGAAAGAGAGAGAAAAGGAGGAACGAGAAAGAGAGAAGAAAAGAAGAGAGAGAGAGAGAGTGAGAGAGTGAGAGAGCACGAGAGAAAGAAGAGGAACATAACAAGATAAAGCTTGAACAGGTGTAGAGGCTCATCCCTTGTTTCCTGTTTAGGATGTTGTTTCCGGTTTTCTCTTTTCCAATCTTTTCACTTTTCTTCTTTTTTTTTTTCAATTGGAGTAGATAGACTAAACAATCGCCCGGTTGACACTCCACCCACGTATATTGAACAGGTGAAGAGGCTCATCCCTTGTTCCCGGTTTAGGATGTGGTTTCCGGCTTTCTCTCTTCTAATCTTTTCACTCTTACGTAGCCCCTGGCACATCAGTGGCGTTACCGCCTTGCTCGGGGTGATATGATTAGAAAAAAAAAAAAAAAAAAAGAAGTAAAATATGTCAGCTTAGATTTCAATATAACGATAATGGGAAAGGAAAATTATAAGAAAATGACTTGGTCGAAATTGGATGATTATCATAACATTTGGATATGCCTCGTGGTGCAGGGGACATATCAGGGTACCGAGTTGGAATTCCAGTTGTATTCCTTGCATTCACTTTGCACAAATACCCTTGGGAAAGGTATTAATTCGTCTCTTCCGTTCATTTATGGGTTAAATAATAGGACAGATTGGGGGATAATCTTCTGCCCAGTCAGTCATGTCTCTTTCAAGACATGATCGCCCAAAGCGTGTCTTACGTATGGTACTTAACAGACTGATTATAATATTTAACATGCCCGAGATAATTGGGAAATATTTTGAACCAATGAAGAGGATTTTGTTGCAAGGTGACTGGTTTCGTTTTTCAGCCAAAAAAAAAAAAAAAATGTCTAACCAGACGGGAATAAAAAATACATACATACATATATATATATATATATATATGTGTGTGTGTGTGTGTGTGTGTGTGTGTGTGTGTGTGTGGAGAGAGAGAGAGAGAGAGAGAGAGAGAGAGAGAGAGTGTGGGGAGTATGTAGAATATTTGTGAGTTCATGGACGGGTATGTCTTATATGATAATTTAGTCAAGTTCACTAATCGTATTATAGACAATTTTTTTATACATTAGCAACACACGATGGAGATGAAAAAAATCTTGCAGAAGTTTCCACATACCATATCAGACAATGTATAAGAATTTATCATTATAACATATATATATATATATATATGAGCGCATACAAATAATATTGAAGGAGAGGGAAATATATAATTATACAATACATATTTGTTTTTTATGGAGCGATTTTAACTCGAAAAAATATAGAGACACAGATCGAAAAGGAGGAATAGAAAAATGGCGTGTAAGAGAAATAGAGAGAGGAACACGTAAGATTCTCTTGTTCCACCAACACCTTCCTTCAACTATGTCGACCTCCGTCACCATTCCCAAACGGTGGGCCAGGCCAATATCTCAGCGGTTGTTTCGAAGACATAAAAATTGCTGAAACTTCTCTTGGCCTATTGTGATTTGCTTGTCTGTCTGGCGCCAGTTGAACTGGTTAGGCCCACCCCTCATCGTGTTCAGGTCAGCGATCAAGGCATTAAACTTAGATATCGATACTCTTTCGACTGATGATATAAACGAGTGGCCTTGTGGGATGAGGGGCGCGGATAAAGAATGACGGGAGATTATAAAAAATACCAGGAAAAAAGAAAAGAAAAAAGTGCCAATCAAGTGCACAGAACTTATTTGTATCGGAATCGCAACTTTCTTTCTTTCTTTCTTTCTTTCTTTCTTTCTTTCTTTCTCTCTCTCTCTCTCTCTCTATATATATATATATATATATATATATGTATATATGTATATATATTTGCGTGAGTTTGTATGCAAGGGAAAGAGTAGCTATGTAAAAATTAATTTTAACATAGACATAAAAATACAAACTAATAATTGCATAATATATATAATAAATCTATAAAAGTTACTCACAGTTTGGTTTCCCCAGCATTACTGTGTGCTATCTTGCTCAACCACTGCCGTGGTTGAATATATACTTAAATCCGATACTGAGTGAATCTAGGCAGTTTTCAAATTTCACCGCCAATTTAGTTCTCAACCAAATTTAAAACAGTTCGCACAATTTGATAGAACACCTCCTTAGCTGCATTTTGAAAAAGAAATATTGAATTTTGGTTCAGTAGAAAAAAAAAGTTACATCAAAATATAGGAATTCCGAAAAATGAGCTTAACTACATTAGTACATAAGTAAGTGAGTGACTAACGCTTTTAATCATAAATCTTATTTTTTATAACTGTTTTCTCTTTAATATTTTTGTATGCGGTTTTCAACATTTAAATTCTGATCATATCTTTTATGATTTTTGTCAATCAAACTTTGCTTATCACTTATTATTTTATCAGAGTTAATTATCAGAATTGATTATAAAAATCGATTTTTGTTGATTTTTAATCAATTGCATATAAATCTTTTTGTTTTTAATATTTTTGAATGCGTTTTCAGCATTAAATTTATATTAAGTTAATAGCAATGCCTGAAAAACAAAACAAAACAAAAAAAAACATGGATTTCATAGAAAAATGTGCGCATGAAAAGTAATATTCTTAAGATTATATTAAACCTGGAAAAGAACTGGTCAAGTTATTAAACCTGGAAAAGTAAAAGTCAAGATATTCTAGTGAAATAAAAAATAAGAAATCTTTTACTTAAAATATTACAGCTAAAAATAAAATTTGAGTTATTTTTAGCTGCAATATTTTAATTTCCAGTCAGATAAGGGTGGCTGTGAAACTTCGGCCCAGGTTAATCAATAAAAAGAAAGGCAATGGGAAACAGGGGGATGGCTGACAACTGTGACGTTTTTACATTTCTATATATAACGATTCCTAACAGGAAAAGATTTTACAGCCTGATGAGGGACTAACAAGCAATGCCGAAACAAAACAGCTCTTGTATTTCAGTTGACTATGTTTTATTATAAACTCTTATAATAGAATATTACTATAAATATTACTCTACTAAGTATCGAGCACTCTTTAAAAAAGCAAATTGCAACAAACAGTGAAGTGTTTACCAATTTTTGTACTATTCCTAATATATATATATATATATATATATATATATATATATATATCTTAGGAATAATAAGATATATATATATAGAGAGAGAGAGAGTGGGGATTAGAGGATTTGCAGCAAGGTCCTTATGCAAAGCCTTAACAGATATTGGGATAGTGGGAGTAAAAAAAAGGAAAGCACTCAAGTCCATAACCGAAACAGCAGAAAGAACAGCTAATTTGTTATGGATCAAAAGAGAGAGTGCCTGGATTCCAAATTGTTAGCTAAAATTCCCCGAAATTCTGCGTCTAAGTTAATGTTTCGGACGAGCTCATGTACGGTTCGCCTCTAAATGGAAAGTGGCTCTGACTGTCGCCAATCAGAAGCATTTGCAAGGTTTCGTATCGGGTCTAATCGCAATTTTCCAGTGTCTGAAAGCGCTTATTGAGGGTGGGCCAAAAACTGATAATCCCTGGTCGGGTCGGCGCGGTGATGGCCTCTATTTATCTTCCCACAGGAGCCTCAGACAAAACACGAAGGCCGACATCAAATGCCTTGAAGAGGTAGTGCTGACCTGGATCATGAAGGTGGCCGCTGGATAGCCCTATGTCTATCGAGAGTAGAACCCAGTCATGGCTGTCAGACAATTTCTGCGACCACATCTTCACTTACATCTGGCCACCTAACTCCCCCCGACTGCAACCCTCTTTATTATTATGTGTGGGGCACAGTTGAGCGAGAGGTTAACAAAACTCCTTGATGAAGAGAAGATCAAGTATTATAGTAGCATTTGTTAACTTAATCAAGGAGACCGTACAGAAAAGATACAGAAGATTCCGAAGTCGACTGGAGGACGTGGCTGAACCCAGAGGCAATTTTATTGAATAAGTTTGCTCTTACGTATTTGAAGATATTTTTGTGGAATTTTGGTAAATGTATCTGTTGTGATGAGATGTCAGTGTTATTTTCATTTTTGTTTAATTTAGACGACAATTTATCCATCTGACCTTGTAAAACGCACACACACACACACACACACACACACACACACACACACACACACACACACACACACATATCCGGGTTCTAGTTTTAAATCCATTTTTCTCGTTTTGGAGGTGTCTGCCACATGAGGACGCACTCTTTATATCGGTACCAAATCCAAGGCGATTTCTAGGCTCTTTTTTTTAATATTAGGAGCGTGAAATCTTGCACTGTGATAGGCAATCAAAGATCAGCTTCCGGCAGGAACACAAGATCAGGCTTGACCTCGTGAAGATGGCGTTCAATTTCTGAAAAAAACTAGACGGTAGATCTCCTCACATTGTTTTAGGATATGCTGAACCTGGGATCTCTTTTTGTTTTTATGGGCTTAGTTTAGTATCTTCTATTTCATATTGCTGTGGACATGTTTATATAAAAATGACGTAATTTGACATGTGAATATCTAAGTAACTATATGCCTGGGGTATATAGTTACTTAGCAAAGTTAAATAGGCTTCGTGTTAAATAACAAAATATTTGCCAAAATTTGAACAAGGGTGTAGATTTTATAACCGATTTTACAAAGCTTCACAAATATTTATTATACACCCCACCTGTCACATGATACACGTCAAGCCGTGCCAAATACGCTGCAGCATGCATCGCGTAACATTCTTCAGCACCCCAGTGATTCTCTGCTTAAGTTCCTCTAGATTTTTAGAAAGATGAGGGATATAAACCAGTCCTTTCTCATAGCCCCATAACAACTATCACAAAGTCTCAAGTTAGGTGAACATTGTAGCCATTTCAACAGCACATTGTCATTATCACTGGTATGATTCTCATTGAAAGATTAGAGAATTCTTATTGAGTTAAGTCAGCATAGTCAAATTAGTTAAACTTTTAGACAATTTGTTAAAATGTGAGATCATTTAAGCGAGAATTGGCTATGTTATTATAAGTCTAAAAAATTATGTCAATTTTATGGGAACACCATGTATATATATACTAAAATTTCGACTGGGTGAAGATGATGTAGCGAAACTGCCTCACTTACATGTAGCACGTGTATCAATTAGATGGATCAAATTAGATGGATCAATTTAGATGGATCAAATTAGATGGATCAAATTGTCCAGAAGCACCACTGAACGCCCCTGCAGAGTCCAGAATAAATAAATAAATTAAAAATTTAGTTGGCAATAAATGACCCGCCGTGATTGATTTGCCATAAAAACAAAACAACCAACCAACAATCATTCGCAAAATGCCAATACAATAGCCCCGATAATATCTTCTTTCTTATTTTATGTGCCGTGTTTCTTTCAGGCCCTCTTTCAACTGTCTCTTCCTGATGTTAAGCATGTCATTTTTTTTTCCATTATCTCTAAAACTTCATCGCTGCTTACATACTCATCCTATGTTATTCTCACCATTTAACTGTAGAACCACATCTCTGTTTCCTCAAGTCTCTTCTTCATCGTTGAAGAAATTGTCCAGCATTCGTTGCCACACAGGAAAGCAGATATCACGTAACAGTTCAGTATTTTTTTCTTTGTTTCCAACGACATTTTCTGTTTGTTAATACTCTGTTTCCACCTGCTGATAGAATAATCTCCTCAGGAGTTACTCCGAGGTTCGAATCCCTAATTATCAGACGGTTAACGCTAACCCTCTTAGCTCCAGCATCATTAATGAAAAGACGAAAGAAGAAAATGCAATCATACTACCGGGGGGAAACACGTGTTGTATTCGTTCAGGACATGGATGATCATGACACCCCCCCCCCCCACCAACGTTTTAGTCTTTGTACCTCTAACAAGAAGCAACAGAAATTCTTGGGCCCAAATCATTGTGACTAAGCAGGAATCCCAGGCATCGAGACTTGCTCAGTCACTTGTAAGACTAAAAGACCCAATGAGAGAAGTGGAGTTACAATGGCTGTTTGGAAACGCATAAGCTTTCCCTGCCCACCACTAAATTAATAACTATTCAAATGAAAAATTAGCATTAGAAAGACTACAAAAGAAAGACGGGCAAAACAAGGACTATAATTGATGTATGAAGTTCTAATTTTGTTAAGTTTCGTTAAGCACTATCTAAACGAGAAAATAGATAACCCCTCTCTTATGGACCAGATATATAGGATATAGGATGTTCGGGTGGTATAATGTATGGCGACTGGGAACGAAAAATCTGAGAACCCAGTCGAGTTTCGTTACATTCGCTTCCGCTGAAATACCTTTGGGAAAGGTACTGAGTCAGGAATCCTCCGGATGTGGGCTAAATAGCCGAGTAGATTGTAGTCTTCAGCTTTGGGTGGAAACAAGTCTAGATGAAGAACAATTTTGCATTAAAACCGTATGTAGCCCTGGCGATGCACATGTTATGCAGTTATTTAAAGGATTGTGGAGTTTACTATGACAGTATAATCTTGACAGCGATCGACCTTGATTGATTGATTATGTTATGAATATTTATTAGTATTATCATATATATATATATATATATATATATATATATATAGGAAATGTTATCAATCTAACATATTTCACTTTTATTAAAGCTTCGCCAGAGATTGATAGAAAACAGACATAGCTTGAGTTATGAGGCACAGAGTCTAAACAAAAGGAAATGTGCATAGTTGCGATATAACTGTAGTAGTGATAAGGTTTTCGCTTGCCTACTCAGGGATTATCATGATATTTATTGTACGAAAAATGTTCAAGTATGGCACGATGCCAAAATGGGGGATGGGGAAGGCTGGTCTTTATCTGTCTTATACTTAAACTTAGCTAGCCACAATTACTGACCCAAACAGCTCACAATAATTCTTGCACAAAAAAAAATTAAAAAAAAAAAAAAAAAGCAAATTCTTACTCATCATTTTTACTACAACCATATTATTACATAATACAACCATAATACAACCATAATACATATAATACTACACCATAATACTTCAGTGACTTTATGAAGTCCTAACTAGTTCCCATATGTAAAAATTGTGTGTGTGTGTGTGTGCATAGTGGGTGGGGGGATAAAATAATTTAGTAATTTAAAAGCCTAATGAATATTTACAATGAAAACAAGATTTATTCACAAGAAACAAAACAAAATAGTGTTAGTAATGGAAACTCCCCTGTAATCCTTAATTGTAGCAGAAACGTCAGTCAATTGAACGAAAGTAATGCGGGGCTTTAATAATTCAAGCAATCATTTGACCAAGCACTCACTCAAACACGAACTCATCAAATACGAAAAACGCACTCTAATAAAAAAAACAAAAAAAAAACATGAAAGACGTCCATCAACAATAAAAACAGAGACGCAACGTAGAGAAGATTAACCCTAACCCAGCATGTGCCAGTAGTTATTTTCCTCTTCTCTATACTAAGATGCAATATGACACAAGATCAGCTATAATATGGGGAACTCGAGCGCGTACTCCCAGGCCACTGTCAAAAAATTGTCCATTTCCAGGAATTGTCGGTTGCGCTGACACCGATTCACCTATCTAGTGCAATAAGTGGGTAGAGCCGCGGGACCTCTCAATATTTTGCTTTTCTCAGTTAAGTCTCTCTGTCTGCGGACAAGAGATTCAACTGAGCAGCACTCTGGCAGAAACTAGAGACGCAACTGAGATATTAAACACTCGACCCAGCATGGGCCAGTATTATCATGTTCAAATTTTAAATAATGCCTAGCATGCTAAAGAAAAGAAAATATAAATATTAGGACGTGTTATTTGCAGAGGATTTTCCCAATAAATAAATGCTAACTAAATTTTATGTTTAATGTTTGAATTTATTTATTATAGTCTCCTCGAGATATTATACTAGCTCACAAAATATGACCCGGTTGATAGAATAAAACTAAAACTCATGAACTGATATTGAGGTAAAATATTTCATTAATTAATTGGATCTCTTTTTCTTTTATGTGCCCTGTCCTTTCAGGACGTAGGCGATCATGGCTTTCCACATCTCCCTATTCCTGGTGGCTCTTAGCACACTTTCTCCTGTTGCATCATGCAACCCTCGTTCCGTCATCCACCTGATCAGATCCTTCAAATATGTTATCCGCTGCTTTCCCCTGTCTCTTTTTCCCTCTATCTGGCTTGTTAGTATCAGGTTCTCCAAGCCCTCCTTCCTCATTGCATGTCCCAGGAACTTTAGCTGTCTCTTCCTGATGCTCAGTATTAATTTCCTTTTCGTTTCCATTCTTTCCAATATCTCATCATTGCTCACATGCTTGGTCCATGATATCCGCAGCATCCTGCTGTAGAACCACATTTCAGTTTCTTCACGTTTTTCCTTCATCTTCGAAGATATTGTCCAACATTCACTGCCATATTAATTGGATTTCATTGTGGTTTAAAATAGTGAAAAATATTTTCGTCTGTCTCCGTGGTGAAAATATAGTATTCATTGTAGGGATAAAAGTGATCCTGGGACAAAAAATTCAGCATATCCTTCCAAGTGTTTTCACTAATAGGGCTCAAGATATACTTTTCCAAAAAAGGGGATTTTCTAAGTATAGTGTAAAGTTGAATATATGAGGCACTCAGTAAGAATCGAACTCCCTATTCACTCGTAATTGTTCTAGCGATATAAGTTTGCTAACCATTAAACCACGTTGAGCTGTTCCAGACGTTATGATCTGTAATTGGAATGAAAGTACCTACTCTGAATCCTCCAGCATATGGAATTAGTAAATACTAAACATTTCAAATACATCGGTCTATGGATCAGTTATAACAAATTTAGTATAATCGTGAAGGAAATTAATGATAGAACAGGATGCGCAGGGGTAGTTTTGTCCAACACCGTCAATTGCTACAAGACCAAAACATTAACCTAAGAACTAGAACCATGTGCTTAAATAGTCTCGTCAGTTTGTGACTTTCACGTAGACGACATGAATGAAAACCGAGCCCGTTTAGAAATGTTTAAACTCTCATCCGTATATAACCTCAGATGAATGATTGAAAATGACTTCAAACGAATGAAGCCTATACGACTTAGTGACGGACACCCTGTTTCAAAACTAGTCGACTGGTCTCACAGAATCGCAAAAAATATACTAAATATAAATAACAGGAACCACACCATTTGAAAACTTTCAGCAGCAGTAACAACTAAAATGGACAGTATATGTAACTCTGAGAGAAAATAATAGCACAAAATGTTGATATTCCGCACTACTTCAAACCAAACGTTAGGAAGGAAACACCATCAGTACAGGAAAGAGTGATAATAGTTACTTGAGAAAACCTTTTATCTTAATTTTTTTTTAAAATGACAAATGTTTTTTGTAAAGAAACGAATATTACTGTTGCCTTTCGTATTTGGTAATTGTCACAAATTGTTTCTTCTTCTTCTTCTATGTGCCCTGTCCCTTCAGGACGTAGGCGATCATGGCTCTCCACGTTTCCCTATTCCTTGTGGCTCTTAGTATGTTTGCTCCTGTTGCTCCTGGCAACCCCCGTTCCGTCATCCATCTGATCAGTCCCTGCAAATACGTCATCCGCTGCCTTCTTCTGTCTCTCTTTCCTTCTATCTGACCAGTCAGTATCAGGTTCTCCAGAAATTGTTTACGATACATTAAAATATTTTCTTCTGACTATGTGGGACTATTATGTAAAATGCATAAATGATGTAATTTTGAAAGAAAAAATATTATAAATTTATATTTAAACTCATTTTTTTAAAAATAACGACAACGACAATGGAAGTTGTATTTTTGAATTACTTTCTCGTACTAACGAGATGCAGATACCAAAAAAAAGCAAAACAAAAAAACAACAAAAATACAAAAAAAAAACAGTCGGGCTCTGACCACTTCGCTGTATATATTGCACAGGGGAAGGTAAAATATGTCCTCCAGTGTCTATCTGTGGAAGTCTCACATTATTTAAGCAAACCTTCCATTCTCTAATTTTTATACAGATTGATTTTAGAAATGTTAAAGCATCTATCGGGACACCAAAAACTGAATTGATATAATTCTAAACGGTCTGTTCTCCATCCCTGTCATGCATGTCATCCCTGTCATCCCTGTCTGCATATTTTTGTAATTTTCAACAGATGATTAAAGAAAAGGTTAACGCATCTAGTGGAGTATTTTTTTAAAAAAATTACCTTTTGTTGTTTTATTTATTTACGTGTAGGACTGTGTCGCCAAAAATGGTTGAAAAATATTTATATCGATATGCCGTCTAAAATGAGGGCAAGAGGTACCTACTATTGAGTATCTTACACGAAGACATAAGAAAAAAGGAAAAACAAAAAAACAACAAAAAAAAAACAAAACAAAAAAAACAGAATAATCCAACCACCCCTTACAGTGACAGAAGGAATATATATATATAAAACGGTCTTTGTTAGAATGAAGAGAATAGGATAATTATCTTGTTCTTTAATTACGTTGGCAATAATGTCATACCACAGATTAAAATTCTTTATTATCACCGAATTGCATATTGGGAAATATAGTGAGGTAGTTTTTACTAAATGTTTGAATTCCAGGATTTCTTTTTCGTTGATTAGTTACCACTCAAAGCTAAAAAGCTTGTTCTACCCTGCTATTTAACTCATAGCTGCGGGAAGACGAGATGAGTTGATATCTTTACCAAGTGCAAGAGTCCGAAAAAGAATGTGAATAGTTCGTAATATCATTGAGGAAGTCCCATAGAAATGCTAACAATATTTTTAATCACTCTGTATTTGGCGGTTTAGTAAACCATGTAAAAGAATGGATTCTCCGACAATGTCAACGTGAATGCAATGACTTCATGAATGACTATAGATACTACTTTTGAAAATGCATTAACGAACACTTTGAAAAAGGCATGAACCCGCTTCATCCAGATATGAATTAAATAAGAAGACAAGTTGAGTCCTGTAGCTTTGCGTGGCAGCCAATCTGCAAGAAAAAAAAAATCTCAAAATGCAAACCCCTACCAGAAAAAATATTGGCTAACACTTACATTTCTTAGTAAAAATGGGGCTTAAGATCATATCACCTTGAAATCCCAATTCTCATCTGATCAAAGAAGTTAGGCAACGTTGAGCCGGGTCAATACCTAGATGGGTGACCAGTTAAGAACACTAAGTGCTGTATGCTCGAATGTGCGGAGATTGTGATGGGTAACAACCCAGAATGAGAAATCGGAAAGCGAGTTCGAATTCCAACGGGATTCATTACATTCACTTACGTGTAAATACCTTCAATAAAGGTATGAAAACCATCTTTTCTCCCCACCAGATATAAATAAAATCTGAAAATAATTATCTCGAGAAAATTGTTAAAAAATATTAACTCTAAAAAAAAACAAAACAAAACAAAATTACTTTTAAAATGTTTCGGCTTTAAATAACATAGAAAACGGTTGACAAACAGTAAAAAAAGCAGATCAATTAGTCTTAGGAAAATATTCTTCTTCTTTTTCTTCTTCCTTTTCTTCTGTGTGACCTGTCCCTTTAAGACGTAGGTGATCATATCCTTCCATATCTCCCTTTCCCTTGTCGTTCTTAACACCCCTTCTCCTGTTATTCCACTCAACCTCCGATCCACCATCCGTCTGCTCAAGTACATCAAGTATATAATGAGTTGGATTCCCTTGTCTCTCTTCCCCTTTATCCGTCCCGCTAGCATCAGGTTCTCTAAATACATTCAGTATACAATCCACACGAAATGTCTCATCATTAAATATTGCTACCACATGTCCTCAGTACTTTTCCTGATGTTAAGTATCAGTTTCCTTGTCGTGTCCATCCTATCCGGTCCTGGGTATGACCTTAAACTGCATCCGGCAGCAAGATCTCTGATTGGAAGGTTGTGAGGAGCATGGACCACCTCTTAATTGCTGTTGTTCCCAGGTCCACCCTGACCCAGAGTGGTAGCACCTGTTAGGGTTCCAGCTATGGGTAAATAGTTAACCCCCAAACTCGGGTCAAAATGCTTTGAAAGTATTTACCAACAAAACTTTTTTGAATGAAAAATATTACCAACAAAACCGTTTTTGAATGAAAAATATTACCAACAAAATTTTTTTTGAATGAAAAATATTACCAACAAAACCGTTTTTGAATGAAAAATATTACCAACAAAATTTTTTTGAATGAAAAATATTACCACCAAACCTTTTTTGAATGAAAAATATTACCAAAAAACCTTTTTTGAATGAAAAATGTTACCAACAAAACCTTTTTTGAAAAAAAAAAGATAATCTCCATATTCAAACACTGACCCTTAAATGACCAAAATGTTTGATGGGTCGTTAAAATTAAACCAAACCATCCTATCCAAACCTCGTCGTTGCTCACGTATTCCATTAAATAAATTGATCTTCCGTTTAGTGGTTCGTTTTTTGTGTCGTCACTGTAGAATAAATTAGTAGAATAGAATGAAGCAAATTTAAAAGAATAATTTTCAGGAAAGGCGATGCGAAAAGCTCTAAAAATACTTCATCGTGACGTACAACAAAAAGCAGTAGAAATCCAAAATTCCCAAGAGTATAAGAGATTTGTCAACTTAACTACTAAATACATTCAGTATACAATCCACACGAAATGTCTCATCATTAAATATTGCTACCACATGTCATCTAGTGCTTCTGCTATGTATTGAGAGGTTCTTGACAGAATCCAAAGAAGAATCTGCAACATTACCGGTCCTGACTTGCAATCTCTGCTTCAGTCTTTTTCTCATCGCCGTAACCTAGCTTTGAACTCGTTTCGTTGATTTCATTTTCCAAATCAATAAGAGTTCAGTCAATCAGTTAAGTGCCATACGTGATACACGCTTGGAAGATCATGTCTCTTTCGATCCATTACTGATTAGGCAGAAGATTTTCCCGCAGTTGGTTGCCATTTCTTTCTGCGCTAGACCTGTTGCAAACCCTAGCTATTGATTCCAATCTGTCAACCAATAGCTGGAGGGAGAAGAGATGGATTAATACCTTTCTCAAGAGAATCTGAGCGAAAGTGAATCCATGGAATTCAACTGGAATTGGAACTCGGCTCTTCGATTTCTCATTCTGAGCTGATATCCATTACATCACAACGGACATACTTACAAAAAGGGATTCGCAAAAAGGGATTCGTATACTTGCTTCCCTAAAAGCTACGATCTCCAAGATTTTCAATGTCAAATCTATTGCCATCTTTTATCTTCTTAACTCACATCCATTCTATGACAACCCTTGTATCATGTTTTTCTTCCTTTTCACTCCACTCTCATGCAGCTCTCTTCACACCTGTATTCTCGTCCTTTTCTTACTCATTCTCTGACTTCCCTGTAACTTGTTCCTCTTTCTCATCATTCACCTCTTCTGTACCCCCCTGCACACCAGTGGCAGTTCTGCCTTGCTTGGGGCGAAATGATTAAAATAAATAAGTAAACATGCTAGCCTTTTTTAAAATCACTCTGTATTAGACTTGCTTCTTGATTTAGTAAGTCATGTAAAAGTATGAATTTTTGAGAAAGGATATTTAAAATATTTTTCTGGGTTTTTATTTTTAATTAAAACATGAAAAATTGCCATATATTAGCAATATTTCTGTTGATAAAGTTTCTTTATAAATTTAATATTTTTTATGATGTAATTCCGTATAAGACAGTGAAGCCACTAAACCACAAGGGGTTACTAAGTGTGAAAGAACAAGGTAGAATTCATATATCTCATCAAAATTCAGTTGTAAGTTAGCAGGAAAAATATCAGTGCGTCAATCTGAATGCAACGACTTTATGAACGGATAATGATACTATTCCTGAAAACCAACTAGCAAACATTTTTTAAAAGGCATGAATTCATCTTTCTCCAGATTGTGTTAAATTAGAGAGTAGATAGAGCCCTCTTGTTTCGGCGGCAGGATTAATATTAGTAGAACAGAATGAGCCAAATAAAAAGAATCCATTTTTAGAATCTGCTCCAAGCGATGCTCAAATGCGAGAAACTCTAAAAATATTCATTGCGACGTGCAACAAAGATCAGTAGAAATTAACAAACATTGCAAATATATGTAATTTAATTTGCCAAATGAATGGTTAAATGCACAAAGTATACAATCAACACGAAGTATTTTTTTAAATAGATTGATTTTTACAAATTTAAATGGAGGTATGTTTAACGTAGCGGTTATCGACACGGAAAGTGAGTCGACATGCCGAGTTCAATTTCTACCCGAGTGTAATACTAAGAATTAGGGGAATTTGAATGGCGCTTATAGTAAAGGGTTTTGCCTCTACCTTTTCTGAGCAGTACTCGTTGTGGTGCGGGTTGTGCGTTGATTGACCCTAAAATATGTGGAAGTTCGGGTAGAGTAATGGATACTAATATGGGATCAAATTTGAAATTCTGATCAAGTGTAGTAGTACTGCCACTTCACACTAATACCTTTGAAAAGGCATGAACATATCTTTCTCCAGATATAGGTTAAATATAAAAAAAAGAAAACAAGCTGGTTTTTCATGCTTTGGGTAGCAATCTGCAACAAATTAATCTATGAATTTAAACCAGTTTGATAAAAAGATAGAACACACATAGCCACGTAGCAAAATTTAACTTGATTTTTAGTTTTGTGGTTTATTTCTTTGGGTCGTCACTGTAAATTAATAGAATAGAATGAACCAAATTTAAAATAATTTACTTTTAGAATCTGTTATAAGCGATGCGAGAAGCTCTATATATATTTCATTGCAGCGTGCACCGAAGATCAGTAGAAATTCAAAAACATTAATAGTATAAGTAATTTATCAAAGAAACGGCTAAATGAATACAGTATTCAATCAACATGAGGTATTTTCATAATAACATCTGATCTGATGTTTCTGCTATGTATTGTGAGATCTTTTTCCGACTCCATAATCTGCAACGTTATCAATCCTGATTTGGCATATCTGCTTTAGTCACTTTCTCACCGCTGTAACATTGCATCCCTGTGATTTTTCTATAGATATTTTCACGTTAATTGTTCTCATGAGCTTTCGTCATTGGTACCTTGGATTCACGATTTTAAGCGCACGATAGATTGGTAGTTAGGTCTCATTTCTTTACAGTTGAATTGGTTAAGTGTAAGTATTAGTTTTATGCTAATGGTTTCTTCTCTCGCGGTTCTTGCTTGTAAAACTCTCTTCCGGTTTCTTGCTATCCAGTCAACTACGATTTTCAACAGTTTAGATGCGGGCGTCAATCGTTATCTTCTGTCAGTCTTGAAATCTGGCCTTTAATGTTCTCTCTTAACTCAATATTTTCACAGTTTCATTCACTGCCAGTAACCCCTTGAGTCTTAGTGGTTTTATCACCTTCTTGAGGTGAAGTTATTAAAATACATTGAATTTTAAGACGTTAAGGTGTGTGTGTGTGTATTGTAATGACAAATAGAATTGTGCCTAGTTCAAAGTCTAACTAAGCCTGTTTTGTTCTTTCAGTTTGGTTGTTAGGGCAAATCAACCTCGGCGGGTTATTTATTGCCAACTAAATTTTATTCATTTATTGCTGGTAATACCTTTTTCTTTCAACAATTCATTGTTGTTTTTTATATAAGTTTTGTGTCTAGTAATACTTTTTGCTTTTCGAGTATCAAGATTCATTGGGGATTGTTTTTTAAGGGCAGGGTCCTACCCTTGTTATTTAACCCATAACTGGAGGGAAGGGACGGATTAATACCTTTCCCAAGGGTACCAATGCTTAAGTGAATGCAGGGTATTCAACTGGAATTCGAACTCGACTCACCGATTTCTCTTTCCGAGCCGATATTCACTGCACCAACAACGCACATCCGTCACTAAACGCTTACAGCACCTATTATTCCCAAGCGGTCACCCATCTAAGTACTGACCAGGCTCAACGTTACTTAACTTCGTTGATCGAGCGAGAACCGGTGTATTCAACGTGATAGGCCGTAAGCCTGTTCTTTTAGTACTAATGCTTCTGAAAAAGGTATGAATCCATTTCTGTGTGAATTTCTCGGCTGGGGAGATAGCATCATTTACATGCGGACTATTTTCCTAATTATTGTTGTTATTATCACAACCATTCGGCCGTTGTACTCTCTGGTCTCAGTCAGATGCTTATCGATCCACGTAACCTTTGAGGAATTTAAAACTGAACCCTTTATATAATCTACGGAGTTAAATCATTCTCGTTCAACTGCGCATGTTTAAGAATATCTCGTTTAGTTCTCACCCATTGCTCGGTCTGTTTCCATTAAATAAACACTGCTCTGGACAGTAGCCTGGTGGATGGAAGCGTTGGTGGCATAATATTTTTAAGTTCAATCCATTTATTAGGATTCAGTGGGAGCGGCGTGAGTAATAACTGAGCAGTACTAAAAATAAGAAGAAAAAGCAATATTCCTAGACATAGACAGTGAAACGAGAACGGTTTATCCTCGTAGAATGAATAAAGGGTTAATATCGGAATTCTCTCTGGTCTACCCGGGTCGATATACACTTGATTGAGGCCAGAAGGCACAAAACAGTCAGAACTTGATGAAAACAACAACTAAGCTGAGGAGAAGAGTTTAAATGATGCCGTTGGCGGAGCCCGCTGCTAAGCATCGAAATACTCATCAACATTTCCATGTGTGAAATGTGTCCTTTGTTAGATCTGAAGAGACGTCCCCATAGTAACTGTAGGAGTGTTCGAAAGACGGAGAGCTCTAGCCTTTTTTTAGCTCTTTTCGTCTCTTCTATTTGTCTTCTGGTGTTCTCGAAGGATGTTACTTTTTTATTTATTTCGTGGACTGATCTTCTCTAATTGGCTCTTTCTGCAGCTTCTGTCTCTCAAGTGACCGGGTTGATTTCTGTCCTCAGCAAGATGTTTTTCAGCTGATACTTGAAGCGATGACGTGGGGTTCCACGCAGTTTCTTGCCAAAAATGCGAGATCTAAGAAGAGAATTTGTTTGGGCTAGCGGATATCTTTTATTCGGGCAAGATGTCCATTCCATCGATGTCAGTGTCGAGTCTTGATAGCTTCTAGATTTTCCATCTTTCCCCGGAGAACTTCGTTGATTGTAATTCGGTCCTGTCACGTGTTCTACAGAATTTGATGAAGTTTCATTTGATGAAACTGTTCAAATGTAAATGGTGTACAAATTATACACTTACGTATATTTATTCACAATAAACAGAACAAACCTGAAGTTACTTAAAAAATCTCACACCAACAAACAATTTCTTATAAATATTATAACATATGATCATATTTTCAATAAATATATATAGCAATATAGTTAACAATATCTTTTTAATTTCTCAAATAAAACATTGCTATGGATCATGAGAAACATCTAACATTAAAAGACAAACAATATATTTAAATTCAATCCCTGGGCCTGGCAGTATGTACTTGGACTCACTGGAAATTGGGTGAGGGAGAGAAATAACCAAGAAATACTAATGAAGCACTAGATGTGATATCCTTAGACACGGTCAGTAGAAATAGAAAAATACACTCTCGTAGATTATAAAGGGAACAATTTAAAATTAACTGTACATTACGCGGATCAACAAGTACCTGATGAAGACTGGATAACCCAATATCCAAAATAATATGATAACAGCAACAAAGATGGTGACAATAGTTTTCATGTAAATAATGAACATATCAAAAGGATAATAAGCAAGAAGGGTGAGTTGACAAGAAAGAACATGTTTTAAAAATCTGTTATTGTAAATGTAAACATATATATATATATATATATATATATTGATATAAACCCGGTATGGCACCATAAAGTAATGAGTCAACACAGTGGAAGGTCAAGAACATATATTACGTCAACGAGAGGTACAAACAAATACAAAGAGATACAAAGAGAAAGAGTCATAATAGGCAGACAGAGTAGGCTGAGCTGAACTGAAGTCGTAATGGAAACCAGTGTCTTTGTCGCCCCGGCTCTGACCTCTCGGTTAATATAGGCAAAGAAGTGTCTATTATTAAGTGGTTAACTCCCCACAATATATATATATATATATATATATATATATATATATATTGATTTATCTGTAAATTTAGATAAAACTTAGTGGGGAAATAGTTATTTTCAACATATCATTTTAAGGCATGCATTATTCGACCCCTTATAAACATAGATTGAGAAAAAATTCTAAGCCCAAAGGTTAGCTTAGATGAAAAAAGGGGTTGGGATGTATTAGTTTTATTTTGGTCAGGATAGGGGAAAGAATTTAGTAGTAATTTCTTCTTTGGTGGTGGGAGGTATGTGGCTTGACCCTTGAGTTAGTAGTGGTAGGTGGTGGGGAAGTAACTTCTTGGCCAAATTAAAAAATATAATTAGGATTAATTGGGTGAATAGGAAAATTATGTAATTTATACTTATTTCTATGGCGATACATACTTATGATCTCCTTTCGTTTGTTCAGGAGTATATTTTAGTTTTCAAATTTTCAAATTTTAATTTTTTCTGTCAAACATAGATTACATCTAACTGTTAAGCTATTAGGGATCCTAGATATATTGGTATTGTGAATTTCAGCTTATAATATTTACTTTTATTAAATATATTTACAATAACATATTACTATCATATTGTAAATAAGTATATATAATATAGTTACGAATATTTTTTAATTCCAGAAATATAAGCATTTTTATGAATCCAGATAAACATAATTAAAAAAAACACTATATTTAACTCCAATCCCTTGCCCAAGCAGTATAAATCAGTGGAAATGGGGAGAGTAATAACCGACGAGTACTAATTAAGAAGTAGCTGAGATATCCCTAGAGATGGTCATCGGAAATAGAACAATCTACTCTTGTAGATTAAATAAAGGGAACAGTTTGAAATTACCTGAACGTTACCCGGATCAGCAAGTACCTGATGAAGGCTGGATGGCACAATGGCCGAAACATTGCGATAACAACAACAGAAATGGTGACAATAATTTGTATGTAAAAATTGATAACTTCTCATTACAGGAATTCAGGCAGAAACGTATGTCTGAATGATTTGAAAATCTGTTGGAAATTTTGGAGAAACTCTACAGAGATTACAAGAATAATAAAAAAGAAACTGAAAACATTGGCAAGATAAGAACATAAAGAACTTTTCTTAAAAAGGTCAGATGAAGAGATTTGAAGGACATCAAAAGCGTAATAAGAAAGAAGGGTGGGTTGACAGGCACGGCTTCTGCTCCGATGAACTTAGCTCCCTGGTGCCTCTTACATATGAATTTTCTCGAGCCACAAGGTTAGCAACTAGATCCCACCCTTTTACTGTTAAACCAATAAAATGTAAACGCAAATTCTACTCCATCAACTTCTTTTCTCGCACTTCCCGCCTGTGGAATTTTCTTCTGTTTACTTGCTTCCCTGACAGCTATAATCTCCAAGAATTTAAATGTAAAGTCAATAGTCATCACCTATGTCACTAACTTGTATCCTCACTCTCATGCTCATTTTTCCATTCACTTCACTCTCATCAGTATTCTCATCCTTCTCTTACCCACTTCCTGACACCCCCCTAACCTGTCACACTTTCTTATAACTTTCCTCCTATGTAACCCCTGCTCATTAGTGGCAATAAACTTCCTTGCTTGGGGCGATATGATTACAAAAAATACTTTAAAAAGCAAAGATGCAAACAAATGATGCAGAATATTGATTAAAATGATAGAAACAAGCAAACTGATCCTTTATTTAAATATCAAATGCAGCAAATATATAAGCTGGAAAGAGAAGCACATGAAATATATTCTTAAAAGAGAAATAATATATCTAAATCGAATTCCTTGGCCAGTCAGTGTGTACCTGGAATCAATGGAAATTGGGCTGAGCAATAACTGAGAAGTATTAATCAAGAACTACACGAAATATCCTTAGACGTATTCCGCGGAAATAAAAATGAAAAACACTCGCATAGATTGAATAAAGGAGACTCTTTGAAAGTTACGCAGATCGATAAATACCTGATGAAAGCCGAGGTGTTGGAGTAAAACAATCGAAGCGTTGTGAGAACAACAACAAAGAAGAAAACAATAATTTACATGAATCCATCGTCCTGCTGCTCTAGATAAAGTGGCAAAGCAGACTCAAAATCTTTAGCCTCAGTAGGTGACCAGTCTATAATAAGGAAATGCTCATCTATTATTTTTACGTCATGGTAATTCACTATTTGGGAAAGACTTAAGAGTAATCAAGAATCTTTACTGGCAGCAAACCGCTTGTATACGGACAGGTAATGAATTCAGCTGATATACAAAGATAGAAAGGTGCGTAAGACAAGGATGTGTCTTTTCACCGAATCTGTTCAACGTGTACAGTGAGAATATTTTGAGGACCCTAAAAGTTATGCCTGAATTCGTCATCAGAGGCCACAATTTAAACAACTTAAGGTACGCAGATAATACAGTGCTGATAGCAGACACAGAAAGGAAACCACAAGAGGCAGCTTAAGAGAGTGTCAAGAAAGGATTACAAATAAACTGCAAGAAAACCGAATGCATGGTTATCAGTAAAAAGGGCAGCCCAATATGCCAAATACAAGTCAGGGATATTAAAATCAAGCAAGTACATAAGTTTAAATATCTGGGAAGTCTTATAACAGAAGACTGAAAGTGCAACACAGAGATCCGAAGGCGAATTGGAATGGCAAAGGAAGCATTCCAGAAGTTGAGTAAAGTATTAAGAAATATGACAATTTCGCTAGAATCAAAGAAGAGAGTACTGGATTGCTATCTGTTGTTAGTCCTTCGATATGGCAGTGAATGCTGGACAATATCATCAAAGATGAAGGAAAAACTTGAAGCAACTGAAATGTGGTTCTACAGAAGGATGCTGCGAATATCATGGATTGAACATGGGAGCAATGATGAGGCTTTGGAAATGATGGAAATGAAAAGGAAATTAATACTGAGCCTCAGGAAGAGACAGCTAAAGTTCCTGAGACATGCAATGAGGAAATAGGGCTTGGAGAACCTGATACTAACAGGCCAGATAGAGGAGAAAAGAGAGAGGGGAAAGCAGTGGATAACATATTTGAAGGACGTAATTAGATGGATGATGGAACGAGGATTGCGTGGTGTAACAGGGGAAGGCATGTTAAGAGTCACCAGGGAGAGGGAGACGTGAAAAGCCTTGATCGCTTACGTCCTGAAAGGACAGGGCACATAGAAGAAGAAAAAGAAGAAGAAGAAGAAGAAGAAGAAGAAATCACAGATATAAAATAAGCTATTGAGAGTCATAATCAGCTACATTCTGAAAGGATATGACATTTTTAAAAACGGTAAATCGTTTCAAGTCTATAGATTTCGCATGAATTTTATCGTGTAATGTTGTCTATAACAATCAGTTTAATTTCATCTAATTTCTACAACTTTTACTTATTATATTCAGACAGTTATTATTTTGCTTTTAGTGTCGAGTTTCTTTCTTGCTCACATGCTCTGTTTATGTTATTATCAACAATCGTCGCTATAATGACATCGGTTCAAGACTCTCCTTCATCTGTGAGGAAATTGTTCAACATTCATTGTCATATAGCAGGACTGATATTAGCAGTTCAGTACTCGTTTCAGTTTTGATTCTTAATTTAAACTACCAAATAGTTCAAATATTTTGTGTTATTCAAAGCATTTGTTGTTAGAATCACATCTCTTTTACCGCGAGTATCATCTTCATCTGTTAAGAGAATGACTATCAGTCAATGCCGTATAGCTGATTAGATATTACGTAGTTGCTCAGTACTTTTTCTTTCGATTTCTCCTTAAAACATCTCCGCTGCTGACATAACCAGTCTATATTTTTCTAACCGACACTATATGTGTAAAATTTTTGTCTGTTAGTCATAATATAAACGTTCTTTGCGAGCGGTTTGATTCTGTGTGGCAAGCATAGAGAAAGACTTCAACATGGGTTTGCCGCCGAGTAAAGAAAAGTAAATCATGCCAGCACCATAAATTCTGGAAAGCACGACCCACCATAGATCGTAGCTACTTGCAAGCTTTTCTCAATGCCTGATGACACCAAGTTATTTACATGGATCTCTCCACCTCATAATGACATGATATAGTAGATGGTCTTTTTAAAGTGGGGTGCCGATGAGCGTACACATAGACCTATATAAAAAAATTACCAGTCCTCGCGACTACTGTCACACTGGCTCAAGTATTTGACCGATCTCGCTCAGGTTTAGTGCAATGAGGGAGGTGCTGCTGCAGGGTTGGAGTGTCTGGCACCAGATATCACTCAAAGTTTTTTCCGCATTCTCTATGAAAACAGTAACTCAGTAGAGAGAGAGAGAGAGAGAGAGAGAGAGAGAGAGAGAGAGAGAGAGAGAGAGAGAGAGTTGCCACCGCAGACAATGTGCGGGCAGTAAACTCTCTTTCTTCAAGCGAATCCTTAAATACATATCGAACTCATGAACACACATCAGCCAATGGTATCAGAAGAATCTCACTCGTGCATGCGCAGCTACAGCATTGAAAAGTACGGCCTACATGTAAAACACACGAATAATCTTGCTCATTTAGCTTCAGATAACTCGTCACAATACCTCATGAAATACATGTTAAATTTTATGTTGCTTTCATTATAGTTGACAATCTTGAAAAAAATCTCTCGGCATTTTCAGAGTAAAATCAATCACTAAAGTTAAATCACTTTCAGTGATATTTATCTCGCTCACTGATGAAAACCGAATTACAGGTTTAAAAAAATTGCAGCATTCTTCAAATAACGTTTAAAATCTCACCTGAATACAGATACGGTTAAAAATAAAACATAATATAATATAATATAATATAATAAAGTAATTAGTTATCGCTTTTCAAACCAGAGAATATTTAAAGTACAACGACGGAAACGCATATAAAAAAACAAAAAAAAAAACAACCTCAATTCAAATGATATTAGGTTATTATAGAACAATTCAATATTAATATATATATATATATATATATATATATATATATATATATATAGTCACCTCTAAAAATATTGAAACGCCAATTCCTTTCTTGTTATTGTTCACTGAAGATATTTGGGTTTAAGTTCAAAAGATGAATATGAGGCAAGTGTTCAGGATTTCAGCTTTTATTTCCTGATATGCAAATTTATGTGTTAAACAACTTAGGACATGCTACTTTCTTTTGAACCACCTAGTCTGCAAGTAAGCAAAACTACTGTAACACATGACTGACAGGTGTTTCTTGTTTCCGAAGTGTTGCTTTTTAGATTGATTGATTAAACGTTAAATAGCTCTGAATGACCACTCTTGATTTTAGTCTTGGGTTACACCTGCAGAGACTGTATTTCTTGTTAAAAAGGATAAATCAACATGAAGACGAGAGATCTGTCTCTAGGAGAAAATTGAGTCATTTTGAAACTGAGAAAAGTAAAAAATCAATCAGTGCCATTGGACAAACATTGGGCATAGCCAACGCAACAATTTGGAATGTTCTGAAAAAAAAAAAACTACTGGTGTACTGAGCCACAAACACAGTACAGGTTCATACATTAGACCTTGTCTGCATCTAAGTTATACCTTGAAAATCAATACGCTGCGAGAATTAAGCCTTGCAAGCCCTCCTTCCTCATTATGCAAATAAAGAATTTTCAGCTGTGACTTCCAGATTTGAACCCATTCTTACGATCGGAACGCTGACGTTCTACCATTCGAACATCCTCATCCTTGCAAGGCTATACTTGTATTGTATACACAGAATTGCATTGTCAAGCGGAAACAGAAAATAACTGCGATTGACTAAAATATCTTGTAGTAATTTCCGGTCCTTGTGATGTCAGAATTGCAAGCAAAACTTTAAAGATATCTGCAACAAGAGCAAAAGAAAATATGAAATAACGTAAAAAAAAAAGAAAAAGAAAAAAAAGAAAAAGAAAAGTGAGACACTGGCGTCAACAGACCGTTATATATGCCAATAAAAAACCCGAAGAAAAACTCGATTATCTTTAAAGTCTTACTTTCATTCGCGTTGGTGCAGATATAGATATTCATTCGACAGTGTGTTTACGCTTACATTTGTAAGTGTTTGCGCTTACTAATATGTGTAATTACGGTTTCGACTTTCTTAATATCGTCCGGGTAAGACATTCTCTCAGGCCTGTCAGTGAAATACTCTCTTGTCTCGACATTCGATAGTGTTGTGTCTCGGCGGGTAGACAGGTATTGCGACGTCAACGACTCGCTCCTTCTAGCCAGATAGACATTTCACACACAATGAAATATTCAGAGTACCGACCTGGCCCTTTGATGTTAACAAGGAGCGCTCTTAGGTCCCGAACATTAGAAATGATTTAGTAATAGATGTGATTGGAATTGGTCAATGAAAATCCACAGGAGAGCGGTATAGAAAAGGGAGATAATACTAATTTTAAAAAGTCAACAATGAGAAACAAAATTTAGCATTAGAAAAAGAAAATCATAGTAAAAGTTGCTTTTAATATTTGTTAAACATCTGGAATGTTTTTTTAAGAATGCGAAAAACAAACAAACAAACAAACAAACAACAACAACAACAACAACAACAACAACAACAACAACAAAAAACCCAGTTACTAGTTTATTGTATTTGACAATTCATATGTTTATTAGCTTGTTCGAAAAAAAAAAGTCCAATTTTAGAATCAACTTTTATTCTCGAATTGATATATGTATAAACTGTGTTTAAATTAGGTAATTCTATTAAAGCACTAAAAAAAAGCATATAATGAAAGAAAAAGGTCCCAAACTAAATAAAAACGAAATTTTTCCATCAAAATGTTCACGTTATTATCAACAGGAAAAATCAAATTCGTTCGAATTTTTGGTAAAAAAAATCTTGTTTTGATTTTAGTTACCAGCTAACCAAATCGTTACGAGAGTTTACAATGGAAATTGTAATATTACGAAGGTACCTCCACTCATTTTCGATATCTAAATTTTAAATTTAATTTTTAAAAATAAAAAAGTTTTCTTGAAAATTTTATTTTAGTTTTAATTGAAAGCAAAATGATTATATTTACTATTTCCAGTAAACAAAATACTCTGGTATATTTCAAACAGAAATTATATTGATTGGAGTCTAAAATTGTTAGATTTTAAAACAATTTTCAGTTTTTCGGCCATTTTTGAGCGATTGACAGATTTGTAAACAATTTATTTTTCGATGTTAAAATTCTGGCAAAAATTAAATAGACATCTGTGACACATGGTTTTTTGTAAATTAGCAAATATAAGGTTAAATGAATCAGATTTATGCAAGTATTACTTATTTATAGCATGAAATTTAGAATATAACTATTTTTAAACACAGAGTCGACATTTCTAACCTACCCACCGCAATTGAAATGTGTTGACAGCTCGAGATAAGATAAGCGTGTGGCGATCATAAGTGCCATAATTTTACAATTTTTCCGGTGAAGGGAAGTAATCCTAAAACAAAGACCTTTTAATTTACACATAGAAATTACAATACAAAAAAACTTCAAATGCAAACACACAGAAAAAAACTTTGAAAATTATTCTAATGATGGCTTAATGATTTGTATTAAATTTTTCAATTTTTGATTAGTAAATATAGTCTTCAATTTGTAAACTGCCAGCCTAATGTCTAAAAGAATTGGAAATATTTTTAAAATATTTTAAAAACTTTATTAATTATCATAATTAAAAAAATAAAATAAAAACAATTCTTTTAAATTTCATTATTAATCGATTTTTTTTTCTTCAAACTATAATGTCTGACATTTATATTATTTATTAAAACAATCAAAAGCTTATCTAATTAAGTAATGTCATAGTTTTATTGCATTTTTTACTTTACTATTCAGAGCAGATTTTCGGTAAAAATCGCTTAATGGTTTTAAAAAATAATACATGATTTACATTCTGCAATGAGTCCTGCTTTTTAAGTAATAAAACCACTTTTGCCTACAGAATTTAATTTTTGAAATTTCATGAATTTCCGTGGAGGGTGGGTAACAGATGTAAAACAAAAATATTTTTACTAAGATTTTTTCAAAATTTCAAAATTAATTCCATTCATTTACGACTAAGTCCTGAGAGTTTCATTTAAATTATTTAATTTTTGCAAGAATTTTCAAATTAATGTGTTTGTCACCGGAAACAAACTGAGTTATGTAATATTACATTTTCCTTTCTAAACTCTCGTAATGATTTGTTTACCTGCTAACTCAAATCAAAACAAAAATTTTGACCAACATTTTTAACGCGTTTGAAAGGATTAAAAATATTTTTAAAAATAGTTAAAAATACTTTAATCTTTCCTCTTAAGGATAATATAAACATTTTGATAGAAAAGTTTTTTTTACTAAGTTTAGGGACTTTATTTTATTCATGCTATGTTGTTTTTTGGCGATTTAGTAGAGGTACGTAACTCCGCGAAAACGCATTAATTTGGAAATGCTTGTAAAAATGAAATAATTGTTGGATTTTAATGAAACTTTTAGAACTTATTCACAAATGAATGAAATTGTTTTTGAGATTATTATATTTTAAAAATCTAGGTAAAAAATTATTTTACATCTGTAACCCCCACTTCACGTAAATTCATGAAATTTTAAGAAATTAAATTTTCTTGTGAGAATTAGTTTTATTGGTTAAACGCAGGACTCATTGGGGTTTGTAAATCATGTACTATTTTTTTCAGACATTTTGTGTTTAATTCTGAAACTCTGCTCCCAATAGAAAAATAAAGCAATGCAATGTAACTATGACAGTATTTATTTCGATAAGCTTTTAATTGCTTTAATAAATCATATATATTAAGAACATTATAATCTGAAGAAAAAATTGTTTTTCGATCAATAATGAAATTTTAAAAGAATTGTCCTCATTTTTTTTAAATTAAAATAATTTATAAAGTCTCAAAAATAGTTGAAAAATACTTTAAAGATTTTTTGGTGTTAGGTTATTTATCAATTAAGTGAAAACTATATTTACTAATAGTATAGTGAAAATTTTAATACAAACTGTCGTACTTTCGTATTTTTAATGTAATTTTGATTTTTTGTGTGTATTTGAAGATTTTGTTTGTATGGTAATTTCTATGTGTATATTAAAAATAAGTATCTTCACGCAATTGCCGAAAAAAATAAAACGGCATAGAATGACGGACTCAAACTTTATAAAAACAAACTTTTATCATCAAAATCTTTATGCTATTATTAAGAGGAAAAATCAAATTTTGTTTTCATTATTATTTAGAATTTTTTAATCCTTTCAAACACGTTCGAAGTTTCAGTTAAAATTTCTTTTTTTGTTTTCCGTCAGCGATTCACAGTATGTTTGCGTAATGGGACCATTAAGGAAAACGTAATATTACAGAAGTCGTTTTTTGACGATAAAAGACACTTTAATTTAAAAATTCCTGCAGAAGTTAACTGTCTGATTTTAATAAAACTTTCAGAACTTATTCACAAATAAATGAAATTTTTTATGCAATTATTATATTTAGAAAATCTTGGTAAGGATTTTTTTTAACATCTGTACCCCACCTCTAATCAATTGCATAAAACTTCTCGAAATACATTATCTATACCAATTTTTGATTAGCTAAATGGAGGACTGATTAAGGAATGTTAATCATGTAATTGGTTGCTATTTACGAGACCATTTTTCCGAAAATCTGCTACGAATGGTAAAATAAAAAATACATTAAAGCTACGCCATTTTTAATTTAGATAATCATTTAATTGATTTTATAAATAATATAATTTAAGGATATCATATTCTGAAGAAGAAAAACGTTTGATGAATAATGAATTTATATAAAAAATGTTTTTTTCTTTGTTAATTAAAGTTTAAAAAACTTTTAAATTTCTTCACTTATTAATTTATTAAATAAAAACTTTATTTACAAATCGAAAATTCAAAGGCTTAATACAAATATTTTAGAATTAGAATTTTAAAAATAATTTCTAATGTTTTTTTATTTATGCTAGACTGCACATTTTCTCTTACGATGGAAACTTATAAGAGACTTACCATTAAAATGGACATATGTTTCGAGAGTTGCTCCCCTTACGAAATGTTAAATTAAGTTATGTCAATTTTTGGTCACCATACGAATTTACGGCAGGAGGTTATCATCACCTACTTGAAAGATCAACGAGTCAGATCTTTCTGATTAAAAAATACTTTCATTGTAAATTTCATGCCATAAACAACTAACATTTGTTTCAAATCAGATTAATGTAACTTTAAATTTGCTAATTTTCCAAAAATAACGAGTGCGAGATGCATATTTTATTTTTGCAAGATTTTTAAAACCGAAAATTAACTTTTGTTTACAAATGTGTCGATCGCTCAAAAAATGGGTGAAAAATTTAAAATTTAAAAAATATCTCAAAATTTTAGATTCTAATGAATATAATTTCTGTTTGAAATGCACCATGGTATTTTACTTAATGGAAATAGTAAATTCAATCATTTAGCTTTCAATTAAGCTGAAATTAAAGTTTTAAGAAAAAGTTTATATTCTTAAAAATTCAATTTAAAACTTAGGTATTGAAAATGGAGGAAGGTACTTAATTAAAAGTTATTCATTATCTATCTATCTATCTATCTATCTATCTATCTATCTATCTATCTATCTAAGTTAGTCCATATCAATATGTCAGTCCTTGTCTGTTCATATCTATCTATCCCAGTCTGTACCTATGTATGTATGTATGTATGTATGTATGTATGTATGTATGTATGTATGTATGTAGATATCTATGACAGTAATTAATCATTCTTCATTGTTATGATCTGCCAGCCTTCCGTTTACCCGCCCACCAAAAGGTTTGCGTGTCTTTCAGATTTTGTGCACAAACTGATTACTCTTTTTACCTCCTGATTGTCCTTGTTAACCCCGTTAATCAGCCCGGAAAGTGCTTAATGCCGGCCCACCAACCACTTCCGCCAAACACTAATGAACACTCACATTTCTGCCTAAACCACGCGGCGTCGGCGCCAATCAGTAAAATGCAGACAGTGCGCTTAAATGTCAGATAGTTTTTAACACGACTTCACCAGGTTTAATTTGTGGGCATCGCGCCATGGTAGAGTTGCGGACTGTAATCAAGTTTCAATATGTACATATTTACATATAGTTCATACCTGACGACAAGATGATCAAATTTCAAATAAAAATTGTTTGGCCTTTTAAAACACTATATTGATTCAAAAATAGTTTCAGTTTAAATACAGGAGCCCAAAAAATGACATCAGACGACCGTCTTATATCATTTTCCAGTTACTCAGTGATTTTTAACTGACAGAAACGGGAATTAGCCCGCGTGACACAGATGTGCATTTCACTTTTATTCAAAATTTGTGTGTATAATACGCTCACGTGGGCAACTGCATATTTTAATTATTTGATAGACACAAAAATTATTTCTACAAAATTTGTTAAATAATTCTATTTACTACGGAATAATTTTAAAAAGTTCAATAAGTTTTTGTAATTCTCTAATTCTTATGAGTTTAAAACGTTTTTCTTTGCTTTCCAAATTTATGAATTATTACTCAGTCCACGGTAGAAGCTGTCCAGACTGAATGGGAGTGTAATGTAAGTGTAATGTATTATTCCAGTATTTTATATCAAACTCTTTCAAAATGTGTATGTGCGCGCGTTCGTGTGTACATAAGCTAGTGCAAGTAGATATAAGTCACTCGCACAGAGCGCAGACACACGGATAATCATCACATACGCGCATGAAAAGTCACAAGCAGCCAATATCTGACGAACAAAGAATCAACCCTTCCTTATAATATAAGTTACTTGTGGGTATAATAATATTTCTGATACGAGGTAGTATTTATAGTATTTACATTATTCGGACTATTGTTCTCATCTTTGTTGCTATTTGTACGATGTTTCGGCCGTTGTAGGCTCCGGCCATCTTCAGGTGCTAGGAATTTCGAACCGAACCTTTTTTTGCAATCACAGTGAATATAGAGGTTGGTTAGTTTCTGACTTGACTCTTAGAATTGAGAGTTCAATACCAGGCTACAGCAGTGATGAACAAGTAAATTTCAGGGTTAGACTTCCAATCGCAGCTTTACGCAAGGAATGAGGATGATATACCCCAGTGATTATAATAAAAGGTTCGGTTCGAAATTCCTAGCATCTGAAGAAGGCCGGAGCGTACAACGGCCGGAGCGTACCACGGCCGGAGCGTCGTACAAATGACATTAATGATGAGGACAAGAGTCCGAATAATGTAAATATTGTGGGTATAATTCTTTTAATTATGTCCCCCAAGCAAGACAATAATGCCACTAATATGTTAAGCGTTGCTGGGAGTGAAAAAGAATGGAATTGGAAACTCAACCCTAAACAAGAAACAATGGATATACCTCTACTTTTGCTCAAAAGATGAGGAAGGGGTATAAACATGACGATAGACGAACCTATTTACTATTATTGAAAAGAGAATACCTAGGAAAGCTGTGATTTTAAATATTGAATTATACACTTAGCATGTCTTACTTATCTGGGTGATTGTCGTAAGCAATTTCCTTTTCTTTCAAATAGCTCTTATGTCCGTGTACTTGTAGGAACCAGAGTAAACAAAAAAAAAAAAAAATACGTATGGAGATTTACCTATGTGTATTAACTGAGGTGCAGTAAATGCTGAACTAATTTCGAAAATTGTTATAAGGAAACTCGACTTTCAGTTTTTCCTTTATGTGTAATATGTCTTCGGGAAATTGCTTTTCACAACTTCCTGCGTTTATTGCCTCAAATATCTTTTGATCCTATTTCAGACATCTTTGTCCATATTCTGCTATCCATTCACGAAACTGGTTAAGTTGATTAGTTGCAATTTTATGCTTCTTCACTTGCCTTTATTATGTCCTGTGAGTGCTAAATTCTTCAAGCATTCTTTCCTCGTTATGAGTCCCCAAAATTTCAGCTCTCTCAGAATCAATTGTCTTGCGGTTCCTATTTTCTAGTTGCTTACATGTGTTTCCCATGGTATTCTCAGGATACGTAGACAGAACGTCATCTGGCTTAGGATCACCAAAGTTAAACAACGTCTAGTCTGATCAGTACCTAGATGGGTGACCGCTTGGGAAAACCAGGTGTTGTAAGCTTGCACATACATATGACATAATAAAGCTTACAGCCAAATCACCTTGAAATACCGGTTCCAGTACGATCACCGAAGTTAAGCAACGTCGAGTCTGATCAGTACCTAGATGGGTGACCGCTTGGGAAAACCAGGTGTTGTAAGTTTGGATGTGCGGCTGGTGTAATATATAATGGCTCGAAATTGTTAATCGGAGAACCATGTTCCAATTCTAGTCGCATTCATTATATTTAATTCCGGGCAAATACTCCCGGGAAAGATATTAATCCACCTTTTTTAACCTACCCTGCTACTGGTTGATTATGTGCGTTGTGGTGGCAGATGTGCGTTGTGGTGGAGTGGATATCGGTTCGGAACGACAAATCGGGAAGCCGAATTCGTATTCCAGTTGAATTCCTTGCATTCACTTACGCGCAAATACCATTTGGAAAGGTATTAATCTGTCTCGTCCCACGAGTTATGGGTTAAATAACAGGGCAGATTGGGTTCCCTTGCCTTGGCTGGCAACTAATCTACCGCAGAAAGTAATACCAATACTGCGGGATAATCTTCTGCTCAGTCAGTCTGTCTCTTTCGAGACATGATCGCCCAAAGCGTGTATCACTAAACACATTATTATCTTCTCTCACCATCTTAAAATCTAAAATAATCTTTTCTGGCTTTAAATAACCTGCAATGGATTGATAAACCGTTGAAAAACGAATCAATCTTCATATCCATCGAGATCTGCACCTATTTCGTTTTCTTTTTATATCACCGTATGTCTGTTCAAAGGATATGACTGTATCATGGCAGTTATAGGTGGGATTGGTAGGTCAAGCAGTGGTTACGGCATATCACGTTGAATACACCGGTTCTCGTTCGATCACCGCAGTTAAGCAACGTGAGCCTGGTCAGTACTTGGATGGGTGACCGCTTGGGAATGCCAGGCGTTGTAAGCGTTCAGTGACGGATGTGCGTTGTGGTGCAGTGGATGTCGGCTTGGAAAGAGAAATCGGTGAACTGAGTTCGAATTCCAGTTGAGTACCCTGCATTCACTTAAGCACTGGTACCCTTGGGAAAGGTATTAATCCGTCCCTTCCCTCCAGTTATGGGTTAACTAACAGAGTGGAGCCCGGAGGCAACCGATCCAGTGTTGGTGTTCCAATAAAACACCCTTGGTAGCCCTGGCAAAGTATCAAGCGTTCAGCTATTTGACAAGATTATGAATTTCGCAATATACTGCGCCAGGGTTCCAAATGCACAGGGAATACTGGAGGGGTGTAGTGAGTTCTATCTCGGCCAAGGACGACAACGAGGTCAAGCAGGAACCGTTGCGTTCACTTTCGTGTAAATATCTTTATAAAGGTATGGATCTACTTCTCCTAGTTTCAGATAGGGGTTAATTAGCAGAGTAAGCTGACATCCCTAACTTTGGTCGTAAATCAGTCTAGGAAAAAGAAAACTCCTCATCAAAACCGTTTAAACGGGGGGGCTAGCAGGGGCTCTATATGAAGCAACTAATTGCAATGAAAACAACTGCAGCAACACTAATCGTGGTGAGGCTGTAACTCTGTACCCTTATTGGGTTATATATGGTATATATCTATTTATTCCGGTCTACTTTTTGGCTGCGGTCTTCCCAGAAAAAGTAAAAAAGAAAAAATTTCGGGTGCTAATTTTGAAGGTAGACAAGACTACATCACTTAAGTTTTTTTATTTGCTTCTTTTGGTCCGAAGCTTAAAAAATACCTGTGCCAATTTATTCCCTAAGTAATCTTAATGTCTTTTTACTCAAGCCAGACCTCAAATGAAGCTCGTACATTCGATCCGTCGCTAAAAATGCTAGAAAAATGGTCGATTCTTTGTAATGATTGGGGAAACATCAACTTGAGATTCTGTTTCACAAGGCACTCGTTCGCAGAAGGAAGCAGTTTAAGTGGAACTCGCCGATGGAATCCGGAAGTAATGTGGGTGATTTGCTTTTATGTAAGTGAGATGGTGGGTCTTAGCCGTGAAGGTTAAACCTGGTGAATCTAAGGAATGTAGTTTGTCCGAACACCTTCCGTTGAAAGTTGCGACAGAGCAGTGACAGATTCGCCACATCCTGCCTTTGAAGGAGAGAGAGAGAGAGAGAGAGAAAGAGAGAGAGAGAGAGAGAAAGAGAGAGAAAGAGAGAGAGAGGGAGAGAGAAAGAGATAGAGAGATAGAGAGAGAGGTTGGAGGATAGAAAATAATCATTCCCCAACAAAATCTTGGAGACGCTTTAAACTCTGTCAAGCCCGGAAAATGAGGACTGGGTAGATCTCAACCCAAATAGAGCAACAGTAATCCATTTTTCGGCCTGATCTGGCGCTTACAAAGGTAATGGTAGCATAAAAAGTCAGTTATTTACTGGAGTGATACAGGGAGCCCATCATATTCCTACTTTTTTATGTTTTCTTTTTCGCTCAATTTTTTTTTCTTGCACACGTTTCATTCCATCATCACTGATCGCTCCCTGAATTATCACCATCCCATGAATGTATGTTTCCTCAGGGAGGCCCCGTGGCTTGAGCGCCTCTTGAGTCTTAAACTCAACTCACCTCTCAAGTGAAGCACGTACATACGATCCATCTCTAAAGATGCTGGAAAAATGGTCCGTTCCCTGTACTGCTCCAGTAAGCACCTGATTCCTTGTGCCATCCTCTACCTTTACAAGAGTTAGGCCAGGGGGAAAATGGTATACTCGTGTCATATATGGGTAGGAACTGCCCAGTCTTAACTTGCCAGTCTTGATAGAATCCAAAAGCATTGTGGGTGACTAATTACTACCCAACGTCGGAAGCCACTTGCTGCTCTATCGCTATTTGCATGGAAAGTTTTCAGACGAACTACACTCCTTAGACCCAGCATTTCTAACCGTCACAGCTGACCCGCCATGTTGCACACATTATAGCGAACCACCCTTATTCCTTTAGTATTTCATTGATGAGATGTAAATTCCACCCGAAAAACTTCTTCCTGCGAACCACTGCCCTTTGGAACCGATTCCTAAGAGAGTATTCTTTGGATTGTTACAATCGCAACCTGTCCAAATCTAGGGTTAACCGTTATCTTTTCCACATTATCCACATAACCGCATAAACTGTGCCTCTTACACTGTAACCCTCTCCCTCGAGTGGCTCTTTTACTTTGTACAGGGCGAACATCACTTTTAATGTTCATGAAGCAAGGGATACTTTCTACTGTAATAATAGATTAACATATTTTTCTTTTTTTCTCAGTCAGTTAAGTGCCATACGTGATATACGCTTGGGCGATTATGTCTCGATAGAGACATGACTGACTGGGCAGAAGATTATCCCGCAGTAGGTTGCCATTGCTTTCTGCGGTAGACTGGTTGCCGACCAAGGCTATAGAACCCAATCTGTCCTGTTATTTAACCCATAACTGGAAGGAATAGTCGGATTAATACCTTTCCCAAGGGTATTTGCGCGTAAGTGAATGCAGTGAATTCAGCTGGAATTCGAACTCGGCTCCCCGATTTCTCGTTCCGAGCCGATATCCAATGCACCACAACGCACATCTTTTTTTCTCGCTCACATAAAAATAATGACAGCTGTAAAGAGAAGACAAGAAATTTAAACATGGATTTTATTTAAAGATACTGTCCAACTTCACGAAGAAAAAAATAGGAACACGCACACATCTATCTTGCTAGCTAGAGAAAGATAGGGTAGGTAGGAGAGGAATAAAAGAGCTAATGCAATGTTTTCTTCTTATTTGATGATAATTGTAATAAACATAGTCAGCCATTAAAATATATCCGGGCGGTCGTTTGTACTGCAATTGTTTCATTGACTAAACTCCAGAAATATTTTAATTGCCCAATAACGCAACAACGAAAATGGGAAATTATACACAAGGCCCCTAAATATGTCATTTAGATAGGAACATGTAAAGTATACAAGCCACAGAATGAAGGAAAGAAGAAAGGAAAAAATATAAAAGATGGAGGCAAAACGCTGTTTTGACAAGAAGAAAAATGGGAGTTGAGTCGTATAGATTGCTAAGAAGCCATATTTGCATCCTCCCGAAAATAATCCTCTTAAAAATGAATAAATGTCAATCAAATGTAAGTAAATGGAGAATCGACAAAAAGAGGACACACATTCACATCTATCACATACACAGACATTCGATATATATATATATATATGATATTTGGAGATTTAGATACACACGCCAAGCAATAAAAAACAAAACCCATATACATATACATCCATACATACATACATATATATATATATATATATATATATATATATATATATATATATATTAACTGGTTCCCCGACCACATGTATTTTATCGTGCTACTAGATTAGCATTAAGATTCCACCCTTTTACTGCCGAAATAGTTAAATGTAACAACCTCTTCTCTAACAGTTTCTTTTCTCGCACTTCCCGTTTGTGAAAACATTTCCATTTACTTGCTTCCTTGATAGCTACAATCTCTAAAAGCTTAAATACAACATCAATTGCCATATTTTATTTACATCTTTTATCTTTCTTTCGATATCTACTTTAACTTTTTATTCTCTCACTCTAACACTCTGCGCAACAGTAGCATTCCTATCCTGCTTAGGAGTGAAATGATTTTAGTATATATATATATATATATATAACGAGGTCCGTCCAGAAATGTTTAATTCTTTAATATTAAAAGAAAAATATAGCCTCCTTATTGTAATGCCAGCAGAGTACACTACAAAATGTTGACTTTGGGTTTTCACACATTTATCGTACTGTTCCGTCTACTTTGTAAAACAATAACAATCTTTCGGGATCGCCATCAGCTGCTTCGGCGTATTTTCTTTAATGCTGCATTTTTTCTGCTGCGATTGCAATTTGTAAAAAGCCAGAAGTTTCAGAGAGCTAGATATGGACTATATAGTTCATGTAGAAATATTCCAGATATGAAGATATATCTATCCTGTAAATGTTTTCTAACATCTGTTTTATTGAGGAAATGCTGCTTTGAATAATAAAATCTTATATATATATATATATATATATATATATAAGAAAGTGAAAAATGTTTCGGATCACGCGGTTACGTTTCGTCATACGAAAAATTTTCCACTTTGCCATTCATCTTTTCCCCAAAAAACTATTCTTGATATACGAAAGCTTATACATAGTTATTCTTTCTTTCTATCTATCTATCTATCTATCTATCTATCTATCTATCTATCTATCTATCTATCTATCTGTAACAAAAACTCTATAAAATCTAAAAAGGAAAAAGAAAAAAACGTTTTTAGTATAAATTATAAAATTCTCTCATGTAGTATATCAAGAGATGTAGTGTGAAATATCAGTTAGGTTCTTTTAATACCTGTCTCTTTTCTAAGTTTTGTGAACTTTTTAGACAAAATACAGTCATATGTATGTGCGTGTGCGCGCGTCTGTGCGTCAGTGTGTGCTTATGTATACGCGTGCGATGTAAAACAGTTATGTTCTTTAAATCATTCCATCTAATACCAGTCATGATAGGCACTTTGGCGTGTTGCAATGGATAGAAATCCTGTTTCGCTCGTTCATTTATGACTTTAGAGAGTTCGCTATTTTTCGGACGCTCCCTACTTTGTGCCATATCTAAGGTACTTAGTGAATCGTTATAATACCAATAAGTCTTGAATTTGTTCAGTGATTGGGTCTGAGATGACAGGAGATCCGAGGAAACGTGTGGTCACTCAAAATATATATTCTAGTAGTGGTTGTGGAAATTTCAAGGAATTTTTATAACAATGATTTTTAGATTAAATTATGAATGCAAGTACTCACCGCAAAGATTAAAGCCAGAAATGCATTAGTAAATGTTTTTGTTGTATATTATCTTGACAGACAACGACAATGAGGAACACGTATATATGATAAATATCTACATCTAAACTTATTTATAAATGGAACTTTGTCTCTGTGTGTGTGTGTACGTTACCTATAGACTCCGAAACGGCTGAACCGATTTTCTTGAAAATTTACACAGTTGTACTATAAGCGTCTGCGAGTGTTCTTAGCTAGGTAACCCCGATAAATATCGAAAATCGATAATCGAAAAAATCGGGTTATAGAAGGAGTGGTCCGATTTTAATCAAATTTGATACACTCATAGACAAAGATATAAGAAACGATATTCAGAGGTTTCAAGGTTGCAGTTCTTACAATAGTGCAGAAAATCGTTAATATATATATAGCAAGATGTTTGTGTGTGTGTCTGTTTATCTGCCTGTAAGTCTGTATTTTTTCAGCCCTTTTATTTTAGTTTTTGCTTCGGGTTTGGCTCTAAGTAGGTATAACTGTAGTTCTTAGTTTCAGCCATGATACCATTTACTCAGAGGACTTATTTAGCCTTCAAATTTCAGTTTACGACGAAAAAAACCTATTTGATATCGATATCAGGAAATCAAAATTTGACTTACATCCATTCATTTTTTTTCAGTCTACGGTTTCGCTTTAACTGGAAACAACTATTGCATTTTAGTCCTTCGTGCCAACGTCCAAAGAAACTGAGCTCCAGAACCATGGATTAGTTTTAAAGCTTTCATTACACCCGAGCAACGCCGGGCAATACTGCTAGTAATCTTATATTTTCATTCTTCGTCTGTGACGCTTGTGTAGAGCAGGAGGGCGACTGTAGAAATATTGCATATACGAAGGAGATTTCCGGAGCCGTTAGCCAGTCTCTGTATCTTCAACCAAAAATCCTAAACTTTTTATAGTCTTAAAACTTCTACCTGACCCACATGGCCAAACCTCTTCACCCACGCAATACTTGTTTCTCATTGGTCACTGCTTACACTCATGCATTGTTTTTCCGGTTGCACTTTGTTGACATCATCTATGGCTAGATAGAACTGTTAATCACACCCTCGTCCTTTTGTTGAGTTTTATCTACAGCTGGATGTATGTGTCAACCACATCCTTTTCATTTTGTCGATTTTACCTACTGTAAATTACATCAGCTGTTCAAGGTAATATATTACACTTATTGACGTCAAAAATAAATGACTAAATGCTTCTTGGCAATTCAAATTACTCCTGTGAATAAAGTTTTAACAGGGATTTATTAAACACCATTTAGTGGAGAGGAGGGGTCTGAAATTGGATAAGTAATCCAAAATTATTTACAAAATCAGCTTACACTTCTAAGTATCCATTTTTGATATATATATTCAATGAAAATATACTAGTTTTATACTATATAAGTAAATGTTCTAGTGAATTCTGCGAGAATTGCTAATAAATTTTAATTAGTCCTGAACATACATGTACATATTAATTATCTTTTCAATACTATAATTTAGTCAGTAACATGGAAAACATTTGCAATGACAGCAGTGGATCTTTACGTGTTTCCTTCTGTGCAATGATAAATATCACACTTGATAAAGGAACACACTGTTTCAGAAGGCAAACTAATCCTTATACTGTCAATCTTCATTCTGAAACAGCAAAATCAATACGGCATTCACTAATAAATTAAATTCGAATAAATTTAAATAGGAATCATTGAATTAAATATGAGTTAAATTAAATGATAAATAAATTCAAATATGCAACTACAACAAAATAATCAATTACAATTAAATTTAATGTCAGTTTCAGTTTTTAGAATTGATAAGTTTTAATTAGTTGAAATAAGGGGCAATGTAAACTACTCAGTAAAGGTTACATACGTTAAGAGAGAGAATATTAGATATATTTTTAACCTAGATTCGTACAAAGTGGTCGGCTATCCGGTATAATCGCTATATTCATTTGCGAGTACCCTTCAAGTTTCGACTTAATATGAATAAAAACTCAAAAAAGGACATTTTTTTCACGGTACGTTCAGAATGTGCATTGTGGTGCAGTGGATATCGGCTCGGAACGATATCGGGGAACCGAGTTCGAATTCTAGTCGAAGTCATTGCATTCACTTACGCGCAAATATCCTTGGAAAAGGTATTAATCCGTCTCTTCCCTCCAGTTATGGGTTAAATAATAGGACAGATTGGATTCTGAAGCCTTGGTCGGCAACCAGTCTACTGTAGAAAGCAATGGCAACCTACTGCGTTATAATCTTCTGCCCAGTCAGTCATATCTCTAAAGAGACATGATCGCCAAGCGTGTATCACGTATGGCACTTAACTGACTGACTGAATCAAGATGATAATACTACCAAAAAATAAAAGGCTTGACAGAAAGCTTCCACCATTATTCACACTGTTCAGACTATTACCCTCATCCCTGGAACTAACCAACGCCTATACTCACTCTACCACTTGTTCTTGAGAACGTTGAGGCGTTGGTTAGTGACTCGATCGAAAGTGTTGTGAGTTCAATACCTGACTACAGCAGTAGTGAATAAATAACTTTGGATAAAGGCATTAATCCGTCTCTTCCCTCTAGTTATGGGTTAAATAATAGGACACATTGGCTTCTATAGCCTTGGTCGGCAACCAGTCTACCGCAGAAAGCAATGGCAACCTACTGCGTTATAATCTTCTGCCCAGTCAGTCATGTCTCTTTCGAGACATGACCGCCCAAAGCGTGTATCACGTATGGCACTTAACTGACTGACGTTCAGAATACTATACTATATACTATATGATACGTAGAAAAAGTAAGTAGTCGTAGGGTCTTAAATAAAGTTTTTATTCGCAAAATAGCCCAGGATCAGGTTAATTCATGTCGTTAAAAGGCGTAAAATCGACGATAGGCCTATTTCTGTCGCAGAGTGCAGGAGTTTAGGAGTCTGTTCGGTTTGCAATAGATATTCATAACAAATTCTTCCCCCAGAAAGTAGGCGTCCCCTAAAATTGGTTTCTAACAGCGCTACGGTTCCGTATACAATATGTTTTATAAGGATGCTGAGGATACAGAACACATGTGCAATGATGTGGTGTTGGAAAGGATGCAAATGAGAAGCAAACCGATAATAAATATCAGGAAGAGACAAATGAGGTTCCTTGGATACGTAATGAGGAAGGAAGGCCTGGATAACTTGATACTCACAAGTCGGATAAATGGAAGGAGATACAGGGGAAAGCAGCGCGAGACGTACGGGGCTTGGAAGAGATACCAAAAGAAAAATTACTGAGAGCGGCAAGAGACAGAGGCAAGTGGAAGTCCATGATCATCAACGTCCTGAAGGGACACGGCACAAGAAGAAGAAGAAGAAGAAGAAGAAGAAGAAGAATCCTATAAGACATAACTTTATATGAAGAAAGCTTCAAGAATGTGTTTTTTTTAAATTTACGCAATCATGAACATAAACAACGTATAGGGCAGGTACCGCCACGGTCTACCTAAAAAACAAACAAACAAAAACAAAAAACAAAAAACAAAACGAAAATATAATAAACATATCAGATAATTTAAATCCCTTCGTTGAACTCAAATTTCAGTTCTATTTTAAAGATAATACCCTAAAGTTAATTCGAATTAAAAATTAATTTCCGTGCATAAATAAACCTTTTAAGCATTTTTTAAACATGGGAACGTTTTTTGCTTGACTCTTTGAACTGTCATTGTATACGAAAATGTAAACAACAAATTTAAAATTCTCTTTAAAATCCAATATTTAACCTAGAGATGTGTTTCGAAGTCTTTTACTAAATTTAAAGACTAATTAACTAAAAGTAATGCTTACCTTTTACTTAAAACAAAATGAAAATAACGCTATATTTATACACGGTAGCCTTTAATGACAAATGACAAAGCAGAAATTCTGTAATTCTACCCCTGTCAGAAAAAGTAAAAATAAAACCTAAAGGAATACGGAAGACTAGCAGTGAATGCAAGTATTTCTTATTTATGTTTAAATATATATATATATATTTGTTAATTAATTATAATATTTTGTCATTAATAGTATATTTCCGGCGGAAATCTTAGTGAAGCATTATAAAGAAGAATGTTTGCATTTTTAGACATGACTAATATATGAAGAGGGTGTTTTGAATTTTTAGACATGACTAGGATATGAAGAGGATGGTTCGCATTTTTATTACAGAGAGAAAATGGAATTCTATTCTGGATACTTTGCAATCTTCTAACAATGAAAAGCAAAAAAATGTGCCCCTGAACTGGCTCCAGTCCTCTCCAAACTTTATAACTAGTGCCTCACTGCTTACTACTTTTCTGCTTGTTCAGAAATTAGAACATATATTTCTTCTTCTTCTTCTTCTTCTTCTTCTTCTTCTTCTTCTTCTTCTTCTTCTATGTGCCCTGTCCTTTTAGGACGTAGGCGATCATGGCCTTCCACGTTTCCCTATCCCTAGTGGCTCTGAGCACGCCTTCTCCTGTTACACCATGAAAACCTCGTTCCATCATCCACCTGATAAGGTCCTTCAAATATGTTATCCGCTGCTTTCCCCTGTCTCTTTTTTCCTCTATTTGGCCTGTTAATATCATGTTCTCCAAGCCCTCTTTCCTCATTGCATGTCCCAGGAACTTCAGCTGTCTCTTCCTGATGCTCAGTATTAATTTCCTTTTCGTTTCCATCATTTCCAAAACCTCATCATTGCTCACATGCTCGACCCATGATATCCACAGCATCCTTCTGTAGAATCACATTTCAATATTTTATAACATTATTCTTATTGCAACGAACTTGTCTTCAATTTTTTCAATAACATAGAATAGGAAAATTCAATAAAATATGTAAAACTATTAATCGCATGAGTGACATATATTCTTTTTCTATGTGCTGTGTCCCTTCAAGACTTAGACGATAAAGGCCCTCCACATGTCCCTATCTCTTGTCGCTCTCAACACCTTTTCTCCTGTGATCCCACTCAATCCCCGCACCATCCATCCATTTACTCATGTCCATCAAGTATGTCAAGCGTTGCATTCCCTTGTCTTTCTTCCCCTTTATCCGTCTCGTAAGAATCAAGTTTTCCAAGCCCTCCTTCCTCATTACATGTTCCAAAAGCTTCAGATGTCTTTTCCCGATGTTAAGTATCAGTTTCCTTCTTGTGTCCACCCTCTCTAAATAATCATGGCTGTTCGCGTGTTCCGTCTATGGTATCCTCAATATCCTTCTGTAGAACCACATTTCGGTTGCTTCAAGTCTTTTCTTAGACTTCTGTAATTTTCGCATACTGTTTGGGATTATTCTGCAACATTCTGGGAAGTATTTTTACAGTTAACGGAAAGGAGGAAACAACTCTGAAGGCGTATTTGCATAGTGAAAGTAACCTTCCTGATGCTAAGAAAACTATGAAAGAAAAATTATTAGAAACACCGAAAAGAGTACTGATCTATTATGTAATATCAGTCTTCTTATAAGGCAGTGAATGCTGGACAATCTCCTCGCAGATGAAGAAGATACTTGAAACAACAGAAATGTGCTTCTGCATAAGAATGCTGAGAATACAATGGACTGCTCGATGACAGAGAGACGTTACTACAGAACTTTTACCTATCATGATAAACACTGGCTAAGCTCTTTATCTTGAATGACTTTTGGAACTCAAGCTCATCCCATACTTCAGGTGAAGCATATATATGTATACGATTATTCACTAAAGATTCTGGAAAAATTATCAGTTACTTGTAACAGTCCAGTAAGTACCTAACTCGTACCATGCTTTATATTACAAGAGCCAGATCAAACCAAAAGACAATATCTTTACAAGACTTTATCTTTACAAGAGTCAGATCAGACCAAAGAACCTTATTTTTACAAGACCTTATCATTACAAGAGCCAGCTGATTTGGCTCTTGTAAAGATAAGGTCTTGTAAAGATAAGGTTCTTTGGTCTGATTTGGCTCTTGTAAAGATAAGGTCTTATAAAGATAAGATTTTTTGGTCTGATTTGGCTCTTGTAAAGATAAGGTCTTATAAAGATAAGGTCTTTTGGTCTGATTTGGCTCTTGTAAAGATAAGGTCTTATAAAGATAAGATCTTTTGGTCTGATTTGGCTCTTGTAAAGATAAGGTCTTGTAAAGATAAAATCTTTTGATCTGAAAATATAAACAACGTTCAAAACATTAATTTAAAATAATGCTCGATATAAAATTTGAGCTATGAATATTTATCATAAATTATAGTTTAGAATATATACAAATTAGAATCTACTACAAAGTGTACATTTTGTTTCGACATTGAAAGGACAATGTCTCATCAGGTAGAGGTAGACTTTTTTTTTTTAATCATATCACCCTGAGCAAGGCGGTAACGCCACTGATGTGCAGGGGGTTACGTAAGAGAGAAAAGACTTGGAAAAGAAAAAACCGGAAACCACATCCTAAACAGGGAACAAGGGATGAGCCTCTACACTTGTACAATAGACGTGGGTGGAGTGTGAACCGGGCGATAGTTTAGTCTATCTACTCCAATTATATATATATAGGTATGGATGTAAATAACTTTACGTATGTGTATGCACACAACTACACACCAAGGTACACACCCATAAATAAATATTTATCTAGTATTAATAGAACAGTGCTCAATGTAATATAATATAGGTATTAAATATATATTAATAAATATGCCTATTATTCTACGCCTATTGCATGACTCGGAGTTTCATACACTAAGCAACCATCAGGTGTATATTATATTATCATGTTCATAATATACACCAGATGATTGCGTATTGCATGAAACTCCGAGTCGTTCTAAGTCATAAGATATATATATATATAGATGTGTGTGTGTGTGTGTGTGTGTGTGTGTGTGTGTGTGCATACCTGATAAAGACATTGTACGTTCTATGCTGAAACAAAATGTACACGTTGTGGTAGATTATAATTTGTACACGTCCTAAACTATATATATATAACGCTCATGTCACGTTGAATACACCGGTTCCCGCTCGATAACCGAAGTTGAGCCTGGTCAGTACTTAGGTGGGTGACCACTTGGGAATACCAGGTGCTGTTAGCGTTCACGGATGTGCGTTGTGGTGCGGTGGATGTCGGCTTGGAGGGGGAAATCGGTGAGCTGAATTCCAATTTCAGTCGAGCGCACTAGTACCCTTGGGAAAGGTATTAATCCGTCCGTTCCCTCCAATTATGGGTTAAATAATTGAGGTCTGCTGTTCATGCGATCTGTGGCAGATTTCTGCACCGATTGTTTGTTATCAGCAGTTCCCAAAAGTGTGGATGGTACTACACAATGACTTCACCACTACAAACAAATCTCTGTGTGGATGTCTTACTAAGGTTAGACCCTCGTACATCGAAATCGATGGGAGAGTTCATAATATATCATCCATTTCGAATGTCCCCATGGTCGATTTATCTTTATGTTATCTGCTTTGGGTATCTTTGAAAAGTGCCAGAAAAAAACCCTAGTCTTGTGAGTGAAACTGGGTAGACGGAACAGTTCGTTGGTGGTTGGAATAACTAAGCTCTCTCTCTCTCTCTCTCTCTCTCTTTCAGAAACTGTAGCTAAGTTCGGCTCAGCAGAATTGCTGCATATACGATAGGTATGAGCATACTAGTATACTAGCAGCCAGTTATTATCACACACACACACACACACACACACACACACACACACACACACACACAAATCATCATCGCTCATTCAGTAATGAATTAGAGCACTCTAACTACTGGCGTATGATACATCATACGCTAAAAGTCTGCCCATAGTTCAGAGATAGAATCTCCGACTGACGCCAATTCGGTCGGGTTTCAATCCTGGGTAAAAGCAATTGGATGTCTAACCGTACTGATGAGCTTGGATACAGCGAAACAAATCTGTCTGCGGATGGCTATATATATATATATATATATATATATATATATAGATTCAGGTGTTCAACATCAGGGATAGAGTGTATGTAAATTTAAAGTGGACAATGAGGCCTGACGTTTTCATATAAGACTCGCGCCTTTGGGTGTTCACTTCAGTGCACACACACACACACACACACACACATACACACACACACACATATACAGATTTATATATATATATATATATATGAATGAGAGTTGATTGACGATGATATGATAATACTCATCTGAATTACATGCACTTCATATAATTTCCCACCCACTTTCAAATGTCTTGGCATCAATGTCTGGACAAACTCTTCTTCAGAATATCAAGCACGAAAAAGCTGAACCAAAAATTAATAATTCTCTTTTTAACTGTTTCTTTTACTTTTGTTTCTATCAGATAAAAACATTATAAAATTTAGTGATGTTAAACTTGAAATATATGCATTTTTATTTGGGAATATTAATATAGATAACTGACCAAAAAAGAAAAGAAATGTTTTCATGGCAATTCTTCTGATATGGTTTCCTTCCCTGCAGCTCAACCGCATGAAATTAAATGTAGTACTAAATTGCCAACTTGGTCTCATCGTTTTACTGCCGACATCGCTAGATGCAACCGTAGGTTTCATTCTGATAGTTTCTTTTCCTACTCTCCTCCGACTTATTGCTTCCTTATTATCTTCAAGGTGTTAATTGAAACATCAATCGCGATCTTTTGTCTTTCTGGAATCTGTCCTTTTGTTGTCGTTTCTCTTCAGTAAATCTTTCTCATTTGCTTTCATTATCAGAAAACCTTTGGGCTTTAGTGGCACTATTGCCATTCTTGGAGTGAAATGATTAAAACAATTTGTTAAAAAATACATACTGGACTCTCTAATACTACTTTGGTACTTGTGTCTACAGATCTCCAATAATTATCCAGCATATTGATACATAACAACAACAAAAAAAAAGCTGTTAACTATATATTTAACATATATCGGGTACAATAATGAGGAAGGAAGGCTTGAAAAATCTGACAAATAGAGAACGGATAGAGGGAAAGTGAGACAGAAGAATACAGCGCGTGACATATTTGACGAATTTTAAGAAGTGAATGGCAGAGCAGGGTTTGGGAGAAATCAAGGGACAAAATATATTAAGAGCAACAAGGGACAGGAAGGTGTGGAGGGCCATGATTGTTTACGTCTTGAAGGCACACGGCACATAAAAGAAGTATTGAATTTTAACACACATGACAAGGAAGATGTTCTACTGAGACATCGCAAGAATGGCTAATTTGTGAAACTGACTCCTGATAGGATGCTTTCCCAATCACTACAATCTTTTGCGATTTACGATCGTTCGACTTTATGACCACTAAAAGAATTATCAAAAGTTTAATTTAAATAAATGTTTTGCACATTTTGAAGGAAAGAAGCCAAACATCGAACGATTTGCAAGTATTGAACAGATAGCATGATGTGTTTCATCCATATCATGAAATTTATGAGGAGAAAAGAAAACAAATGATTCATACACATCTCACTATGTTCGTGAAACCTCCCCACCCCCCAAAAAAACCGATGCCTACCAAAGCTGACGTCATCGATGATCCAAAAACAGGGACCAGCGGCGATTAAGATGCTTTGTATATGTATACATTTTGGTATGTTTCCTGTCATTTTGCATCTGTATTTTTGTTTTTTTGCATGTTTAGCAAATATGAAACCAACTGTAGTATGCAGTGTTTGACTTAAACCTGACGAACGTAAAAATAAGAAACAAAACAATGTGTCGAGAGATGTTACAACTGGTATTCAGCGTAAAGAAATTGAAAAAAATATTTAAAAAATACAATGATGCCTAAAGAAAGATTGCAGAATTAACTACAGGCCGAATGAGATCGATTTACGACTTGTAGGCCGAAACCTATCGTGGTCGCAAGTTGATGACGACCTGTATGTGGATAGAATATAATTATACCTTGTTTCATTAAGCAGACTAGCTCGTCATCTGTCATTACAACCAGTTTTGTACCCACTCCTGCTGTAGATTTCAGCTGGTAGGATAAAATGGGTTTAGAAAAGTTCTCGGATCAAACCTTTTCCCTAAATCTAAGCAAATGGCGAAGTTATTTTGGGAAGGCATTCTTAATCGGATTAAGAACTTTTCAGCACCCTCGCATATAAATATTTTACTTTTGAACTGAAATAAGAAACTATGAGCGAATTTCTGGGGCGAAGAGTTATCATAATTTACATTTGAACTAATGTTCTCAGCCTTGTTATTATTATCACGACGTTTCGACCGTTGTTACATCCGACCATCTTCAGGTGACTGCTAATCCAGGAAAGCTTCAAGGAAGTTTATCCTGTACCTATTGTTTAATCTCGCTAATATTAAATAAATGAAGAACTTCCAGACAGACACCATATTTAAACTTGCGATTAGGGTAAGGCAACTACTCTAAGACATTTGTATAGATTCCGTCTGAATTTCTGGGACGAGGAGTTATTATAATTTACGTTCGGACTAATGTCTTCGGCCTTGTTGTTAGTATCATGACGTTTCAACCGTTGCTCCATCCATCCAGCCTTCTTCAGGTGTTTGTTAATCCGGGAAAGCTTCAAGAAAGTTTATCCTGAACCTATTGTTTAATCTCGTTCTGCTCTCCATGTCTAAGAATATTTCGTTATGTTCTTTTAAATACTGTTATTTCTCGCCAGGTCTAAATTAAGGCTAAGTCAGCATTACTTTTCCCTGGGACTGAACTCATAATCACTATGTCGACAAATTAAAGAACCGACGCTTTAATCTTCGAGGAAGTCTCTTTGACAATGTGTCCGTAGAAACAGTGAAACGATAGCAATCTACCTCCGTAGATTAATTAAAGGGTTCAGATCGAAATTCCATGAATGTTCACTCAGTTAAGTGCCATACCTGATTCACACTTGAGCGATCATATCTCGAAAGAAACATTATTAACTAGGCAGAATATTTTTCCGCAGTAGGTTGCTAGTACTTTCTACGGTAGACTGGTTGCCAATCAAGGCTACATAACCCAGTCTGTCCTGTTATATGACCGATAGCTGGAGGAAAGCGACGGTTTAATACCTTTTCCGAAAGCATTTGGGCATAAATGAATGCAACAAATTCAACTGTAATTTGAACACGGCTCTCCGATTTCTAATTGACGTACGTGGTACAAACTTGGATGATCATGTCTCTTTCGATTCATTACAGTAGTTTGTTTCTGCGGTAGACTGGTTACCAACCAAGGCTACAGAACCCAGTCTGTTCTGTTATTCAGCTCATAGCTGGTGTGTGTGTGTGCGTGTGTGTGTGTGTGTGTGTGTGTGTGTGAGAGAGAGAGAGAGAGAGAGAGAGAAAGAGAGAGAGAGAGAGATTGATTCTGCTTTTTCCAAGTGGTATTTTTGCGTAAATGAATGTAACGAACCCGAATTGAATTCGAACTCGGCTTTTCGATTTCCCATTCATTACAGAACATCGCACATCTGATGCCCTTATAAGACTGTCAAAAAAGAGGGAAGTCCTAATTCGACTGCCAGGAAATCAACTTTTCAAACAAAGAGAAAGATAAGAAGAAATAAAATTTTGATAGGCAAAAAAAAAAAAAAAAAAAAAATGAATGAAGCAGATATAAAACTTAATAGCAACATCATGAAAATTCATATAAAAACCCTATTCTTGGTCCACTTGATAAAAAAAAAAAAAAGAACGTACAGTGTTTGGTGACAAACTAACCGTTTGGGTTCTTGACTTCAAAGGCGTCAATTTAATTTTGTCAGCACTTATGGTAACGGGCGAATTCGCTATTAAAAATTGTTCTCTGATATTTAACGCCGCGTAATGTTTAACTTTATAAAATTGATATATATTTTTTCTATAAAAAAATGCCGGTGAATTGAGGCAATAATATGGCCTAAAGCTTTGCGAATGACCCTTAAAAACATTTACCATCCACTCTGAATATCACTGACGCTAGTTTAAAATTGAAAGTATAAAAGAAAAGACGCAATACTCATCTTTATTTTAATTCATTTCTGCACTGTTTTGACTTGGGCATGCGCACTCTGGTCTTCCAATTTGATCCCTTATTCCAACTCCGATTCTATTACCTTTCTTTATCACATCATGATCAAACACACGTTATAGGAGCTGTGACTAATTGGCTTTAAACAAACAAACAAACAAACAAAAGGTTACATATTTAAAGTCATATGGTTTGTTTTTATTTGAATTATTATCACTTTCTAAGTTTCGTTCAATCTATCCTTTTCATTGTTTTATTTTTTTTCTTGTTTGCTCTTCTGTAGGACTCAGTCACTTTTCCCGCTTGTTACAGGAGCCGACATTATTATCTTGGCAATAAAACGCCATGATGGCTGTCTTTTTGTTTGATGTTTTGACACGAGCCGTCTGTATTTTTAATTAACTCTGTTTTGGGAAGTGTAAAACCAGTGGATGATTCCAGGTCAGTAAACAACGATCCAAGCGGTCGTTGTCGGCAGCGGATGAGACAACCACCCATTTTCAATTCTTGCCCAGTAACTGTCGTTTAAAAAATAATAATCCCAAAATAAGAGACAAATATTTGCTTTTAATAGGGAGTGACATTATCCGAAAAGCAAGAATATTTTTTTAAAAGACGAGAAAACGAACAAAGCATAAAATACATCAAAATAAATAAGCAAGAAACAGAATATAATAATAAATACTTTACAGGATGAAATTGTTATTAAAAACAAAACAAAATAAATGACATTGTAAGAAGGAAGAGCTTAAAATAATATAAATAATACTACAGAAATTAAATTTTAATTTAGCAGAAATATTTGAATGGAGACTCCACGAAAACATTTTCGAGTTTATGCATATACAGATCGGGTTTCGGCTTCGACATAAGTAGGTTCTTCCAATGATTTGCTAAAAATTTGGCATATGTTAATGAAAAACGCCCCAGGCTTAGTAAAAACAAAGTTTATTGTCAAAATCTTTGTGATTTTTAAGAGAACAGTCCAAAGAAGTCTTTGATTATTAAATTATATTTTTTATCCTTTTTAGAACGCTCGAAATTTTGGTTAAAAATCTTGTTTTATTTTTTCGTCAGCACGGTGGTCAAAGATTAGTATAGGAAAGTTTAGCGTCTTTTTTGCGGTGTAAGTACAGATCTTGAAATTCTTTCAAAAATCAAATAATTACCGAATTTTTATTAAATTTTCTGGACTTATTCACAAATGAATTAAATTATTTTATAAATGTTTTTTTTTAAATCTTGGGGTAAAAATATTACTTTTAAAAATCTGTTATCCCATCCACCGCCACTTATTTAATTTTATGAAACTTTGACAAATTAAATTTTGTAGAACTTAATGTTTATATTTGTTAAAAGCAGAAGTCCTTGGAGAATTTGAATCCTCAGTTCATTTTTGTAAAACAGAAATCTTAGATACTGCTCCGAATGGTTAAGTAAAAATGTCATAAAACTAAAACATTATTTACTGAAAAATTTGAATTGTTTTTATGAAAAAAATATATAACCTTTTTGATGAATAATGAATTATTACAATAATTGTTTTCAATTAAAAGTTAATCATAATAATTTATAAAGTGTTAAATCTTTTAAATTTCTGTATCAATTTGTATCGATTAGGTGATTATAAGTGGAAAACTTTACTACAGTTCGTTAACGCCATTATTATGAAAATATTGTTTTGTGAACAAAAACGTGACGATTATTGTAAATATGAATGTCCATAAACGACATTATCATAAAATAAGAGCAATAAATAAAGTAAATTTGAAGCCAAAGTACGTACAATTCAATAAATCATTATAAACTGCGTCTAGAGATTATATGCAAAAGAGGTATTGTCAAATATTTTATGTAAAATTCATAGATATTTGTTATCCAATGAAATAATTTGTACTATTATGTATAGCTAGTAAGCATGAAAGCAATTTTCAATTTCAGATTGATATTTAGTATTTTTTCACTAATTATAGCAATTTTCAGTGTCCAGGGATTATTTGCAAGAACAAACATTTACTATTACGGTAAAAAAGAACTAACAATGAATTAAAAGAACTATAGATTCAAAGAAATTAGCAAAGGAAAGTCTTCATTTCAAATTTCTAAGGATTTGAAAAGGGATCATCGAACAATCAAGAAAATATGTCAAATGGGAATTCAACCAAGGAAAAAAAAGTCTCAGACTTAATTCATGAATTTAACAAAGCAAGATCTATCATATATCCGAAGAGAATTAACAAGAAACCCAAATGCATCAAGTGCATTCATATTTGAGGCCGTCTGGATCTTCTATGGTGTCAAGGGAAACAAGGTGTAAAGCATTAAGGAAGTTTGCTGATGTAAATAATCAAATAAAGAAACTTAATTTAACAAAAACAAAAACAAAAAACAAAAAACAAAAAAAAACACACATAAGGAAAGAAGATTACAGTGGGCAAAAATACATGAAAACTGATTTCCGTAAACTGCTTTTTACAAACGAATCAAGCATCACCCTCGATAGCTCCTATGGATGGGCTCAGGGATGGGTTTGCAAGCAACATGACTCAAGAAAAAATTTAAAACTCCTACAAGGCGGCGGCGAGATCATGATATGAGCTGGGATTATTGGTAATAAGCTAGTGGGTCCATTTAAAGTGAAAGACGGTGTTAAAATGAATTCCAAAAGTTACTGTGATTTTCTAGAATAATATTTGTTTGAATGGCTTGATAAGCAGTCTTTAGCCAAGCGTAGATCTATGATCTTTATGCAAGACAACGCACCAAGTCATGCATCAAAGTTTCCTAAATCCTGGTTGAAAGAAAAGGGATTCGTTGAAGATTCTCTTATGGGCTGGCCTTCAAATAGCTGTGACTTGAATCCCATTGAGAACCTGTGTAGCATCCTCAAGAGAGATATTTATTCTAATGGAAGGCAATTCAACAGCAAGTGTGACCCCTGGAAAGCAGTTAAAGTTGCTGCAAACAACTTACCAGCCGCTAAAATTGCAAATCTAACATCTGATATTGACAATAGGCTGCTAAGAGTTATTGAAAAGAAAGGAGCATTTGTGCAATAAATTTTAGGAAGTTCTTATAATTTTTTGTTAATATATCTTTTATTTATAAAATAAAATGTATTTTTTATGTTTTTTCTTTAAGAAAGTGACGAATTTATTCAAAATTCTCTTCATATTATTTTTTACATTAGTTTTAGAAGGTATAATAATGTAAAAGTATCAAAATAAATAGTTGCAAATAAACTACCGACAGTCAAATTAGTCTGTTTTGTTAACTTAGTAAAAATTTTTCCAACCAAAAACAATAGTTTTCTCTATCACTATATATCTAAGTTAATAATATTGAGTAGAATCTAAACAACATCAGAATAGGACTTTTAACATTAACGACGCAACTCTTTATACCAATTCATAACTTGCATATAATCTCTAGACGCAGTTTATTACGGAGAATATTTTCTGAAGGTTTTAAGATTAGTTAAAAAATTATATAGAAAAGACGTCCGCGTTATATTATTCAAGTAAGCTTTACAGATATGTCCACCGTATAAAAAATATTCAGAAAAGTTTCCGTTTATTATTCAAGCTGTCAACCTGTTAACATCTAAAATAAGCAGCTACCACCGTGTTGAAAAATAATTTCTGCGATATTTCAAACTTAAAGTAGTATCTGTTTCAAATCAGATTAATTAAACTTTAAATCAGCTCAAATACCTCAAATAAAGTTTAAGAGATGTATATATTATTTTTGAAAGACTTTTTAATAAAGGGAATTACGTTGTGATAAAATAGGTTTAAAATGACGCTAAAATTCCAGGCAAAAAGAGCAAAGTATTTTGCTTATTAGAAATATTATAGTTAAACTAGTAGCTTGAAATTAAAACTAAAATAAAAGCTTCATAAAAGAATAAAGATCTTAAACTAATTTTGCTTGGAAGGGGACGAAGTAATTAAGTCTAATCATTTCTGGATTTTAAAAAGGCTATGTAAAGTAATGGCCGCTTTCTTTAATTTCTGGAATCGTGAAAATTAGATATGACAATATGTTACTGTTCGTATTACTAAAAGTGGTAAAAATGTATGAAGTTGACTGAAGAATTCAATTCTTGGAACAATTAAAAGATATCAGTAACTGACACTTGCAAAGAAACTTATTATAAATTTACTTTGTTTTTTATAAAATATGTCGTGATTAACTGGAATTTACTATTCATACGGCAGAGCTTGATTAAAAAAAAGAGGAATAGATTACCGAGAGAATATTTCACCGGTCACTACAATCTTCATCTATTGAAGTCGTATTCCATTATTGAGATAAAAGCTTCCAGTAAATCAACTCCTTCCCACAATCCTTTGCTTTGTGGAACCAACTCCCAAGAGGAGGCTTTCCCGGTCACTACAATCTTTACCTATTTAAGTCGTATACTATTTGTGAGATGAAAGTTCCACTCGATCAACTTCTTTCCACGTCCACTTGCCTTGTGGAACCAACGCCCATGAGAATACTCCACTAGTCTCTACAATGTTATCATATACATGTCGTATTACATTGGTGAAGTGAAGGTTCTATCCGAATATCTTCTTCCACGGTCAGCTGCTTTGTGGGAACAAATCCAAAGAGGACTACAATTTATTGGAAGCAACCTTTTGGGAGTTGGTTCTACAAAGCAAATAATCGTAGGAAGAAGATGATCGCGTGAAACCTTTTATCTCACTAATAGAATACGACTTTAATAGGTATAGATTATAGTGACCGGGGAAGCATCCTCTTGGGAGTTGGTTACACAGAGCAAATAATCGTAGGAAGAATTTGATCGAATAGAAAATAAAATGTGAAGATGTTAGTGACAGGCAAGCATACTCTTGGGTCTGGTTTCTACAATGTAGCTGATTATGGGAGGAAAATGTTCGAGTGGAACTTTCACCTCACCAATAGAATATGTTTTGAATATGTTAAGATTGCAGTGACTGAAGAAGAATCTTATTAAGAGTTGGTTCCACAAAGCAAATGCTCTTAGGAAAATGTTGATCGTGTGGAACTTTCACGAATTAATAAGATTTAAATAGGTAAAGATTGTAGTGATTAGGGAAGCATCCACTTGGGAGTAGGTTACACGAAGCAAATAATCGTCAGAACAAGCTGAGTGGAATCTTTTATCTCACAAGTGGAATACGTGTTAAACAGGTAAAGATTTTAGTGACCAAGAAAGCATTCTTCTGGGTGTTTGTTCCCCAAAGCAAATGGTTGTGGGAAGAAGCTGATCTAGTTGACATTTCCTCTCACAAATAATATACGAGTTAAATAAGTAAAGATTGTACTCTTCCCCGTTAACTACGATCTTTTCCTATTTAAGTTGTATTCCACTTGTCTGCGAGATTTGTGGTTAGATATAACGGGGCATTTTAGTGTCAAAAATTGTCTGCTAACCATGGTGGGTTACTCCTGCATGTGTGGCATGGTGCTGAGTGCTATTACCAAACATAGGTTCTTTCAATAGCCGTGCTCTTAATCCAGGGTAGCACTACCTCGTCGAAGCACTTGATTTAGGCCTCCGTGTTGTGTCTGAAGCCCTGCTGGAAGATGAATGGAGGCATAACGTCGCCATTACTAGTGATCACTCCAAAGATTTTCGTAATCATAATTAGACTACTCCAATTCTTTCCGGTCCCTTTTTACTCTCCTCGGAGTGACGAAACACACTGAACGTTCGTATTGGAACTTCCGGGACGAATGCCAGGCAGTACAGTATGCCGTTTCCGAACTTCTGGCTGAGAAATACATCTAGTTTATACAGGCTGTGAAGTGAAGGTTCTATCCGAATATCTTCTTCCACGGTCAGCTGCTTTGTGGGAACAAATCCAAAGAGGACTACAATTTATTGGAAGCAACCTTTTCGGAGTTGGTTCTACAAAGCAAATAATCGTAGGAAGAAGATGATCGCGTGAAACCTTGTATCTCACTAATAGAATACGACTTTAATAGGTATAGATTATAGTGACCGGGAAAGCATCCTCTTGGGAGTTGGTTACACAGAGCAAATAATCGTAGGAAGAATTTGATATATATAATTTGAAGAATTTGATATATATAATTTGAAGAATTTGAAGAATTTGATATATATAATATATATTTGGGTGCGATGGATAAATTGTTGTAAAAAATGAAAATAAAACTGACAACTTTTTTTAAAAATAGATATATTTACCAAAATTGCACAAAAGCATCTTAAAATACAAAAGAGTAAAATCGTTCAATAAAATCGCCATTGGCTTCAACCACGGCCTCCAAACGACTTTGGAATTTCTTGCATCTCTTCTGGACTGTCTGCTTGTTTAAGTTGGTGAATACTCTTTGCCTTGCCTTCAGTTCATCTTTGTTGTTACAATGTGTTTTTTGGTCTCTCGCTCAATTGCTCCTCACACATAATAACAAAGGGAGTTGCAATCTGGTGGGAGGAGGAGTTAGGTGGCCATATGTAACGAGGTGATGTGATCGCAGAAATTGTCTGACAGACACATGGCGAAGAGTACTATTGCCAGACACAGGGTTTTTCAGCATCCACCCTCTTGAACAAGAAAAGCACTAACTCCTCAAGCCACTTGATGTTGGCCTCCGTATTGAGCCTGAGGCTTTGACCAACAAATTCAAGAGTTCTTTGCTTCTTAGAACGGCTAGAGTAAATTTGCCGAGCTGCTGCATCTTCGTAATCACCATCAAACTCATCTAACGCTTTCCATATTCTCTGCACTGTCCTCAGATTCACACCCAAACTGAAATTTTCGTATTGACGCTTCCGGTGCGCATGCCAAGCAGCACCAAATGCCGTTTCCAAATTTCTGGCGGAGTGTATTGTGGCATGTTGATTTTCTTCTCACAGAGTGTGTCCTATTTACTCTACTATACTGTATAGATGACAAAATCAAAAACGGGCATTACGTATGAGCGTAATCCAAAATATAAAATGGCGACAATTTACCCATTGCACTCACCCTGTACTGTTTTATGCTGTAAATGATAATACATATAATCAATAAACGGTAACATACAGCAAATAGAAATTATAATTTAGCAAAAAAAAGAAAAAGAAGAAAGGAATGTTTCATCAGAGGATCCCTTTCTACAACGACAATGTCCCTATTGATTCGTCTCATGAAAGAACTCTGCGTGAATTTTGATAGGATATCAACAGACTTCATTCTTATAGTTCTGATTCGAAGCCTTCTACTTTCTCTTATTTCCTAACCAGAAAAATGCATTAAACGTTATCCATAGTATGACCATTAATGATGTAAAAAGGCTGCATTGACATGGTAAAACCTAGAGAAACTTCATTAGCAAAACATGACGTAAAGAGCTGAGCGTAAAGAGCTGAGAAGAAAGAAATATCATGACTGATAGTGAATGCGTAATGAAGTTCCCGTAGCATTCTCAGAACACAAGGTTTGCCGTTTTTCGAAATTTTTCGTAAATCTCATTTCGCCGTTAGACATTTGAGTTTGTACATCTACAACACACTTGTATATCGTTATAATAGGGCCTCAAATTAGTGAGGCGGACCGGTGTGCAAGTGAAACAGTTGAGAGAAAGGCCCAGAAACTGTGCATATTCTCTCCTGATGACCCCAGTTTAAATATAAATTCGAGAGGAACACAATAAATTAAATGAAATCATATACCGTAGAGAAGCTCGGTGGAAATGTTATTGGCATGAGGAGCATTACACATTCAGTTTTGTTGAGATTGCATAAATGACTGGGACTTTTATACTATAATTCACCTAATACTAGACTCAGGAGCGACTCAAAGTAGAATGTTACTGAATTACGTTTGTTATATGAACGTGCGTTGTGGTGCAGTGAATATCGGGTTGGAACTAGAAATCGGGGAGCCGAGTTCGAATTCCAGTTGAATTCCTTGCATTCATTTACGCGCAAATACCCCTCGGAAAGGTATTAATCCATCTATTCCCTCCAGTTTTGGGTTAAATAACAGGAAAGATTGGGTTCTAAAGCCTTGGTCGGCAGCTAGACTACCGCAGAAAGTAATGGCAACCTACTGCGGGATAATCTTCTGCCCAGTCAGTCATGTCTCTTTCGAGACATGATCGCCCAAGCGTACTGCGCGTAAGTAAATGCAATGAATTCAACTGGAATTCGAACTCGGCTCCCCGATTCCGAGCCGATATCCACTGCACCACAACGCACAGAGAAGAGAGTAGCCACCACATAACATTGTTGTGAAGAACAAATCAATTGTTTATACTAATAGACAAAAAGGGTTGACCAAGATTGGTATAGTTTAGACAAAGCTTTTTTATACGTTGATGTATAAATAAGAATAGCCCCAAGACGATATTTTACCCGAACCTGTAGACGCGCTATGACAACACAAAGAGTTTCACATTACTTGAACACTTCGAACAGCAACAAAAATAGTTAGTACATGTAACTAGAAGAGTAAATAATAAGTGCGTTGTGGTGCATTATATATCGGCTCGGAATGAGAAATCGGGGAGCCGAGTTCGAATTCCAGCCGAATTCATTGCATTCACTTACGCGCAAATACCCTTGGGAAAGGTATTAATCTGTCTATTCCGTCAAGTTATGGGTTAAATAACAGGACAGATGGGGTTCTATAGCCTTGGTCGGCAACCAGTCTGCCGCAGAAAGCAATGGCAACCTACTGCAGGATAATCTTCTACCCAGTCAGTCATATCTCTAAAGAGACATGATCGCCCAAGCGTGTATCATGTATGGCACTTAACTGACTGACTGAATCAAGATAATACTACCAAAAAATAAAAGGCTTGACAGAAAGCTTCCACCATTATTCACACTGTTCAGACTATTACCCTCATCCCTGGAACTAACCAACGTCTATACTCACTCTACCACGTGTTCTTGAGAACGTTGAGGCGTTGGTTAGTGACTCGATCGAAAGTGTTGTGAGTTCAATACCTGGCTACAGCAGTGGTGAATAAATAACTTTGGATAAAGGGAGATAACTACATGACATCTGCTAGTGAAATCGCACATAGAAAGATAATTATATACCTCAGTGATCGAAATAAGATGTTCAGCTCAAAATTCTTAGCACCTGAAGAAGGCCGGACCGTACAACGGCGGAAACGTCGTAAATATGGTTATAAAGTTGAGGACAACAGTCCGAACAGTGTAAATAATGTAAATACTACCTCATCTCAGAAGTATAGACAAAAATTTCCACCAGTATTTGAAGGGCCATAACAGTGAGTGAATTTGAGATGTCTAATTTCCTAGAGAAATATAAATTTCAACCTCCGTAACGTTAACAATGAATAACAAATGTATCTTGTATACAAACAGGTAATTTCAAATAATCATCCTCCAGGGTTTACTCTGAACAAGGATGAACTATTTTCTTCTTCTACGTGCCGTGTTCCTTCAGGAAGCAGGCGATCGTAGCCCTCCACATCTCCCTATAACTTGTACCTCCCTTTCTCATGTTACTCTTCCAAAACTTGCTCCGCCATTCATCTGCTCAGGTCAGCCAAGTATGTTACGCGTTGATTTCCAATGTCTCTCCTTTCCGCTATCTGTCCCGTGAGTATCAGATTCTCCCAGCCCTCCTTCCTCATTACATGCCCCAGAAACTTCAGCAGTCATTTTCCTGATATTAAGTATCAGATTTCTTTTCGTTCCCATTCTCTCCAAAAGCTCGTCGTTGCCCAGATGTTCGGTCTCTGGTATTCTCAGCATCTTTCTGTAGATACATATTTTGGTTGCTTCTAGTCTTTTCCTTATCTTTGAAAAGATTGTCCAGCATTCGCTGCCATATTGAAGGACAGAAATACATAACAATCCAATACTCACTTCTTTGTTTCCATCGAAATTCTCCTGTCTCTATACACCGTAGATTCTGGGAGTGGATTAATCTGCGCTGCTACATCTCTCCGACAAGTGACAAAAGTTGGACATGTAAGAAGGGAATTTCGAGAACTTGAGTACGATATTATAACTGTGTTGTCACGGAGAGAGAGAGAGGGGGGAGGAGGAGATGGGGGGGAGATAAGACTGCACGACGAACATTGCGGTTTTATTGGTGAGAAATAATAGCTATGGTGGCTTTATTAGGAGGAACATGACTCATTGCATTAAGTTTACAACAGTCACTCGTGAATGTGAAGCTAATTATATAGCAATGAACTTTGGCATAAAGTCTTCCAAACAATAACATTATCATAACGCAATAATAGCGCCTCCTTTTAATAATTTTCCTTCTCAGGAAATTGGCGATGGAACGCGGACGAAGTTGAAGGAACATTAGCGGCAAGTCATATATTTCTTCTGCCCCTTTTCTGATGTCCAAACACGGCGGCGTTTTTATAATTATGGGCAGCTTCCATAATTGAATTTATTCGATGCGAATTTTTTTTTTATGTTTATTATTTACTTATTAGCATTCACTCTTATAATGTTGATACTTTTCAGGGGTTTTTTTAATTTGTTTTTTGGCATCTTTTTCTCCGGAATAATTTTTCTTTTCTTTTTGTTAAATAACTGATTTCTTTCTCTTATTCCTTCTTTGAGTTTTTTATTTTATTTTGTATTATCTCTCTCCATCTCGTTTTTATTTTTGCTAAATATTAGTTTTCTCATTTTTATAATCTTTTTCGGCTTATTATATTTTCGATTCTTTTTTCTTTTTTTCTTTCTTTTTATTTATTATTCCTTTGCATTATTTTCATTCCTTTTCTATTCATTGATTTCATTAATACTTCTAATTCTTCTTTCTTTCTTTCTTTCTTTCTTTCTTTAATTTACGTCTTTTTCTAGTTATTTATTTCGTTACTGCCCCTATTCTTTCTTTCTTTCTTTCTTTCTTTCTTTCTTTCTAATAATCCTTTTGAATTTTCGTTTTTCTTTCTTTCATAAATATTCGATTTCTTTTTTTATAACCCGTTTTTGCTCATCCTTTATCTTTCTTTCTTTCTTTCTTGTTAAATATTCGATTTGCTTTTCGTAAGCTTTTTTGTTTTTCTTTTATTTTGCATTCTTTCGCTCTTTTTCTTTCTTTCTTTTTCTTTTTACAATTTTCGTTTTTTTTCTTGTTATTTATTTCGTTATTGCCCGCATTCTTTCTTTCTTTCTTTTTTTAACTTTCTTTTTATTTTCTGTTCTCTCTCTCCTTTTCTTTCTTTCTTTCTTTCATAAATATTTGATTTTTCTTTTTAAAACCCGTTTTGCTCATTCTTTCTTTCTTTCTTTCTTTCTTTCTTTCTTTTACGTCCATTTGCTTTACAAGTTTACTATTTGAAAGGCATTTCTTTCATTTTCCATTATTAATTTTCTCTTTTACTTTCTCCTTTCGTTTTCCAAGTCAAATATTTGTTGTGTCAAAAATTTATGAACGACAATAGCAGAGTGATAGATAGATAGATAGATAGAGAGAGAGAGAGAGAGAGAGAGAGAGAGAGAGAGAGAGAGAGAGGGTGTAGAATAGATAAAGAATCTTATTTAAAATCTTGTTGATATGAGAAAAGCCTGATCAGTGAAACTGCGACGAGAGAAGCTTTGCAAATTTCCTATTGGTTCCAGATCATCGCCCACGCGACAAGAGATCAAGGTAGAAACATGCAAAGGCCTGGCTACTTTACTGCGTTTCTCTTTTACAAGGGGTCACTGCACTGATTGGGCTGTAAATGAGAGTGAGGCTACGTGACGTAATACAACTTCCGCCCGTTGAAAAAAAAAAAAAACACACAAAATGTTCATCATTTGTTTGGGGAGCTCTTTATTTCTTTTTAATTTGTTACTTCAATTTGTTTGTTTTTATAGCTATTGTTATATTCATTGTTTTGGCTGCAAAGACAAACATTGTCACTAATAATAATAATAATAATAATAATAATAATAATAATAATATCGTTGGCATTAGCAATTTTAAATATTTTTATAATTAACATTTTTATGACTTTTAACGTTATTATAAGATGATAAAATAATAAAGAGAATATGAGAATAAATGAGAAGGACACTAACAACAACAACAACAACAACAACAACAACTGCAACAACAATAATAATAATAATAATAATAATAATAATAATAATAATAATAATAATAATAAAATGGTAGCTCTTATGGTTTATGATCGTAAGGGATTAGAAGAGTCTAGTGCCGAGCTCATCAATAGTCTCTTACGTGCGTCGTTTTATGAGACTGGTTGTGTAGGTTTTATTTTAATTATGCCTGTTTATTAATTTCTTTTTATATTTGCACAAAGTTTTTAGAGAAAATGGAAACAAATTGGACACGTATACTTAGAATCAGAAAGTGACAACTGAAATTTTTAGAGTACATAATAAGGAAACAAGCCTTGGAAAATTTAACACTCACAAAGACATGTTGAAGGCCATGGGGAGCAGCGGAAAGCAGCGAATAACCCACCTAACGAGTATGTGTAAATGTTTGGCAGAACATGGACGAGGAAAGATAGAGAAAAGACGAACATTGCTCAGCGTTACAAGGGACAGGAAGATGTGGAGAGCCATGATACTCAATGACTGAAAGAGACACAGCACATAGAAGATATGAGGTTTTGAAATAATCCCGTTAGCATTAACATAGTTTGTCTAGGGGAATTAAGACGGACTACAGTAAATATCTTGTTCAGTACCACAGAATTGGCTGTTAATGGCCTGACTTTAACCAGTTGGCATTGTCTGGTAGTGTCTGACGCGCCTGTTGATGACCAGGCGTAGTGAAGGGAAAACGTGGCCCAGTATCAAGAGGGAAGTTTTTTAAGTTTTAAAAATGAGGCAATTAAAGTGATTTTAAAACTTAAGATCTTCCCCAATTGGAGACCGTCTGAATAAATGTAACTCGGCCGGAAAGGTAATTCTAAAGTCGTTTGCAATATTATACCCAGCATAAAATATGCCACCATAAAACACATCAACGCATTGAAATTACCACGTAAAATCTCCTGAGACTAATTTCTGATACATTTCAAAATGTGTCTAACTAGAAAATAAGTGGACAAATTACACATGCATAAACAATTGTAACTTATAATGTTGTTGTGAATCATGTTGTTATTAGGATGCACTCCACCCACATCTATTGAACAGGTGAAGAGGTTCATCCCTTGTTTCCTGTTTAGGTTGTGGTTTCCAGTTTTTTTGGTCCCTTGTAACGCTGAGCAATGTTTGTCTTTTTTCTATCTTTCCTCATCCATGTTCTGCCAAACATTTACACATACTCGTTAGGTGGGTTATTCGCTGCTTTCCGCTGCTCCCCATGGCCTTCAACATGACTTTGTGAGTGTTAAATTTTCCAAGGCTTGTTTTCTTATTATGTACTCTATTAAGCCTAACTAAGAAATTGGAGGACCTATTTTGAATTTCAGTTGTATTCGTTGCATCCATTAACTCGAAAATAACCTTATAACACGAGCCCCAGACGTACCCGAGCCAACTATTCATGAACTTCAACCAATCCGTCCACGCTGTGTTTGTTTGATCACGGACCAGCCAAAGTAAGATTGCCTGTTATCATCTGGTTAGGTTAGTTCAAACACGCGAGAGGTCGGTATATAGTTAAGACCAGATTTATCGCTATCCGCGGTAGCTGATAGCTGGCAAACGTAATATAATCAGTACAAATCTGTCACACCACGTGTGTAGTTTCATTTTTTGTTTATGTATCAATTATATACACAACTATAAGCAAGTCAAAGCAGATGACGCACAATCAGTTGGCTGGTATTACAATAATACATTCAGTAACAATGTTAACAGAATCAAACAAGTCCAAGAATTTAAGTACCTAGGAAGTGTTCTAACAGGAGATGGAAAGTGCAACACGGAGATCCGAAGGCGAATTGGCATGGCAAAGGACGCGTTCCAGAAGATGAGCAAAATACTAACACACAGGAAGATCTCAACAGAAACGAAGAAAAGAGTGCTAGACTGCTACGTGATGTCAGTTCTTCAATACGGCTGTGAATGCTGGACAATATCATCGAAAATGAGGACAAAACTGGAAGCGGCCGAAATGTGGTTCTACAGAAGGATGCTACGGATATCGTGGACTGATCATACAAGCAACGACGAAGTGTTAGAAAGAATGGCAACAAAAAGGAAATTGATGCTGAGCATCAGGAAGGGACAACTGAAGTTCCTGGGACATGCAATGAGGAAGGAGAGCCTGGAGAACCTGATACTGACTGGACAGATAGAAGGAAGGAGAGACAGAGGAAGGCAGCGGATAACATATTTGCAGTGTCTGATCAGGTGGATGACGGAACGGGGGTTGCCAGGAGCAACAGGAACAAACATACTAAGAGCCACAAGGGATAGGGAGACGTGGAGATCCATGATCGCCTACGTCCTGAAGGGACAGGGCACATAGAAGAAGAAGAAGAACAATGTTCTCGGAGACGGCGGTTTGCTCAGTCGGGTCTAGCAGCACGCTGATTTCAGATCGACCGTCTTCTTCAAATCACGGGCTCCAAATCTGTTAATTTCGTTTTCCACTTCGGATTTATTGAAAAGGCACAAAACCGAAGCGGTAAAGCAACGGCAGTTCAATTTTTCCTCACTGTACAATTCTTACCAACTCGAAATGAAAATAATATCAGTTATCCATTTCGACTGAGTTTCCGGAACCTTCACTACTGAAGGGGAGAACTTACTCCCTCTTACTGCTTGCCTTTCCGTACCCAAATCTCAGGTAGCCGAAGACAGGAAATTCTCGCAGTCCAATTTTGACTTAGGTCCAAAAAATTTGTCAAAACAGGACGACAATATTATGTTTATGATTCTTTTACACAGATTCAATTAATTCGGTTGCCTTCCCGACAAAATTAATCGTATTTTCCAATTTTAGAGAAATCTCTTCTTATTTTTAAAATTTATAAAAAATGAATACCAGCCATCTGGAAATAGGGTTACACCCTTGGGTAAGGTATTAATCCGCCTTTTCTCTCTCTAGCTATGAGTTAAATAGCAAGACAGATTGGATTCTACAGCACTGGTTGGCAACCAATCTACCGCAAAAAAGTGATGCAGGAAAATCTGCCCAGTCAGTTATGTCTCTCTCGAGACACGATCGCCCAAACGTGTATCGCGTGTGGCACTTAAATGACTGAATGTTACAAAGAAACGATGCAGGCTCATTGTAGTGAGTCTAAAAATGTTTTTGAAACCTCTATGTAACTCAGCAGAAAAATTATAGCAATGTAAATTTGTTAGTTGGGTATCTGTCGACGACAATTTTGGGAGAACTACTAAACTGTTATGATGATTATAACAACAGCAAAAGCAATTATTATTACAATTGCATTGAATTTGTTCTTTGCGTCTGTGATAATTCTAGCGTGACATGCAAGCGTGAGAATGGAGAGTGATAGGAATGAATATTTTGTGTATTTTTATTGAGTTTATGCTTTTTTTTCCTTGTTTGTAATTTACGTTAAGCTGATTTAACGCGGTTGACTTAGGCTAATTTAAAGTCGCTAATTAAAAAAAAAAAAAAAGAAAAAAAAAAAAAAGAAGGCAAATGACTGTTCCGGTTTCAGTTAATTGAAGAATCGATATCGCCTAAGGCTTCCCAGGGGAGTGAATTTCGGGTGCTATTTCTCTTCAGACATTAATGGCGACTGCGTCGCGCGTAAACATGGCAGTGATGTTAGTATACGATCAAGGTGCTTGGGCGATACATGTGATGACTCTGACAGTTTCACAAAAAGGTAGCAAAATTCTATCTTTTTTTTAATGGAGGGACACTTTATTTTTGACCCTGAGTTAAGTTGGTTGTTTTTGTTTAGGGGCATATCAACATCTCCATAGGTTATTTAATGCCAAAATCTAAATATTTTGAAAACAACTTTATAGCCTACAGATGAAATTGAAATGTATTGTTGATAATTCTACTGTAAAATATATTGTTGACCATTTTACTGTGAATATGTACTCTTGGTCAACTTTTTATATGAATATGTATTTTTTTAATTTTATAGTCTTTGGTTTTTGTTTTTAGTTTTGACCCATTGCTGGGACCTTAAAAGGTGCTAACACTCCTGGTCAGAGTGGACCAGGGAACAACAGAAATTAAGACTTTGTTCGACTCTCCTCAAAAACTCTAACCACTCGATCAGAGGCCATTCTGCCGGATATAGTTTATCGTCATGCCCAGCACAGCTTGGATTAACCCGAGAACACTAACCATGGGTATATAGTACCCAGTGCAAATGACGCCATTTTAATTACAATTTAATTACAACATTCAGTATCTGATTTTCTTACCTAAATAATATGTTTTTCAGTTCCTATTATTGTTAACTAAAAGTTTGAAGTGTCTGCATGTAAAATATTTCAAATAAAGATTTATATTTAATAATTTTTTGATATTTTCAAAATCGGGTATGATATACCCATGGTTAGTAGTAGTCTAACTTTAATTGATGGTTTAGTGTTCCAGGGTTAAGTGGGCTGCATTTTTTTTTTTCATCATATCACCCCAAGCAAGGCGAAAACGCCATTGATGCGCAGGGGGCTACGTAAGAGTGAAAAGACTGGAAAAGAGAAAAACGGGAAACCACATCCTAAACAGAAAACAAGGGATGAGCCTCTTCACCTGTTCAATAGACGTGGGTGGAGTGTGAACCGGGCGATAGTTTAGTCTATCTACTCCAATTGAAAAATAAAAATAAAAAAAAGAGTGAAAAGATTGGAAAAGAGAAAAACTGGAAACCACAACCTAAATAGAAAACAAGGGATGAACCTCTTCACCTGTTCAATAGATGTGGGTGGAGTGCATCCTAATAACAACATGATTCACAACAGCATTATAAGTTACAATTGTATATGCACGTGTAATTTGTCCACTTATTTTCTTGTTAGACGCATTTTGAAATGTATCAGAAATTAGTTTAATATTTATTTACTTTTTTTAAAATTAGTTAACTTCAAATAAGGCTATAATGCCACTAAGATGTAAGGGATGACCGTTTGTGGAAGAGAATGATAAGACAGAAGATGACGATTGACGTTGCATGTAAATGTTTGATTGTAGGTGGCAGGGAAGCAAGAAATCAAAAGAGAGTTCCACAGATTGTAAATGTCAGAAAGAAAAGAATAAGAAATGCCTATTAGAATGCCTATAGAACTTATGGTTAATTCTAACTATTTCAACAGTAAAAGGACGAGACTTAATAACTAATCTAGTGGTACGCTTAAATTTATCTGATCGAGGTAGGAAGGAAGAGGGCCCATTAGAGTAATTGCCATGAAAATATTTATAGAAAAAAAAAAGGGGGGAAGCCAGGTCAATGTGGTGGGAAAGTGGCTGAAGTCAAGATGCCAGGTCGGAACCGATGACATTACAGACCTTCTTTGAATTTTATCGAGAATCTCCTTATATGTACTCGGGGCATAGGACCAAATATTCAATACTCAGACGAATGAAAGACAAATTCTGACGAGAACAGTTTTTGTTTATATGACAGAGTGAATTAACTTTCTCGGTAGTAGAGCTAGCGATTGATACAATATAGTTGCTCTACTTTATGCTAGTTAAAAAACGTGAGATCAAGAAGGTACAATGATTTGCTCTTGTGGAAGTTAGCATCAGCTATACTGGCGGAGCGCAAGAATGAGAGTTGTGCAGCTGTGATTTTTTAAAAATAATATGAAATTCTCGATAAACTCAGCAAGACGTTTATCAATCAGTAAGTTAAGTGCCATACGTAATACATGCTTTGGGCGATCATGTCTCGAAAGAGACATGACTGACTGGGTAGAAAATTATCCCGCAGTAGGTTGCCATTGCTTTCTGCGGTAGACTGGTTGCCAGACAAGGCTATAGAACCCAATCTATTCTATAATTTAACCCATAACTGGAGGGAAGAAACGGATTAATACCTTTCTCAAGGGTATTTGTGCGCAAGTGAATGTAAGGAATTCAACTGGAATTCGAACTCGGCACCTCGATTTGTCGTTCAGTGTCGATATCCACAGTACCACAACGCACATCCAAGACGTTTATAGTGAAGCGTAAAATTATTTTTTATGTCTATTTCAATTTAAAAAAAAAATTTTATTACCCCAAATAAAGCAATAAATTTCCTTAGATGCAGGTTACTGAGTGTGAAAGAATATGAGATAAGGAAAATCATTATTAAGTATTCAGTCAGTTAAGTGCCATAAGTGATACACGCGTCGGCGATCATGTCTCGAAAGAGACATAACTGATGAGGCAGAAGATTTTCCCGCAGTAGGTTGCCATTAGTCTTCTGCAGTAGATTGGTTGCCAATCAAGGCTATAGAACCCAGTCTGTCCTGCTAGTCAACTCATAGCTGGAGGGAGTAGCGACGGATTTATACCTTTGCCAAGAGTATTTGCGCTTAAGCGAATGCAACGAATTCAACTGGAATTCGAACTCTTCTCTCCAATTTCTCGTTCCGAGCTGATATCCACTGCAACACAACGCACTACGAAGTAGAGAGAATAATAAAAGAACAGGAATGAAATCACTATATGATAGCTCGAAGAACTGATGTGAATTTTTGGGGCCCTGAAGCTTGAACAGATATGGAGGCCCCTTCGCAACAATAAATTTGAGGATGGAACTGCCAAAATGTAAACGATGAATACATTCTGGCGAGCTCAACAAGCCCATCCAGCTGATGATTCGAGAATCCCAAATCCCCAAGAAAATTTGGAAATTTGATCAATTACAAGGAAATTATGAGACTATCTGATTAGGACATATTCTAAAATCAGCATTAGCTACTTCAACCTATTGGCTTATAATTCTGTCACTAAAATGGCCTTACTTTATTAATTATTGGCTAACCAAAATCAGATAACCATTTTCTGAATTTTCAGAAATTAGGCCTATTAAGTTAAGTGCCATACATGACACACGCAGTTATGTCTCGAAAAAGACATGACTAACTGGACAGAAGATTTTCCGCAGTAGATTGCCATTACTTTCTTCGGTTGCCAGCTAAGTCTATAGAATCCATTCTGTTATATTATTTGACCCATAGCTGGAGAGATTAATATCTTTTCAAAGGATATTTGTGCGTAAGTGAATGCAACAAATTCAACTGGAATTCGAACTCGGCTCTCCGATTTCTCGTTCCGAGTTGATATCAACTGCACCACAAGGCACATCCCTTACCAATTTACAAACCAATGAATCGAAAGAATATTGAGGGCTATAGAATGCACATAAAAAAATATTGGCAGAAATGTGATAGTGCCCAATCCCTAATATCCTCGATTATCATGTTTGGCTAAAAGAATATAGATCTTTTTTTTTATCGCATGAAAATGAGTAAGTGGTGTATATTTTTACCTAGACATTTTTATACCCGAGGTATAAACTGACCTAGCCTAAAACAGCCTGATCATATATAATCCTTTTGTATATTCTATACAGGTGAAAAGGCAATTCGTCGTGGTGTAATGTCTTCTAGAGCAATTACGCCTGAGTAGCAAGTTCAGCACTCAATAGGTTATCCATCATTGCGGATTTGTGCTATGTCAAAGTTACGTATCGTAAATCACTAGTTATTATGACATAGTGTAATGGTTAACAAGCTTTCCTCGCTACATCAATTACGATTGGGTAAGGATTTCGATTCTCACAATGTACTGCACAGTTGCATCCTTGCACCTCACCTAAGCTACGCTTAATATATTTTAGGCTACCGGGTGTACAGTCGCTTCTGAGATTGAACTGAAGTCATTGTCGAGGCTGGAGGCAGTTTTATTGAATACCCTTTTATCTTTATTTCTGTTTTTTTTTTGTTGAAATGTGTAAACTGTTTTTTCTTTAAAATATTCATATTTCTCTCTTTGTTTTACTTTATATGCAATTAGAGTAGATAGACTGAACTATCGCCCGATTCACACTCCACCCACGTCTATTGAACAGGTGTAGAGGCTCCTCCCTTGTTCCCTGTTTAGGATGTGGTTTCCGGCTTTCTCTTTTCCAATCTTTCCACTTTTCTCTTTTGTGAATTTTTTTTTCAATTGGAGTAGATAGACTGAACTATCGCCCGGTTCACACTCCACCCACGTCTATTGAACAGGTGTAGAGGCTCCTCCCTTGTTCCCTGTTTAGGATGTGGTTTCCGGCTTTCTCTTTTCCAATCTTTCCACTTTTCTCTTTTGTGAATTTTTTTTTCAATTGGAGTAGATAGACTGAACTATCGCCCGGTTCACACTCCACCCACGTCTATTGAACAGGTGTAGAGGCTCATCCCTTGTTCCCTGTTTAGGATGTGGTTTCCGGCTTTCTCTTTTCCAATCTTTTCACTCTTACGTAGCCCCTTGCACACCAGTGGCCTTACCGCCTTGCTTGGGGTGATGTGATTAAAAAAAAAAAATAAATAAATTATGATAATTCATTTCCAATTCCCTTTGGACACTTTGATGTGGTCTAATGGTTAGCAAGAGTGTCTCGCTAGATCAATGCAACTGTTCGATCCTCACTGAGTGTCCCAGACTTTTAGCCGTGTGCCACATCTAAGCTACGCTTAGTAAATCGCCATTCTCAATTCCCTGGCGCACGCTGTCAACTGGACTATAACAGCTTAGATACGAGCTTTGACAGTATAAAATTAAATCCAGTTTCGGGGTCCATCCTACCTAGGTAGTACTTTTCCCTCATGACAGACTGAGGGTTAATTCCTGACGTCTGAAATATACCCGTAAAGAGAAACAATAAATTTTTTTACAGTGAGTTTCAACATATACAAGGTTCGCGAGCCACACTAAATACGGAGTAAGAGACGCAGTTTATAAGTGGGGAAAGAAAACGGTTAACTCTAAACTTAAATAGATTAAGATTGTAGTGATTGAGAAAACATCTTCTTGGGAGTCGGTTTTACATAGCAGTGGTTCGCGAGAAAAGCTGCTTGAGTGGATCTTAGCGTACTATTTTTAGCCTCTGGTTCCATTACATTTTGGATGCCAATTTTGAACTCGTCCTTGCATCTCCTTCCGCTCGGGTGGTTGTTCGGATCGATGATACTCAGACACAAACTTAGTTTCCGAAATAATTTGTTAATTAAGGTTGAGTGACAATCTCGCCTAAGATGAAGGAAAAACTCAAGGCAACAGAAACGCGATTCTACAGAAGGATGCTGAGGATACCATATGAAAAAGGTTGGATTTTTAGAGATAATGGAAACGAAAAGAAAACTTATGCTTAACATCAGGAAGAGACAGCTGAAGTTTCTGGGACGCATAATAAGGAAGGAGGGCTTGGAGAATTTGATACTAACTAGGCAGAGGGAAAGAGAAACAGGAGTAAACAACGCGTGACATACTTGATGGGCTCAAGGAAGTCGATGGTAGAGCAGGGTTTGTGAGAAATACCAATACAAAAGATATTGAGAGCTATAAAGGATAGAAAGATGTGGAGAGCCATGATCAACTAAGTCCTGAAAGAAACGGCACATATAAGAAGATCGAAATGTTTAAATTCCATCACTAACACATGCATATAAAGAAATTCTGTTTTTATTTCTTGTTCTTTCTTCTAATGTTATATTTTCTTGATTATTTTTTATCCAAAAAACTTAATTTATTTTCCTTCTTTCTTCTGCACTTGATTAATTTTTTACACCCCTCCAACCTATTTTTCTACACCTCTTCAACCTATTTTTCTACACCTCTCCAACCTATATTTCTACACCTCTCCAACCTATTTTTCTACACCTCTCCACCCTATTTTTCTACACCTCTTCAACCTATTTTTCTACACCTCTCCAACCTATATTTCTACCACCCTCCAACCTATTTTTCTCCACCTCTCCAACCTATTTTTCTCCACCTCTCCAACCTATTTTTCTACACCCCTCCAACCTATTTTTCTCCACCTCTCCACCCTATTTTTCTACACCCCTCCAACCTATTTTTCTACACCTCTCCAACCTATTTTTCTACACCTCTTCAACCTATTTTTCTACACCTCTCCAACCTATATTTCTACACCTCTCCAACCTATTTTTCTACACCTCTCCACCCTATTTTTCTACATCTCTTCAACCTATTTTTCTACACCTCATCAACCTATATTTCTACACCCCTCCAACCTATTTTTCTACACCTCTCCAACCTATTTTTCTACACCTCTCCAACCTATTTTTCTACACCTCTCCAACCTATATTTCTACACCCCTCCAACCTATTTTTCTACACCTCTCCAACCTATTTTTCTACACCTCTCCAACCTATTTTTCTACACCTCTCCAACCTATTTTTCTACACCTCTCCAACCTATATTTCTACACCTCTCCAACCTATTTTTCTACACCTCTCCATCCTATATTTCTACACCTCTCCAACCTATATTTCTACACCTCTCCAACCTATTTTTCTACACCTCTCCAACCTATTTTTCTACACATCTCTAACCTGTTTTTTAAACTGGGTCAGGAAACAATGGCAAGGCATCGAACGGAATACAGGGAACTATACAAGAAAATAAGGAACAAATGCCCACATGCTAAAGAAAAGTGGCCCAGTAACAAATGTGCAGATATAGAGTTATGCATAAAAATAAGGGAACTAAAAGGTCAAAAGTCATGCTCAGGATGCATAAAAGCCAAGGAAGGAACGATGGCATTAGAGAAAGAAAAATACCCCAGCGATGGAACGAATATATTGAATATCTTTTCCACGACAAGAGAAAACGGCCAGCAATACTTAGAAAGGCTGACAGACCAGAAATATTGAAATCCAAAATGGAAGCTGCACTGATCAAATTGAGACGAAACAAAGCAGCTGGACCAGACGGTAATATAATAGAGATGCTAACAGCTTTATAGGAATTCGGCATACACAGGATTACAGAAATAAAAGAAATGAAATATACAACAGCAGCGATATACCAGAAAACCTAAGCAGATCAATTTATTAGCACTACCTAAGAAGCCAAGCGCAAAAAATGTGAACTCCCCCGAACAATCAGCTTGATGAGCCGCTTAACAAAACTCATCTTCCGGATTCTGATGTACAGAGCGCACAACATTCGGCCTAGAAACAGGACAAGAACAGTGCGGGTTTGTCAAAGACGCCGGAAAAAGAAATTTATTCTCAGAATATTATCAGAAAGTGCAATAAAAATGTAGACTGATATATACTTGTATTTTATAGATTAAGCAAAGATGTTCGATAAAGTACGCCACACACACTTGTTAGAGATGCTCAATACCCTTAGCATATCCGGGAAAGACATTAGAGTTATGAAGAAGCTGCACTGACAGCAAACCACCGGTATATAGACAGGAAACGAATTCCACCCATATACGAAAATAGAAAGAGGTGTAAGCACAATTATGGGTCTCCTCACCGGATCTTTTCTACCTGTACATTGACACTATTCTGAAAGAGTTAGAGGTCCTTCCAGGATTCGTCATTGGCAGCCACAGTCTTAAGAATATAAGATACGCAGACGACACAGTGCTGATAGCAGTCTCGGGAAAGAAAGTACAGGACCTCCTACAGCTGGAGAAAGAGCTAAATATAAACCTCAAGAAAATCGAAGGGGAATCAAAAAGAGGTTCCCAAAATGCTAACTACACTAAAATCAAACAGGTACAGAATTTTAAATACCTGAATGGAAAGTGTGACACTGAGATCCGAAGACGGACTGGCATGGCCAAAGACACATTTCAAAGTCTGAGCAGGGTATTGAGAGACAGGATGGTTTCGCTAGAGACAAAGGAAATTGTACTGAACTGTTATGTGATGTCTGTCCTATATGACAGCGCATGCAGGACGATCTATTCAAGGATGAAGAAGATACTCGAAGTGGCGGAATGTTGGTTCAACAGAATGATGCTGACGATAACATGAACAGAATATGTGAGCAACGACAAAGTCATACTTGGTATGAAGAAAGGACAACTGAGGTTTCTTAGACACGTATTAAGGAAAGAGGGCTTGGAGAACATGATGCTCATGGGACGGATAGAAAGAAAGAGAGACGGGGGAAGCAGCACGAGACCTACTTGATGAGCGTGAACGGGTGAATGGCGGAGAGAGGTTTGAAAGATATACCAAAGGGAAAGATATCAAGAGCAACAAAAGATAGGGACAAGTGGATATACATGATCATCTACGTCCTGAAAGGACAAGGTACTAAAGAAGAAGAAGAAAAAGAAGAAGAAAAAGAAGAAAAAGGAGTTTTTTTTGTTTTTTCAATTTAAAAATTTTAGCGCCGATCTTTGATTAAGTTATATATTATTTAACTTTTTTTTGCTGTTTTTACCTATCACCAAATATAACTTTTGTTTTCTCCATACTTTTGCTTTTTGAGTTCTTCAGTTACACTTTTATTCGTACCACCCCTCTCTCTCTCTAACCGATTAATACAAATCTTTGGTTCAAATTTTATCTTGAGTTTTCATTCATTCGCATCCATTTGGTTTCCATTTTCTTTTTCCTGTTTCCATTTGTAGCCATTTTTTTCACCGACGGTTTCTTCTCTTTTTCATGAATCTGATCACAAATCTTTCTGTTATATATTCCTTCACTTTTTTCCTTCACTTTTTTCCTTCACTTTTTTCCTTCACTTTTTTTTCTGCAGCTTCGATTCCAACCCGGCTTTTCATTATTTTCCGCCATCTTAAAATGTCCTTTTTACTGATTCTCACAGTGAATACATTGACGGATTATTGATTATACAATAAATGAAACGACACCTCTTGACAGAACGTTAAAAAAAATACCCCATAGGCATATTTGTTTCGAGGAAAAAACCAAAAAAAAAACCCCAAAAAACAAAAGACAAACGCAGGCGCTCGCACGTACAAACACTACTTGTAAAAGCTCATAAAATAGATGGCGTTTCTCATAACAGAGTAAGTTTGACGATAAATGTGAATATTGAAACGAAAACGGCAAATAAGCCAAGATTGATATGGAATAAAAACTATTAAATAAATCAGTTTAATAGAAGGAATTTATTCTTAGAAATAGAGTAGCATAAGACAAAGACAGAAGAAGAAGAAAGAAAAACAAAGAAAAGACTCAAAAAATAAACAGATAGTTCGATAAAACTGTCAAATCTAGGCTCATTATACGTACATACTCAATGGTATTGCATGAAAATAATAACCCCAAAATTTGAGACACAACATTATAGCTAAGTTAGTGGCATATACTAAGGTGCCAAAATAATATGACCAGCGATACTAATGTCCCAGTTATATATAATCACGTAATAAGCCGGTTTGGTTTTGAAGAGTTGAATACTGGATTTTATTTTAACAATGATGTTTCGCCTACAGAAATCCAGAAAGCCACTCTATATAGAGGCGCACAGTGTAAGGTAATTTTCTAAGCGCACAAGGCCGATAGTATGGGACACTCATCGTGGATCGAACTCACTACTCAATTGTAATGATTCTAGCAAGACAAGCTTGTAAACCATTAGACCACCTCGACGTGCCCAAGGCACACCATATAAGAGGCACAATTAATGTGGATATCTAAGGAAGAAAAAGTTTAATTCTAGACTTGAACAAATTGTAGTGATCGAAAAGAAAAACACCTCTTGGGAATTGGTTCCACAGATCAGCGGTTCGTGGCAAGAAACTGCTAGAGTGGAAGTTACATCTCACCAATGGAATACGAAGAGAATGATGATAGTTTGATACAATGGACGTATCTTAGGTTAGAACTGATGGAACTAAAGAATTCAGTTCGTCAGAGCACTTTCCATGGAAATAGCGATAGAGCAGTGAGAGGTTTGCGACATCTCGTCTGTGAGAGGGATTATAGGTTGGAAAGTAATTATTCACACACAAGGACGTGGAGATGCATCTGGATTCTATCAAGACTAATAAGTGAAGACTGAGCAGTTCTTACCTATATATGGCAACAGTATACCATTTTCCGCCTGGCCTGGCTCTTTTAAAGGTAGAGGATAGCACAAGGAATCAGGTGCTTACTAGAGCTGTACAAGGAACGAACCATTTTTCTAGCATCTTTAGAGATGGGTCGTATGTACGTCCTCCACTTGAGGTATGGGTTGAGTTTAAGACTGAAGAGACGCTCAAGCCACAGGGCCTCCCTAAGGGACCGTACAGTTGTCGGGATTGGTGATAATTCAGGGAGCGATCGGCGATGATGGAAACTAACTCGTGCAAGAAGAAAGATTTGAGCGAAAGAAAACAAAAATAATCAAGGCAAAAATATCAGGTAAAATGATTGTCTCCCTGTAGCGCTACAGTATGTACCTAACTCCCTGTGATACTCTTTACCTTTATAAGAGCCAGTTCAGGCCGAAAATGGAGTACTATTGCCATACTTGGGCAGAATCTATTCAAATCCTCATTTTCCAGTCTTGATAGAGTTCAAAAGCGTCTTCGAATTCTTGTTGGGGAAGAATTATTTTCTATCCTCCAACTTCTCTCTTTCTCTTTCAAAGGCTCTGTCGCAACTTCCATAGAAAATGTTCGGACGAACTACATTCCTTAAATTCAACAGGTCTAACCTTCACGGCTAGGATCCGCCACACTATTTACCTAGAAGCAAACCACCCACATTCCCTCCGTATTTTATCGGCTAGAAATAAGTTCCACTTAAACAGCAAACCACTACCCTATCGAACAGACTCCAAGGTGTATGTTCCCGATCAATCTAATCATAGCCTGTTTTAGTCTCGAGATAACCATTATCTTCCTCTCCTATCCGTATAAAATACCCCTTAACGTAATCCTCTACCTCGAATGACCCAGGGCCTTGTACAGGGTGAACCTTGGTCTAGCTATGTTAGCCACTCAAGAAGGCATGTCAGCATAATTTTCTGGAAAAATCTATAACATCATTGATAAATCTCGAATTGACGTAGAATATCTGACTGAAGAATCGCCTTAAAAATTCTCTGAACTAATTAAAGGCAAATTATGAGATTCATATTTCACCGTAGATAGGAAAAAACATTGTAAAACGCAAACTCATTATAAGTAAAAAGTCTTATCTGGGAATTTTAGTTCGGGTTGTATACAAGCCTTATCCCCAAGTTGGTATATATATATATATATATATATACACGAGGGTCATATATATATATATATATATACACGAGGGTCATTCAATAAATAAGGTGAATTTTTGGGTATAAGGACTTCTAATACAGATAGAAGCTTACATTTCTTTTTAAAATTTTTTCCTATACTTCTTTTTCAAAGGTATTTAATTTTTTTTTTTTTGCAGATTGAAAAAAAAACTTTGAGACTTTTGGAGATTAACAAAGTTGGCCGAATGTTCCAGAATTGAACAGAGGTCAGTTATCAATTCTTTGGTTGCTGAAGGGTGCAAACTAGTTGAAATTCATAGAAGAATGTCAACTGTGTATGGTGCCACATGTTTCAACCAAACAATGTCTACAAGTGGGCTAAATTGTTTAATGAAGGACGGAGCAGTGTTGAGGATGAAGACGGGCCTGGGAGGCCTACAGAAGTGAGGTCTCCTGAGGTGATCGAATCAGTGAATGACCTCATTCAGTCTGACAGAAGGGTGACAGTGGATGACATTGCAAGGACTTTGAGCCTATCTGTTGGTACAGCACACAAAATTGTCCATGATGACCTTGCCAAAGATGCTTACTGCAGAGCACGAACAGAAGAGGGTCGAGTTGTGCCAGCAGTGTCTCTCCTGCAATGAGAAGGATAGTGATGAGTTTCTGAAGAAGGTGGTCACATGTGATCAGACATGGGTTTGGCACTATGAGCCTGAGTTCAGACGGCAGTCCATGGAGTGGAAGCACGCAGGCTCTTCAGTGAAGAAGTTCAAGTCCCAGTGGTCCGCGGGGAAGGTGATACTCACCGTTTTTTGGGATATGCAAGGCCCAATCACCATTTTATTCCTTGAGAAAAGAAGTACTGTGAACTGTTGCAACTACTGCGAACTGCTGAGACAGGTCAAGAAAGACATAAAGAACAAACGCAGGGGTCATCAGTCACATGGAGTCGTCTTGCATCAAGACAACGCAAGGCCTCACACAGCAGCTCAAACGGTGAAGACCGTCAACGAGCTGGGCTGTGAACTGCTTCCTCATCCCCCTTACAGCCCAAACTTTGCTCCTTCAGACTTTCACCTGTTTGGTCCCTTGTAAGCGTTCACGAGAGGTACGAAGTTTGAAAGTGACGATGAAGTCAAAAGTGCTGTGAGACATCAGTCCAAAGATTTTTACGCTGAGAGAATACGGAAGCTTGTGCACAGATGGAAAAAGTGTGTGACACTGCTGGGAGACGTTGAAAAATAAAAAAAGTAAACTTCTATCTGTATTAGAAGTCCTTATACCGAAAGATTCACCTTAATTATTGAATGATCCTCGTATATATATATATATATATATATATATATATATATATATATACGAGGGTCATTCAATAACTAAGATGAATTTACGATAAAATTCTTAAAGACAGCGGATATCAATCCTCCAAAATTAACTTTGTGGAAAAATTCAGGAGATCAAAAAGAAAAAATAGAAACAGGAAAATCGTATGGTATAACTCACCTTTTAATCAGTTAGTTAACTGTAAACTGGGACATACATTTCTTAAACTAATAGATAAGCATTTTCCCAAAAACAAGCAAAATCTTCAATAGGAATACAATAAAACTAAGCTATAGCTGCTCCAACAATCAAGAAAAAATAATCAAAGTACATAACAGTAAAATCTTAAAAGCACACAACAAAATTAACCCCAACACTACTATCAGTCTGCCCCATAATAACAGCCTTTGTAACTGTAGAAACCCAAACCAATACCCATTCCTAATAAATGTTTAACGAAATCACCGATATATATGTGTTCGATTTCATCCAAGGAGAATCCCAGAGATAAAAAAATCTATATCGGAAACACCATCAACGTACTTAAAAAGCGCTTTTACAATCACCTCTCATCCTTCAATAACAAAGAAAAAGAAGACATGACGTCTCTTTCCAAACACTATTGGAAGTTAAAAAACGAAAATAAAACACCTAAAGTTAAATGGAAAATCCTCAAACAAGCAAGAACAGCTAAAGCAATAAAGGAACCATGTTTCCTTTGTCTTCAAGAAAAAAAATCATTAAATACATGAATAGCAACAAACTTTTAAACCAGAGACATGAAACCACAGTAAACCGCAGGCCCATTAAAGAACTAACCTTACAATCATGCTAAAAAAATACTACAAAGGCCAAAGCTAGGACCTCTTAGAGACGATAAACCTTTATAGTACTAACAACACTCTTACATCAAATCTAACCTATTACACACCACAAAGTGTGATTTAATTTAAAGGTTTATAGAAAAAAAGTGATTTCCTAAATTCAAAATTAAGATTAAATATACAAAATTAGATTAATTATAAAAACTGTGCTTAAATACAAAAATATTCTATAGTTGTATAAATAAACATTAAAGATAGGTCCAATTCCTTCCTCCCCAACCCTTACACTTCCTTACTCTCCTCCTCTAATAAACCCTATGAATAAAGTCTAGCCATGCGGCCATAAAACCTATACCCCATCTTCTAATGTTAAATCTGTCTACAAAATTCCCGACACTTTCATTAATCAACTATATTCCCTACCCACCCAACTTTTTTCAAAATTCTAACGGACAATTTACAAGACTTATTACCTTATCGCTAACCCCCACCAACATCCCACACAGAACTCGCCAAATATAAGAAAAGAGGCTTTCCATTCCTTTCCACACCACCTGATGAGACATTGTAGTGGACATAAAAAAAAATTTGTAAACGTTCTAAACTATAATTTATAATAAATATTCACAGCTCTATATTATATATCGAGCACTGTTTTAATTTAATGTTTTGGACGTTGTAAATTTTTCTTCGTTCCTTATTCACTCGGATATATATATATATATATATATAAGATTTTTGATTTGCTACAATTTCAATAGATAATTCATATTTCACCGTATAATGATGTTATGACTGCGGCTCGTCAAACCCAAATTGTACAACAGTTGATACTCAAAATATCCACCCCCAATTCTTTTTACACAGACGCTCACAGGTTCATATTTAGAATAGACATTTGTAACGGTAATTTGACCAGTAAAAATTAGAAGAAAAAATGGTAAAGACCCTGATATATCATGGAACATATTAAAAAAAAACAGACCTTACAACGGTGGTGATGTCTGCAGATTGTACCAAGAGGAAAGGTGAGCCATAATATTATTTCCAGAACGAGAAAGATTACTAAATGAAAGATCCAAAGTGATGTCCGGATGTAAACATCTCAGAAAGTATATTTTAGGATCATGCAAACCCAAATGAAAGTATTTCCAATTCTTGACCGGATTCTCTCTTATTTTAAACTTCCAGATGTGCGTTCTGAATGTTCCTGCTGTGCGTTTGAAAAAAGCGTTGGATAATCAGTTGATATAAAACGCCTGAAGATACCGAGAGATTGAAACCAAGGTTGCATAACTGACTGACTTATATATATGTAAAAAGTAAAATTGTTAGAAAAGTCTGTACAAAACTTGCTGTATGGAGAAAATAAGATTTGGAAAAATATCTGATGTTTGTACGTATTTATATGTACTATTTATATGTATTTATTTATATGTATTTATATGTATTTTATATGTACTATTTATACTAAATGGATTTTTACAGAGAATTATTAAACTTGTTTCACTGATTTGTGGGTTTTTAAAAGAAATTGTTTTACTTTAATCGGTTTCGCTTTTAGCTTTTCAAAAAGTTTGTACATGTTTATATTCTCACGTGTTGACGCTTATGCCTTGAATAGAGTAAACAAAAAGACCATAACTGGTTTCATATGTCGCCTATGGTAAGGAAAATGATAGACTCTGTTTTGAGGGATGTGCACCTGGTACACGTATTGAATTGTGTTTTAGCGTATACTTGCTGATAAATAATGTATCTTTATTAATGCACATTTGTTTGGTGATTTTTCTGTCTGTCTGTCTGTCTGTCTGTCTGTCTCTCTCTCTCTCTCTCTATATATATATATATATATATATATATATTCATTTGCAACTTGAGTTTCAACATTTTGACATCATCAGGCGTTTTATATAAACTCTAAACTACATTATATATGCATTGAGCACTTTTTAATACAACTGTATACTGGTCTAATTTAATTCTGACATAACTGCTTAGTATATATATATATATATATATATATATATATATATATAAACTATCCTTAAGGAAATTTTGGTCAAAAATACAAAAATACCATTTAAATCGCAATATCAAAAGCATCTCGCTATAGAAGAGGTACTATCTATCAAACAATTCTTTCCGACTATCAACCTTACATTATTTAACAGCTCTCTTTTAATCAATAAATTTGAGGTCCTCACAGCCCCAGCAGACAAGGTCGAGTACTTAGCTCGCAGATACTCCTTCACCTCTACATTTGACTCGTCTGGAGTACCCACACACGACTTCTCACCTAGAAGTGAGGCTCAACTGATTGACGTATACATAACCCGCTCGTTGGTCTCTTTGCCAGTTCTACCGCTGATATGCAAACAACCATCACCGAATAAATATACCAGGCTCTTGATAAGAACAGCAATGCTTGAGCTGTTTCCCTGGATATATCTAAAGGATTTGACAAAGTTTGGCATGTTGGCCTTCTGAGCAAGCTTCAGGGCTATGGTATAGCTGGATGCTTGTTTGATTTCATTCAATGATTCCTGTCCAATTGCGTAATGAACGTCGTATTGAACGGGTATGATTTCAGATCTTGTTATACAGACGGAGATGTCCCTCAAGACTCTCTCCTAGGTCCTACGCTTTTTCTGATCTTCATCAACAATCTCCCTGGTGTAATCAGATCTCAAGAAGGCATCTGCACTGACGATCTCACTTTTTACTTCTGCTCCTATAAGAAATCCGCCAAGGTTGACAAAGCAAACCTCGCTGCTGATCTTGAAAACGACCTCCAATCTGTGGTGGACTGGGGTAAGTGAAACTTCTACATTGAATCAATAGTTATATCTACTGCTAGGAAAGTCGCGTCACTGTGTCGGGCCAGAAAGTTTTTCCCGTCCGAATCCATTTGCACATATACAAATCTATCATCCGTCTGTGCAATGAATACTGTTGTCATATTTGGTAAGGCGTCCCTGCTATTCATCTTGAAGTTCTCGACAAAATCCAAAAGAGTGTCTGTAATGTAATCGATCCTGAACCGGCAGCTCGACTCCTGTCATTTGCTCATTAACGAGACGTGATTTCTCTCTGTCTCATCTACAAATATTTTCACGGCTTCTACTCCGATGAGCTTTCGCTGTTTCCCCCTCTACACAAATTTACTCGAGATGCTAAACAAAAACAGTCAAAACAGTCAAATTTAGCCACCACTTCTACCTTTCAGCGTCTTTTCTCGCACTTCCCGCCTGTGGAACTCCCCTCCGTATACTTGCTTCCCTGATAGCTACAATCTCCAAGAGATTAAATGCAACGTCAATTGCCATCTCTTATCTCCTTGACTTCCACTCTTCTTTTATCCTTTCCTCGACACCCCCCCATATCTTGTTCTTCTTCCTTTTCAATCTACTCTCACGTAACTCTCTTCACATCAGTATTCCCATTCTTCTCTCATCCATTTTCCGGCACCCACGTAACCTGTTCCTCTTTCTTTTCGCTCTCCTCCCTTGTAGCACCCCCTTCCTGAGAGGGATACGATTATAAAAAGTAAAAATATTAAAACTCATACCCATTAGTGGTTACGTAGTACAGGATTAAAAGCTGAAAACAAAGGTTTTATTCTTGCTTCACAGGACCAATTGCTGTTAATTAGAAATTGCCAAACACACATAATTGTGTTGACCCTCGAATGCAGATTCTGTGATAAATATCCAGAAACAATTGACCATCTTGTATCATGTTGCCCGGTATTAGCACCCACTATATATAAAATCTCGGCATTTTGTGCCCTCTCAAATGAGGGCTCTTTAGACGTTGAAATCAGAGAAATAATCAGCAAGGATTCAGTTACTTTTGGCAAACTAGAACACAGAGTTTATTTTAATAACCAAATTTTGTATGCCTCAGAGACTTGGACTCTCTATTGATGGCAAATCAAGCTGCTTTAGAGGTTTCCCCAACATTGTCTCAGGTACATTCTTGGGATCAAATGAGAGTCTCACCCCTGGTACTACTGTCTTGTTCAAGGCGAACACAGTAAGCATATCATTAATGGTGATGAGAAGTCAGATGCTTTGGGCTAGCCACTTGGTACGAATGGACGACTCCAGGCTTTCTAACAGCTGTTCTACGGTGAAATGTCACCTGAGGAAAGACTTCAGTGTAAGTCACGAAAAAGGTTCAAGGACAATGTTAAGGAGAACCTGAAGCATATGGGGATTGCTGAAGACGATTGGGTGGCATAAACTGCTGATCATGAGAAATGAAGGGGGTTGCTCTTTGGAGGTGACAAGTTGTATGAGGAGAGCATAGTTTCTCGTACTAAACTTAGGAAAATCTGCAGGATGTATGAATATTTGCAAGCTGATTGTCTGGACTTGTGAGATGTATAGTCGGTCTCTGCTGTCCAAGGCAAGACTGGTGAATTATAGGAAGTCTGACAAAACCACTGGACCCGGAACCATTCCTGTTGCTCCTCTTGTTGATCCTACTCGTGAATCCCCTATTTACTCATGTCCATCCTGCCCCCAAATTTGTAAGTCGTCTAGAGGACTCAAGCGACACCTCAAGATTTATGGAGATGACATTCCTGGTGCTGTCGCTCCGAGGGATCACTTGGAATGATACATCTGGCACAAACTATGCAGGTCGCTTGCAGTTCTTAAGATCCATTTAAGATCGTACGACCGAGATGAGCAGACGGAGAAAGAGAATGAGGGGATGGCACTTGTCTGAAAAGACGGAGCAATCATCATTTATGTATGTATGTATGTATGTCTTTTTCTCACTGAAATCAAGTAGTATCTTTTCTCACAGATGTTACGTATTTTTATGTTTCTTTATGATATGTTATGTATTTTTGTGTTCCCTTATGTTCCCTTATTTCTTTCTTTCTGACCAAATCCCTGTCTTATGAACATTTCTCTTGATAATAATAATAATAATAATAATAATAATAATAATAATAATTCAGCAGACGATGCTATTTTATTTCATTTATTGTCATTGGATTTTTATTTTAATTACTCTTATTTTCCTTCATTATTTTTTCTCTCTTTTATATTCACACTGAAATCAAATCTTGTCTTTTATCCGTCAAGTATTTGAACTTAACAAATTTAACAAAATATTTCAATAACAGCCGTTAATCATGGGATATAAATGAACAGATATTAAATTCGCAACTTTTTCCATTTCATTGAAACAGACGTTAAACACGTACATTCTTTTTTTTCTTTGTTCTTTCTTTAATCATTTATTCCCTGAAACCAAGTTGCGTCTCTGATATGTTTTCCCACTCTATGAAAATGGAATGGTCTTTGATTTATGAATTATTTTCAGGGCTTAATGTACGTAATGACTAAGAAACTAAATAAGGGACATGCTGAATTAGAATAAGATAAATATAAATGTTATATTTAGTAGATATCCTATTTTTTATTAAACAATATAATTGACATTTATAGGATTAGGTAATCGAGATTTAATAAAGATGCTGTGCCTTTAGGTAGGGTTCGTTTTTAGTGATCAATATTTAATAGTAAACAAACATATGGTTGATTCAGTGTTTATTTACTCCCGTAACATCTTTTTTCTGAAGGCTCACCTTTACAAGCTTACAGGTAAATTTTCCATCTTTTATGCAGTAGACGGCTTTTGAAGTGAAAACCTCTCATTAAATATAAATAAATCTAGGAAAAAAGATTTGAATTTTTATAATAAAAAAAAATAACTTGATCATGTTATTTTAAAAACTTTTATCTACAAACAACAAGATCATTTCATCAAAGACTTTGAATATATTTGTCTGTTTCTGACATGAGGCATTGTATTTATTTACACTATTTACATCGTATGGATTGTTCTCTTCTTTGTTGCTATATTCACGGCATTTCTGTCTTTGTATATCCCGGCCGTCTTCAGGCGATTGTAATTTAAAACATAACACTTTATTTCCTTCACTGGGTTAGATTGTACTACTACTACTACTACTACTACTACTACTACTAATAATAATAATAATAATCCAATAAAAAAACAAACGCCAATAAGTCGGATATAATTGTCAAAGATTTGTTGGTTGTTGGAAAAAAGTACTTACTCATTTAGGTAATTATTCCAGTTGATGTAAATTGTTATCGCTGCACTAGGAACCATATCAAGAAATATGAAAGCTTATGTGTCGCAACTTCTTGGTTAACTGAGTTTGGTTGAAATGCAAAAGATTACATTCCTCTGTACTTCACACATTCTAAGGAATTGGGGAATATTTAAAGGACCTACACTACTGGAATTTACATGCGCATTTTCATATATCTTTGTTCACTTCCTCTCTCTCTCTCTCTCTCTCTCTCTCTCTCTCTCTCTCTGATCCTCCTCTGCCATTCATTTACATAAATTAATTAAGTTGGTTATTCGATGTTTTCATTTGCTCATATATCCAGTCCATGGTATTCTCAGTGTTCATCAACCATATCTCCGCTGCATTAATCATATTTTTTTACTAAACATTCACCTGTTACAGGGCCCAAAAGCTACTCAAAGTAGAAGGTAACACTTGTGAAGTTATCCCTTTTCATAATGATGGACTCATCCTGAGTATACTTATACTACTGCTATAGAAGCGAGACTAGCGAATACCGCGTTTTCACAGAGAGTTAACCGGAGAATACGAGAATCCAGAGAGAGATTAGCAGTCAGTACACAGTAATTCATAGAAGCTCTGTGCTCCACTCATCGAAAAGATTATTATGCCGTCAGCTTCCGACGCGGACATACTCAATATACTACGGCTTCACTTCCAGAGACTTGTACATATACGTTTTACTAACCCGCGTTCCCGGACTACTAATATTCATTCAAGTCTGTATTCTTACGTTAATACACTTATTTTCTATCTCAATTACTGGTCGTTGTTCATTTATTTGTGCGGGTCCCATTCCCGGGATCCACAGCAGTTACTGAATGAGTTTTTTTTTGTATAAATGTATGAGGAGGAAGTAAGTGCAGATTATGAGAATATGTAGGATAGATAATGGTTGATTCTAGACTTGTAGGGGTTAAGATTGTAGCGATCGGAGAAGCTTCTTCACATGAGTTTGTTTTACAAAATATTAGTTCTCGTGAAAAAGATGTCTGAGTGGAGCCTTCGCATTACCATATGAAGCGAATGTGTATATTTGGAATCTGTGTACCTAATACGGCGACCTTAACTGTGAATGTCTGAACTGGTGTGAGTAAAGAATTTAGTTCATTTTCTGAACATTTGCCATAGAAATAGCGATAGAACAGCGAGAGACATACGACGTTTCACCTGTAGAAAAAGAACTGTCGGAATGAAAATAACCACCACAAGCACGCTTAAACGATTTTGAAATCAAGGCTAGAAAACGAAGATTGTGCAGCTTCAGCACAGATATTGCAGCAATGCGCTTAACAGTACAGCAGTATTTTCTTTTTTGTTAACGAAATTTTCTTGTTTATTGATACTTTGCCGAGTTTTTTGGAAGGCATCTTTCTCTGTTCCCATGCATCTTGGATATCTCTAACGGTATTAAGAAAAATAAGTTAGAATATTGCAGAGATTGTTGAAGTATAGACGGGACTTGCTGTAAATTAACATTAGTTGTGTGATAAATCTCTGAATACAAACAATAAAATATCTGTAAACATTTGGCTTGAAATTTCATTGAGGACCGTCCATGTAATAGAATCAAGTAGACATCGTAAGAAGAATAGGCGTGTAACTAGACATTACAAAACAGGTGAGCTTTTATTCATATCTACGTCAAAGTGCTAAGTACCACAGAACGATGTCATTAAAATACATAAATATCGATAAAATAAGGTAGAAATAACTATGTCTTTGTACACTGTTCGGTCACTCATGACGCGCTCGACTAACAATCGGTCCAATCGCTGAACAATCATACAATTCGCTCATTAACTAAGCTTGCTCGATTGAACGCCATTAAAAAGCCTAGCAACTTAGTGGACAACATGTACTGCAAAGTGACCAATCAATTCCATATTTGTTTAACACAGAGCTTGTCCATTGTGACGAGCGTATCAACGTCTAAATTGTTCTACCTTTGTTATCGATTTAAAATAATATTTGATACGTTCATAGACTGAGCACAATTAATGATTTCCTTCTTAGCTTTTTCGCGCGCGCGCACACACAGACACACACAAATCTGAACGCTCACATCAGCCTGTCGAAATTAATCACGGAGAAAAGAGTCATTGCTATGTGTCGATATTCACGGTTGAATCAACGGACCAGTTTGGCGTAAGTAAGGCGGTAATAAAAAGATTACTTCCATCCTGTAAAATCTATTTTTATTCCAAGAATGGCGACAACTTGAGTACAAATACGGTTTGTTCTAACATTTTATGCAATTTACATTTTTTCTAATTTCTACTCTAATAGCTTCTTTTCTCACACTTCCCGCCTTCCTTCCATAGACTTGCTTCCCCGACAGCTACAATCTCCAGGAATTTAAATGTAAGGTTAATAGACACCTCTTATTACACTAACTCGCATCCATTCTCTCAAACACTCTTCCCATCTACCCAAGCCCTATTCTCGGTATCCTCATCCGTCTATCACCCTCTTTCCGACATTTCCTATAACTTTCTCATCACTTTCCCCTATGTAACCCCCTGCACAGTATTAGCAGTGGAATGTCTTGCTTTAGGAGAAATGATTAAAAAAAAAGTATCTTGAATTTGACTGCATATATTTGAACCAAGGCCATACTTATAACAGGCCTGGCAGCCCTGCAGCTGCGGTTCATGAATGGGGGCGGACATGTGAAAACATAATTTACTACTGAATAGCATTTATATTGTAAATATTCTTTTTAAGCATTTCCCCAATTCAAGACAATAAAGCCACTAAGATGCAAGAGATGTGAGAAAATGTGAGAATAAATCACTATTGATGAGAGAGAACGATTAAAAATCAATAATTTAAAAAACAGTAGATAACGACTGATATTTCATTAAAATTGAAGAGAGTTCCATAAGCAAGAAGTGCGATATAAGAAATTGTTAGAATAGAATTTCATCTAGTCATTTAACCTGTAAAATAAGACGACATTGTAAAAAATGATGAGACAAACTAATACTGCGCTTAAATTCATAAAGTCTTGGTACAATAAAGGATAATGCATCAGTGTAATTACCATGAAAATATAGTCATTTCTATTAAGTCAGATCGAAGTTAGCAGCAAATAAAACAGTGTTATTAGTGAAATTTTATTGATTTCAATATTGGTCATGTTCTTTGGGTCATGGTAATTTATATGCGAAAAATAATATTGCTTAAATGTCCGCCAAGATGGTCAAAAGTTGCATAGTTGCTCCTCGATCTCACCAATATGCCTCATTATCTCATCCTTCGGCTGATGATTTATTGTTGGCTGGTTGTTATAGATCTTACTTTTGAGATGACCCCAAAGGAAGAACGCTAAATATTGATGAAACCGGGCAACTTCTCTTGTTTAAACGTCCATTTTCGTAATAGGCTTCGATAACTTTAAAAAGTTGTTCCATTGTTAATCTTTCCATGTTTGAAATTACCAATGAGTAGAATTGTTAAATCTGAAAGAAACTGAAAAAAAAAAAATCATTAGACGCTTAAACTTAATTCACATTTTAAATCAGTCCAAGTTATTGGAACACCCTATATCTAAACTTATTTATAAATGGAACTTTGTCTGTGTGTGTATGTGTGTGTGTGTGTGTGTGTGTCCATTACCTATAGACTCCAAAACGGCTGAACCGATTTTCTTGAAAATTTACACAGTTGTCTTATAAGCATTTGCGAGTGTTCTTAGCTAAGTTTTGTGTCGGGGTACCCCCGATAAATATCGAAAATCGATAATCGAAAAAATCAGGTTATAGAAGGAGTGGTCCGATTTTAATCAAATTTGATACACTCATAGACAAAGACATAAGAAATGATGTTCAGAAGTTTCAAGGTTGCAGTTCTTACAATAGTGCAGAAAATCGATAATATATATATATATATATATATATATATATATATATATATATATAAAGGCAAGATGTCTGTGCGTGTGTCTGTTTATCTGCCTGTACGTCTGCATTTTTTTCAGCCCTTTTATTTTAGTTTTTGATTCGGGTTTGGTTCTAAGTAGATATAATTGTAGTTCTTAGTCTCAGCCATGATACCATTTACTCAGAGGATTTATTTAGCCTTCAAAATTCAGTTTACGACGAAAAGACTTATTTGATATCGATACCAGGAAATCAAAATTTGACTTACATCCATTCATTTTTCTTTCAGTCTAAGGTTTCGCTTTAACTGGAAACAACTATTGCATTTTAGTTCTTTGTGCCAACGTCCAAAGAGCCTGAGCTCCAGGACCATAGATTAATTTTAAAGATTTCATTACACCCGAGCAACACTGGGCTATACTGCTAGTTTATAGATAGATATAGGAAAGCCACGTTACGGTGGTGAGAAAACGACTGAAGCCGAGACACTGTGTAAGAACAAATAACATTGTTGATTGTTCTTTTGAATTTTAACAAGAATCTCTAAATATATAGTAGGTACATAAGACCAGATGTGGCAGCAATATTGACATCAAAGACGAATTTGTCAAGTAATTAGCTAATTAACACATATGAATATTATTAGGAAGCACATTACAAGTACTAACAAGTATTGACTTATTTCCATAAATTTAAATGCAAAAAGAAAAAAACAAAACTAACCTTCTCTACCAACTAAATGTACGGTAGTTTACCCGTGTAGTAAGTTCGATTTTCATATTTATCTCTCTATTGTGGCGTTGTGTCATAGTAGACAGTTATAGCACTGACTGATATCATTACTTTTTAGAACATATTAAATCAAATAAATATATAAAAATTTAAAAGAGAAAATAATTCCTTTAAAAACATATACTGAAAATTCATAGATTACACAAAATTATTTGAAATGTATGCCACCAAGAACTACTTGAACTACTAGGAAAACTTTATTTACATGCGAGAGATATTCAAGTAATCCAGAACAGTTAGTAGGGACAAATAGTCTGCATTATGAATAGAAAATGAATTGAGCAATTAAACAATATAGAAAAGAGTGTAAGAAAAGAATATATCTTTTTGTCGGAGTAACTTAACCTTTACAATGAGGTAGATTTAAGATAAGTAGAAGTTCTACCAGAATTTTTTTACTGGTGGGCACAATCTTAAAAGCATAATAGACACAGATGTTAATGATGATTTTCTACGCGCAGCTTAGATGTGACACAAGGCTGAAAGTATGGGGCACTCAGTGAAGATTGAACTCACCACTCAATTGTAATGATTCGAGCGAAACAAGATTGCTAACCATTACACCAAGTCGAGGAGCTCATGCACAGATGTTAATGTGCTGATGACGGGCACAGAGAGAAAGTAAAATCTCCTAGAGAAAGTAGTAGAAGAAAGCGAGAAGAAAGGACTATGTATCAATGGTAAGAAATCAGAATGTCTGGTCGTTAACAAGAGGGATAACCCAAGATGCAAGCTACGAATTTGTAGCGTCAGAATCAAGCAAGAATAGAAATTTAACTATCTGGAAAGTGTTAACAGATGACGAAAATGTGACCCAGCAGTCCAAGGGCGTATTTAAAAAAATACTTTCCTAAAACTAAACAATGTATTAAGAAACAGGAAACAAAAACATGAAATAAAAACAATCAATAAATTTTGAAATTAATTTTTAAAAATCTTAATGAATCCAAGATAGGCATTAATTTTGATAAATTATGCAAATTTCATTTTGTGATTTTTTGTCACATTTTATAAGTGTCTGCCTTTTAAGATGAAGAAATACTTATTTAAATATGGTCCAATAATAGATATTAACAGTCTGCATAGTTTAAATAACAGTTAAAATCATTTTAAAATTACACGAACGAAGATAATTTGGTGAATTAATTCATTATCTGTGAGAAGGAGTAGAAATTCCATATAAAAATTACCTAGTCGATGTTTCTTTGAATGGACGTAATTTTTTAATATAGGTTGATGAACATATATTTACCACTTAATAATGAATTTTTAATATTAAACCTTAATAAGAATTCTACAGGAAAACTACATAAAAATTGTATAATTAATATTTTAAAATAATTTTAAAATATTTATTGCTGGTTCTTGATCTACTTTAGAAAAACCAACTAAAGAAATTCAACTAAAGAAATTCAAACTAAAGAAATTCAAAATAACAATTACCTAGTCGATGTTTCTTTGAATGGACGTAATTTTTTAATATAGGTTGATGAACATATATTTACCACTTAATAATGAATTTTTAATATTAAACCTTAATAAGAATTCTACAGGAAAACTACATAAAAATTGTATAATTAATATTTTAAAATAATTTTAAAATATTTATTGCTGGTTCTTGATCTACTTTAGAAAAACCAACTAAAGAAATTCAACTAAAGAAATTCAAACTAAAGAAATTCAAAATAACAATTACCTAGTCGATGTTTCTTTGAATGGACGTAATTTTTTAATATAGGTTGATGAACATATATTTACCACTTAATAATGAATTTTTAATATTAAACCTTAATAAGAATTCTACAGGAAAACTACATAAAAATTGTATAATTAATATTTTAAAATAATTTTAAAATATTTATTGCTGGTTCTTGATCTACTTTAGAAAAACCAACTAAAGAAATTCAACTAAAGAAATTCAAACTAAAGAAATTCAAAATAACAATTACCTAGTCGATGTTTCTTTGAATGGACGTAATTTTTTAATATAGGTTGATGAACATATATTTACCACTTAATAATGAATTTTTAATATTAAACCTTAATAAGAATTCTACAGGAAAACTACATAAAAATTGTATAATTAATATTTTAAAATAATTTTAAAATATTTATTGCTGGTTCTTGATCTACTTTAGAAAAACCAACTAAAGAAATTCAACTAAAGAAATTCAAACTAAAGAAATTCAAAATAACAATTACCTAGTCGATGTTTCTTTGAATGGACGTAATTTTTTAATATAGGTTGATGAACATATATTTACTACTTAAAAATGAATTTTTAATATTAAACCTTAATAAGAATTCTACAGGAAAACTACATAAAAATTGTATAATTAATATTTTAAAATAATTTTAAAATATTTATTGCTGGTTCTTGATCTACTTTAGAAAAACCAACTAAAGAAATTCAACTAAAGAAATTCAAACTAAAGAAATTCAAAATAAAAATTACCTAGTCGATGTTTCTTTGAATGGACGTAATTTTTTAATATAGGTTGATGAACATATATTTACCACTTAATAATGAATTTTTAATATTAAACCTTAATAAGAATTCTACAGGAAAACTACATAAAAATTGTATAATTAATATTTTAAAATAATTTTAAAATATTTATTGCTGGTTCTTGATCTACTTTAGAAAAACCAACTAAAGAAATTCAACTAAAGAAATTCAAACTAAAGAAATTCAAAATAACAATTACCTAGTCGATGTTTCTTTGAATGGACGTAATTTTTTAATATAGGTTGATGAACATATATTTACCACTTAAAAATGAATTTTTAATATTAAACCTTAATAAGAATTCTACAGGAAAACTACATAAAAATTGTATAATTAATATTTTAAAATAATTTTAAAATATTTATTGCTGGTTCTTGATTTACTTTAGAAAAACCAACTAAACAATAATTAACAAATACATACATCAAGCAATATAATCACATGTTTCTTTTTATATTCAAGCTAATATCAAGATTTTTCGACGATATTCCTGCAAGTCTTCAGTTTAGAGACCACAAATATTATAAATCAGAAAAATAGCGATTTCATTTTAGGACTTGAAGGAATTTTTAATGAACGTAATCTATCTCTTTAAAAAATGTCCATGTTCTTGAAAATAAAATAAAATTGTATTAGTATTAAATATTTCTTGTCCTGTAAGACGACTTTTTCTTGTACCATAGTCAACTACATACTGGAATGAGATTTTAATATCTTTAGGGATCCTATTTTCAAAGCCCAGTAATCATTTCACCCCATGCAAGGCGAGACTGCCAGCAGTGCTCAGGGGTTATAGTGTAAGAAAAAAAAAACTGGGTACACGGAGTGCTGTAGAAAGGATAAAACATGGATGGGATTCAAAGAGATAGAAGATGACAATTGATGATGTATTTAAATTTTTGGAGATTGTAGCTATCATGGAAGCAATTAAAAGGAATAGAACTCCACAGGCGGGAAGTGCGAGAGAAGAAACTGTTCGAGTAGAAGTGGATTACATTTAACTATTTCAACGGTAAAACGGCAGGAGCTAGATGCTAATCTAGTCAGTCAGTTAAGTGCCATACGCGATACACGCTATGGGTGATCATGTCTCGATCTCGAAAGAGACATGACTGACTGAGCAGAAGATTATCCCGCAGTAGGTTGCTATTGCTTTCTGCGGTAGACTGGTTGCCAACCAAGGCTATAGAACCTAAGCTGTCCTATTATTTAACCCATAACTGGAGGGAAGTGACAGATTAATACCTTTCCCAAGGGTATTTATGCGTAAGTGAATGCAAAGAATTCAACTAGAATTCGAACTCGGCTCCCCGAGTTGTCGTTCCGAGTCGATGTCCACTGCACCACAATAGCATGTTTAAATTCATGTGATCCAGGTAGAAAGACTCGTCAGAGCAGTTGCCATGATAATTTCTCAAAAGTTTCTCATGTCATTTCATTAAATATCCAGATTTTGAGCAATTATAACTTGGATTAAAGTTCTATTCTTTAACATTTGATCGAAGAAATAATTTTAATATTTCATTTTTTGTAATATTTGTAAGCTGGATTGCTTAATCTCTAGTCATATGAAAAATGATTGTGAAAAAATAGTTATTTCTGGTCAGAGCGCCTATTGTACAATTCGGCAAAAAATGTTAAATATTTTGTTTATTTGCAAAGGAAAGTAAAATTAAAATTTAGCATATGTACTTAAAAAATGGTTAGAATGAACAAAAAGTATTTTTTTAAAATGGATTTTATAATTAATATGTTCATTGCTATAGAAAAAAATACTAATTTTACGTGACAAAATTCATAATAATGACATTGTAAGTGATTTTCATAATTTACAGTAGTTTAATTATACAGAAATTTATTAGTTTCTTCGCTTACCTTTTTGCAATATATTTTTAAAGAACAGTTGTAAAATATGAAATTTACTAACTAGAATAATGACATTGTCATTCTGTGATAAAATTTTAATAATTAACTTTTTTCATTAATTTAGCAGTGGGCAAGTCGTTTTTATTTGTATTTACAATGGGCGGTAACTCTTCAAATAACTGTTAGAAAACAAAGATCAAATTATTAATAAAAAACTAAAGTTTATAATCAATATATTCATTGTTATGAAGAACTATCATAGAAAAAATAACTTTGTGTCAAAACTTTTAATGAGATGTTTTAGGCAATTTCACATTAAAAATAATATTTGTTGTTCTTTTATAATAAAGTTGAAATATTGAAAGTTCAATAAAATAAGTGAACCATATATCTAGGTCGGCATCTTAAATAATAAACTTAAGTTAATCCAAGGTTATGATATATATATATATATACTAGTTTAATTCAAGTATGACCAAAAACTAGGTAATTAAATTATATATATATATATATATATATATATATATATATATATATATATATAAGCATGCGGTGTAGATATAGAAGAATCCAAAGGAGTATCCTGTACATAAAGTGGTATGAGCTCTAAATATATATGTATATCAATACATATAGAGCAAATATAAGAAAAATTAAGGCAGACACGTTATTTCACGGTAAATCGGAAGTGTGGGCCTATTTCAGGTGAAACATCATCAGCTTCCGTCTTTATTGTACAGAAGATTTTACATTCGTGTAAATATTAATGGCGAAAATCGAATATTACAAAAACAACAGTTGGAAATTCAGATCATGTCTCTATGTCAGTATATATTTTAGTCTATCTGCCTGAATCATTACCGTTTAATATATAAAGAGAGCATCTACTTAAATCTACTCAAATGAGTACCCACTAAAAAAACAATTTTAAGTAATAAAAATGTGTTATGCCGGGTTAATAAATAAAAATACATTCTTAAAATACATTTGATAGAACTTGTGGATATTAGTCAGCCGATATATATATATATATATATATTCAATCCTGGGTTAAAAGCAATCGGAGTCTAACCGTACTGATGAGCTGTGATATAGCGAAACAGATCTGTCTGCGGATGACTATTTACGCTCTCACACTCTGATTGAGCACTCTGGAAGAATGGTAGACTTTGAAAAACAGTAGCTACTCTGGCATGTACGCAGCGCTCATTCCGTAATGAATTAGAGCACTCTGGCTATTGGGCATGTATAATGATAATGTATACGCTAAAAAGTGTGCCTTCTAATTCCGAACGCCTATAGCCGTAGATATGTAGAATCGCCGACTGACGCTAATTCGGTCGGGTTTCAATCCTGGGTTAAAAGCAATCGGAGTCTAACCGTACTGATGAGCTGTGATACAGCGAAACAGATCTGTCTGCGGATGACTATATATATATATATATCTGTGTGTGTGTGTGTGTGTGTGTTGTGTATTTAGGGAGCAATTTCTCTTTGATAAAGGTTTCACTAAAAATGATAAACAAGATATTATGGTTAAGTTTCTATATAATTTTTCATGTGATCTTGTGATTTTTTAGAACATTTCACAATGTTTTGTTTTTCTGATAATGGCTAAAAGTGTATCCAAAAGCGCTTGTAAAAGTAAAAACATTTTGACATATTATTTATATATTACAAAAAAACCCAAAACAAACTTAACCATAATATAATATCTTGTCTCTAATTTTTAATGAAATCTGCATATATATATATATATATATATATATATATATATATGAGCTGTGATACAGCAAAACAGATCTGTCTGCGGATGACAATATATATATATATATTCTTCATTTGTAAACGAGTTATTACGCGACCTAGGATTTTAACATGTGGTGTCTACAGGCAATATTTGCAATAACTGATTTTACCGTGTGTTTTTTTAAGAACGCTCACGTAACGGTGTTTGTTTTTTGTTTTTGAACGCGCAGTTTTTAAAATTACAAAAAAATTACAAGGTTTTCATCCATGGTTTTATGTATCTAATAGGTATTTTTTAGTATGGTTGCACTTAGTCATAATTTCTGTTCTTTCATTCAATAGTTCATTTTTATTTGGGAATAACATAATCGCTAACTTGTAAGACTTACAACTATGGCAAAATATGTAGACTGTGTTAGGAAGAAAATGGTAGAAACCTAGGTCGCGTAATAACTCGTTTACAAATGGAGAATATTCAAATGTTCTACAATATAATGTAGAATTTTAATACAAATGTGCACTGGTCTAATTATATTATGACTAAAAACTAAGTAATTAAACAATCAATCAATCAATCAATCAATATATATATATATATAATGATTTGCTTTAAAAGCGTCGTTTTCCATCTTTACAGAAATACACCGGCCGACTGTTTTTGGGGTGTGAAACAGTGTGTATGATGCACACCAATAAGATTGCTGAACAATTCGTTAGATGCTAAAAATTCACCGATCTTTCCTTATAAAGTTTAAAAAAATAGGAGTTTAATTTAATGCAAACATAGAACATATAAAATGAAATAACTGTTACGCTTGTTTAAATTAATGGATTATCCCAATTAGATGATTGAATATTAACGATCGAATATTTGTTCATTAATTTTGTAAAACTCCTAATTGTCTTCAGATCGCTGTATGCCTTGGGATTTTAATGTCATTCACGGGGTGGTGCACTCGTCTAACTTTTCAAGGAACCGGAACCAACTGAAGTTTTTGCCAAAATCATCATCATCAACAACAAGAACAATAAAAATAAATGTGCGTTTCATCTTACTGTTTATACGAATAATTAACTTGTGATAATGGTGATTTTATTATGATGTTTATTTTTTGCCGTAAATAATTATGGCGATATCAATCATCATGTAATTGGATGTAAATCTTGCGCCTTGTCGTAAGATAATGGTTAGCGTATAAAAGACTATTTATTAATCAACTCTCCCCAAGCAAGGCATTCTACTGCCACTGTTGCGCAGGGGGTTACATAGGGGAAAGTGTTGTGAAAGAGGGGTTAGTTACAGGAAAAATCAGGAGGAGGGTAATAGACGAATGAGAATAGCGAGGATGGGGGTGGAGTAGATGAAAAAGAGCTTGAGAGAATGGATGCGAGTTAGTGTGATAGGAGATGTCTATTGACCTTACATTTAAATTCCTGAAGATTGTAGCTGTCGGGGAAGCAAGTATATGGAAGGGAATTCCACAGGTGGGAAGTGCGTGCAAAGAAGCTGTTAGAGTAGAAATTGCGGTTACATTTTATCGGTTTCACTGTAAAAGGGTGGGACCTAGTTGCTAATCTAGTAGCTTGTTTAAAGTCATACCTATGGGACACCAGTGATCTAAGTTCATTGTAGCAGAAGCCGTGAAAGTATTTATAGAAAAGGCACAGGGAAATCACGTCACGCCGGTGAAATAGCGGCTGCAGCCGAGCTGCCAAGTCGGTATCGATCACATTACAGATTTTCCGTTGAATTTGTTGTTGCCTGGGCAATACTATCTAGTTGGTCTCGTAAACTAGTTCAACTGAGAAGTAAGCTCAATTAGAACAGGATGTAGCACTGTTATGGGCTACCTGAAGCGTTATACATCTTGACGTGTCTGCATAATAGTTAACAAGTTGGTTTATACAATCAGTTCCTCCGAGTAGTAAGTTCAATCCTCATAAGTATTTCGCTATTGTGGCTTTGTGTCATATGAAGATGTGTTTAGCAAACGGCTATAGAACTGTCTGATATTATTACTATACTTTTTTAATACACCAGATTAAATAAAATATAAAATAATTCATATAAAGACATATACTTATGATTCATACATAACACAAAAGTATTTGATAAGACATAACCCGAAGAACTACTTGAACTACGAGGAAAACTTTATTTACTTAGAGATAAAGTAATCCAAAACATTTAGTGGCGACAAATCGCCTGCATTATGAATAGAACATTAATTGAGCAAGTAAACAAAAATAGAAAGGGGCGTAAGAAAAGAATACAGCTTTTAGTCAGATTTATTTAACCTTTACAGTGATGTTACTTTTAAGATAAGTCGGGGTCCTACCAGAATTTATTGCTGACGTGCACAATTTTAAATGCATGATACACAGATGTTAATATGCTGATGACGAATAATGACAAAGTCAAATCTGCTAGATAAAGTCGTAGAAGAAAGCGGTAAGAAAGGACGAAGTATCAATTGTAAGAAATCAGGATATTTGGTCGTTAACAAGAGGGATAACCAAAGATGCAAGCTACGAATTTGTGACTTCAGAATCGAGCAAGAATAAGAATTTAACTATCTGGGAAGTGTTATAATAGACGGCGGATAATGTGACGCATCAGTGCAAGGACGTACTGGAATATTAAAAGCTGCCTTCACAAATCTAAACTATGTATTAAGAAGTAGGAAAATTTCGTGAGAAACAACAAAGAAAAAATAATTTTTAACAGCGATGTATTAGGTTGTTACAAAAATAATGTCCGATTTCTGAAATATGATTTTATTCTTAAAAATCAACTCTAGAAATATTGAAATTAGTCAAAATTTAAAGCCATGAGCATCTATGAACCTCTGCCGTCGATCGACGAGATTATTTATTTACTAGCAGTATAGCCCGGCGTTGCTCGGGTGTAATGAAAGCTTTAAAACTAATCCATGGTCCTGGAGCTCAGACTCAGCCTAAATAATATTTGTGTGACGTTTGGTGAGAATCGGATAAAAATTGTGGATTTGTATAAAGGACATACAGACAGATAAACAGACACACACACAAACATCTTGCCTTTTATATATGTATATATATATTATGGATTTTCTGCACTATTGTAAGAACTGCAACCTTGAAACTTCTGAACATCGTTTCTTATGTCTTTGTCTATGAGTGTATCAAATTTGATTAAAATTGGACCACTCCTTCTATAACCCGATTTCTTTGATTTTCGACATTTATCGGGGGTATCTCGACACAAAACCTAGCTAAGAACACTCGCAGACGCTTATAGTACAACTGTGTAAATTTTCAAGAAAATCGGTTCAGCCGTTTCGGAGTCTATAGGTAACAGACACACACAGAAACACAGACACACAGAAACACACAGAAACACACACACACACACACACACACACACACACACACACACACACACACACACACACACAGACGAAGTTCCATTTATAAATAAGTTTAGATTTATAACTTTTTAAGGGACTAGTTGATAAAAAGTTATTGGTTGCGATGCAACGAAATCTTTGAAAGCTGATTCTACCTTTGTTTTGAATTAAAAGTTTTACCATTTAAAAATGTGCTTAAAAATGATAATCTGTGGGTGAAATATCAGGAGAATATAGAGAATTTGGTAAACTCTTGTATTCCAAGTTTGGGAGTCTTTGCAACGTCATTCTTGCAATATGTTACTGCTCATTATCGTAGAACAGAACTGGGCCACGTCAATTTACCAATATAGGACTCTCTTTCTGCAAGCGAACTTGCATTTTAGCACGTTGATTGCAGTAAAGATCTGCATTAATGCTCTGATTGGCTTCCATAATCTTTTGCTGATGCAACTTTGGCTTTGGGTAATTTTGGGGATGACTCATCACGATCAAGCTATTGACCTGATCGTTTACGGTTATCATAAAGGGTCTACTTTGCATCACAAGTGGCTATTCGGTCAAGAAAGTGATCATTAGTGTAACACAGAAAGAACATCGGGCACACTTCAAAAGGCCTAAGCTTTTGATTTTCATTGAGACCATGAAGAACATATTTATCGAGCTTTTTTCCCTAGCCAATACTCTGTAAATGGCTTGAGACTGTTGTAGTGCTGACACCAAGCGTCTGAGAATTTTCTGACATTTGGAGTAGGTTTTGTTCAACAAATGCTTGCAATTGTTCGTTGTCAAGACTGTATGACCTTCCTCTACCTTCTTCATCATCAAGGCTCTCATCACCAGTACGGAATTATTGGAATCACCTTCGTAAGGTCCGATCACTTGTAAACACATATCCCCATGTTCTGTTAATATTAGCAGAAATCTGGGAGGCACTGTGCCCAAGTTTGAACTCATGCAAGAAAAGCAAACGAAGATCATGTTTTAACATGTTTATAATTAAGGGCTTCTATGCTTCAAGAATATTTCTGCCTAAAAGTAATTTACGAATTGTTAAAGAGCACACATTAATTATTATGTAAACTAAAATTCACCTAGTATATACCGTGAATAATTTTCGAGCGGCCATTATTTTTGTAACGACCTAATAATACCAATCCTTGTATATGATAGTGAAGGCGTAACAATTACTTTTGCGGTAACAGAGATGTGGTTCAAAAGAAGGAAACCAAATATCGTAAACTAAGCGTGTAAGTAACAAAAGAATTTGAAAGAAAATCGAAACAAAAAGGAGACTTATACTTAAAATCTGGAGTTTCGTAGCAATCATTCTGTCAACTCGTCAGGAGGTTTCAGCAATTGATGGCAATATTTTCTTATTTTTGTTATAATTTTATTAACTTAAAAATGAATTTATGCGCTAGTTATTGGCTGGTGGTTGATGTTCCCTTCTGTTTGTGTGGTTGTGTGCACGTGTGCGCATGTGTCGAATGTCATTTTTTTATCATTTCCTTGTATGCTTATACTCTCTCCTTGTTCTTTTTTCTTCTTTTCGATTGTTTGTATATATATATATTGATCCTCCCCAAAAAGCAGGTGAAAAGTAAATGATAACAATTATTTTGAGATTACATATACAATTAAATTTACAAATGGAATTATTACATTGACAGTTAAATTTTATTGCGCACAACAGTACAAAACCGCTAAAATTTTATCAACACAGTTGTTCAAACTGTCGTCCATCACAATTTACACAGCTTTGAAGTTTACTCCTCATGCTTCGACCAACATTTTTACATAAGTCTCTTTGTATATTAATTTCTTGAAATGCATTTTTTATGCAAATTTCAAATCACCAACACTTTTGGTTTTGAGTACTCCCCAAAAGAAGAAATAAATTGGGGTCAAGTCAGGTGAACGTGCTAGTCAATCTGTTGGACCTATTCGGCCAAACCATTTCTTAGGAAATGTTTCAAGATACTCAAGGACTACTGTTGTATAATGTGTAGGAACCACCTCTTGTTGGAAATAATAAACACCATTGTAATAATATAACTGATACACTGACCTATTCCACCTACTGACCACCTTCTTTTGGACCACCGTGTGTATATATATATATATATATATATATATAGATAGATAGATAGATAGATAAAGATATAGATATAGATATATATATATTGGGAAAATCCATAAAAAAAGTGAATCATCTATTTTTCGTGTGACGCTTTATGAATGTGAGATATAAATGTGATATATATATATATATATATATATATATATATATATATATATATATAGCCAGACGAACCTACCTAGGTTTCACCTAAACGGATCTGTAAATTGAAACCTCGGTAGATTCGTCTGGCTCATTAGGTGCTATTTATTTAGTTTGCTCTACCTTTGTATTGAGCGCTTTGTGTTAGATGATTACTCATGTCGGATTTTTTTCTTTGGGCTTCGTGATGATTTTGGTCCGAACTGACTTTCATGCCCTAAGCTCTTTCTTTCTTTTACAACCATTCTCCCCTTCATTCGATAGTTTTCCAGACGAGTATAATTATAATCTCGTTTATATATATATATATATATATATATATATATGTATATATATATGTATATATATATATATATATATATATATATATATATATATATATATATATATATATATATATATATAATACTAAGCTTTACCTTGAGTTTACACAACTTGCTAAAGTTATGAATAAACGCTTGGTTGTCCAATCACACCACCTGCCGGCAATTCAATTAACACATCATTTGATGGAATGTATATTTTAAAACACAAAATACATTTCCTAACATATAAATCAAGTACTAACAATACAGTGTAATGAGCGTCACCCATTTTTCATTTACAGTTGAGGATATAAATAACATTCTTAAATTTGTATCAATAAACAAATAAAAGCCGACATGATATTTATCTGATCTCTAAGAGAGATTATTTGCATAGAAATGGCTTATCTTATGATTCATATCTGTTTGCTTGCATTGGCGTAACAATTCATTTATAAAAAAACATCTTTTTATGTAAATGTTTACATTTGATATCTGAGAGAAATTGCACTTAGGTTTTAAGCTTCATTTATTCATTTGTTACGGTCATAAAGTCACAAAAAAGCAGGAGAAACGGCAAAGCGTCCTTCAGAATTTGTAAGAAGATAATTAAAAGAATGTTCTACTAATATAATGTTCTACTAATATAATGTTCTACTAATATAATAGGTAAAAGCTGATGGTATTCGATAATTATAAGAAGTAATGCGAAGACCATTCCATTTTATAAATTTATCAGAGAATCGGGAAAAGCTTATTTCTTTTTTAATGTTTTCAAGGATAATTAAACAAATATTATCTTTTTTTTTAAATTTCTCTAAGTCGAAAGGTAAAAGTTCATGTTTTTAAAGGATAGTTATGAGATAACTTTTTTTTATCTATATTTATATTTTAAGAATAACGGTTATTGTTCATTCCGTTTTATGACTTTTAAAAAGAAAGTTAAAACATCTTTTATCACATCATATTTATATTTTAAGAGCATAACTTAAAAATAATCCCATTTTTTATTTTTATTTTAAATGATAATGAAAGGATATTTTTTCAATTAATTTATTACATTATTGCATTTATTTTGTAACAGGATAAGTGAAAGTGTATTCCATTTTATAATATTTTTCAAAGGACAATTTCAAGAGATTATGTTTTATATTTTAGTCATTTTATATAATTTTTTCAAGAGAATAGGTAAAAAAATTATTACATCTTGTAATATTTTAAAGGACACTTAAAAACATTTTTTATATATTATATATATCTGAATGATTATTTAAGAGGATAGGTGAAAATTCATTTTATTTTATAATCTTTTAAAGGACACTTAAAAACATTTTTATATATTATATATATCTGAATGATTATTTAAGAGGATAGGTGAAAATTCATTTTATTTTATAATCTTTTAAAGGACAATTAAAAACATTTTTTATAAATTATATATATCTGAATGATTATTTAAGAGGATAGGTGAAAATTCATTTTTTTTTATAATCTTTTAAAGGACAGTTAAAAATATTTTTTATATATTATATATATCTGAATGATTATTTAAGAGGATAGGTGAAAATTCATTTTATTTTATAATCTTTTAAAGGACACTTAAAAACATTTTTTATATATTATATATCTGAATGATTTTTTAAGAGGATAGGTGAAAATTCATTTTATTTTATAATCTTTTAAAGGACACTTAAAAACATTTGTTATATATATCTGAATGATTATTTAAGAGGATAGGTGAAAATTCATTTTATTTTATAATCTTTTCAAGGACACTTAAAAACATTTTTTATATATTATATATATCTGAATGATTATTTAAGAGGATAGGTGAAAATTCATTTTATTTTATAATCTTTTCAAGGACACTTAAAAACATTTTTTATATATTATATATATCTGAATAATTATTTAAGAGGATAGGTGAAAATTCATTTTATTTTATAATCTTTTAAAGGCCACTTAAAAACATTTTTTATATATTATATATATCTGAATGATTATTTAAGAGGATAGGTGAAAATTCATTTTATTTTATAATCTTTTAAAGGACAGTTAAAAGATAGTCTTTATATTTTATTTAAAATTATATTTATTTTTAAGTGGATATATAAAATATCATTTCATTTTATCAATTTTTAAAGGACACTTAATAGATCATTTTATATTTTATTTATATAAATTTTTTAAGAGGATAGATAAAAAGTCACTATATTTTGTATTAAACTTTTAAAGAACAGTTAAAAGATCTTTGTTTTATATTTTATTCATATATATTTCATTTTTAAGAGAATAGGTAAAATTATTCCATTTTACAATTTTTAAAGGACAGTTAAAATATCTTCTATATTTTATTTGTGTTTTTTTAAAGAGAATAGCTAAGAGAGATTAAAAAGTAAATTTTTAAGGGACAGTTAAAAGATTTTTTAAAGGACTGTTAAAAATAACTTTTTATGTTGTATTCATGTTTATATCTTGTTTTTTAAGGGGTTAGGTAAAAAAATCAAAAGCATTTTTAAAAAAATCATTTTTATATTTTATCAACATTTATGTTAAGTTTTTAAGAGGATAGGTAAAAGGCAATTCCATTTTATAATAACTTGTGAAAGGATAGTTAAAAAGATATTTCTTAAAATAGTTCATTCATTTTTATATTGTTTTTTTCAAGGTGATAGGTAAAAAGTTATTGCATTTTTGAAACTTAAAACACAGTTAAAACATACTTTTTAAATATTTTATTTATATCGAAATAATTTTTAAGAAGATAGGTGAAAAGGCATGCCATTTTATAATATTTTCGAAGTACATTTAGAAAAATAATTTTGTATATTTTATTTAGCTCTTTTTAGTAGATAGGGAAAAGTTAATTTAATTTTTATGAGTTGTCGTGTTCACATGCAGTGTTTTCGTTCACCTATATGTACGCTTACTGTCATCGCACGTATAACCAACTATTTGTCACCTCCTCGGGGAAGAAATAGTTAATTACCAATCGCATTTTGCCTGGGATTAAATCATCTTTTCACCCTTGCTTTGTTTCTGTACTAGCATGCATTATGCTGAGTCGTGTTTCTAGCTTCTGACAGTTCACATTCTGGCAATGAGAGAATAATGTTCCTCGGGATTTCGGCCCAGCAGTAGTCAGTTAGTTAAGTGCCATACGTGATACACGCTTGGGCGATCATGTCTCGAAAGAGACATGACTGACTGGGCAGAAGATTATCCCGCAGTATGTTGCCATTGCTTTCTGCGGTAGACTGGTTGCCGACCAAGGCAGTGGAACCCTATCTGCCATTCTATTTAACCCATAACTGGAAGGAAGAGACAGATTAATACTTTTCCCAAGGGCATTTGCGCGTAAGTGAATACAATAGTACCTGTACTAAATAAGGGTATCGGTGAATGAGGATTCTTGCGTGACAGTGGTAGCGGGGTTGGATTGGTAAATTCTTGTTCTTGGTCCGGATGTACGCATTTGGACATTCCAGGTGAAATTGAGCGTGCCTGGTATATTTACCAGCTTTGGTCGGGGTAAAGAAATAACGAAAGAACTTATGCAGTTTTCTTTCTGGGATCCAAAGAGGAGTACATGTTCCCCTTCTTTTGTAATATTGCCGTACTACAGACTGGCTAATTGGTATCGTATTTCTATTTTCAGGCACACACTTAATAAATTTTTATCAAAAACACTTTGATCTTACTTGAATATGTTAGCAATTGCATCGTCTTGCTAGAAGACCATTATTTGAAAATTCTTTCTGGAGAGTTTTTTTTTATAATCATTTCACCCAAAGCAAGGCAAGTCCGCCACTGGTGCACAGGGTGTTACAGTGAGAGAAAAAACAAGGTATAGGGGATATGGAAGACAAGATAAGAGATAGATGGGAATTAAGTAAATAGAAGATGGCGATTCACGTTGCATTTAAACTTTTGAAGATTGTTGTTATCAAGGAAGTAAGCAAATGGTAGGGAGTTCGACAAACCGGAGGAGAGAGAAAAAAAAAACAGGGTAGAAGAGATGGTTAAATTTAACTATTTCGACGGTAAAATAGAGGGAGCTAGAGTGGCCCGAGTAAATACAGAAGGTCGTGGAACCAGGAAAAAAAAGCTCATTAGAACAGGTACAAGGAATATACTTGTGGAACAGACAGAGGGAAGCCACATCACGTTAGAGAGAAAGTAAGTGAAGGCGAGCTGCTAAATCAGGATCGATTATATTGCAGATCCTCCTTTGGATTTTGTTGAGAATCTGAAGATAAATAGCAGGAGCACTCTGCTATTAAAATATAATATAGCGTAAAAGAAGAAATATATTATTATCATATAATAATTCTGCTTGTTTCTTTCTTACTTAGTTACTTAGTTCCTCCGTCCGTTTCGCCACTTACTCTCTATACGAGCTTTTCCTTCCCCTTCTTTTTAAACGCCACTCTCTTCAGCCTTTTCTCTCACCTTTGCCAAACGGAAGGGTAGTAAAGAGTGAGAGAGTAGGAGGAGAAAGCCTATATCATTACCGTATCAATAGCAGCTTAAGCTGGTGGTTGTAGCAGTAATTGTGTGTGTGTGTGTGTGTGTGTGTGTGTGTGTGTGTGTGTGTGTGTGTGTGTGTGTGTGTACTGTACAATATAGTAAAAATAAGTAAGTTTGTTGTCATATCCAGCAACCTAATAACGAAATTTTTGGCCTCTACACCCTTTGGCCATTACTCAGTTGGTCTTTTCTGTTTACAATGGACACAGGAGCCATGATTTTTCAGTAATAAAAAAAATTCTCTTTCAAAACCTCTCACAAAATAGCGTACAGTTTTTTTGGTTATGGTTTGTGCATATGCCGTTTATACAGTAAAGTAGCTTCTATGGACATTACTTTTATAGATATTTTAATAAAATTACATTCTGTGTTATCGTTATTTTAGTATCCAATACCTTTATGTTTAAAGACGTTACTATCATTTGTAGTATGACAAAGTAAATTTTTTCCAGGAAATCATATTATTCTTCCGTGGAAAATTCGCGTGTTCCGCTAGTTATTATTATTATTATTATGTCATTTTTCATCATATTTCGATTTCTGCTTTGGTCTCACTACCAACCAAGTCTGCGGGGAGACCTAAGGCAGGTCGTGGCGTGTTGTTATGGCTCCATTTCATGTTTTTCTATCTTCCCTATCATCTCCAGCATTACATAGATAAAGTTTTCCTTAGTGTGTGGGCTGTACTTAATAAGACAATTTTTTGTATATCTCTTAAGCTGGGGTTTCCAGGGATTCTTTCAATGTGTTGTTTTGTTTCATTTTTTATCATTCCAAGTGCACCTACTATCACTGGCACAACGCTTGTTTTCAATTTCCACATTTTTTCTATTTCAATTTCCAGGTCTTTATATTTTGACAGTTTTTCAAATTCCTTGATTGCTATGTTACAATCCGCTGGACAAGCCATATCAATTAATAGACAAGTTTTCTCATTCTGGTTTTTAACAATAATGTCTGGCCTGTTTGCTTCAATTTTTCTGTCTGTGTAGATGGTGTAATCCCATAGAATGGTTACATCTTCTATTTCTGTAACCGGTGCTGGGTGATGTTCATACCAGTGCTTGCCTACAGCTTTTCCATAATGTTTGCATATTGCCCAATGTAAATATTGCCCAACTCTATCGTGGCGATTTTTATATTCATTTGGGGCAAGCACAGAACAGCCTGAGATTAGGTGGTCTATTGTTTCTTGGTGTTTATCACAAAACCTGCATTTTGGATCCATATTATTATGCATAATATTTGCCTGAAAGTTTCTCGTGAAAAGACTTTGGTCTTGTGCTGCAAGTATAAAGCCTTCAGTTTCGGACTTTAATCCAGATGCACGTAACCATCGATGAGTATTAACTTTGTCAACATTGGATTTATTGGCACGTACTGGATATTGGCCATGCAGAGGTTTGTCTTGCCAGCGCTGTTTCATCTGTTCAAGAGCTTTATCTTTGGCTTTCATTTTCATATTCTTTGCCGCAATAGTCGGCTCTTGGCTTCCGTTCTGCTTTTCTACAGAATCTACTAACTGTAAATCTTGTTTGAATTTACTGCCTTCTTTTATTATTGAATATTTTTTCTTTCTTTCTTCATGTTGCCTTACTAATTGTAACATCCAATCCTTTGTTGTTTCTATGTATGTTAGTAAGCCAATAGTTGTTGTCTTGTATGACAATTCCAGCTGAATAAGACCTCTTCCACCTTCTTTACGGGGTATGTATAGACAGTCTACATCAGCCTTTGGATGATGCATCTTATGCTTAGAAAGAAGCTTTCTTGTTTTAGCATCCATTCGCCTGATGTCGTTTAGAGTCCAGTTTAAGATGTTAAAGCTATATTGGACAACTGGGATTGCAAGGCTATTAATGGCCATAACTCTGTTCTGTGAATTTAATTCAGTTTTTAATATCATTCGTAGCCTTTTATAGTACTCTTTACGCACTATTTCTTTCATTTTTTTATGGTGAATGTTTTCGCTCTCATTTACACCTAGGTATTTATAAGCTTCTTCTGGTTTCAATTCTTTTATTGTTACAGCAGGGTCTAGGCTAATTGAGGATGTTTCTTGTATTGATCCACGTAAAACTGTAGCTTTAGCACATTTATTCAAATTGAATTTCATTCCAATGTCTTCGCTGAAGCATTTTACAGTTTGCAGAAGACCTTCCAGCTCATTATCATTCTTAGCATATAACTTCAAGTCATCCATGTAAAATAGATGGCTTATTTTCTTTTGTCCTATTTTATAACCACATTCTGTCTTATTAAGTTGACTGGTTAGTGCTATTAATGATATGCAGAATAGTAAGGGAGATAAAGAATCACCTTGAAATATACCTCTTTTGATGTTTATTTCATCAGACTTATAGGTTCCATTTATATGATTGAGGTAAAGGGTTGTTTTCCATATAGACATGCACTGTTTGATGAAATTGATGATGACGGGCGATATCTTGTATATATTTAAAGTCTTTAAAATCCAGTCATGTGGCACACTATCGAATGCCTTTCGATAGTCTATCCAGGCTGTACTAAGATTTTTCTTTGTACTGTAGCAGTTTTCCTGGATCATTTTGTTAATCAGCAATTGGTCTTTACAACCATAACAGCCACGTTTGCACCCTTTTTGTTCAAGCGGTATCATGTCATTTCTTTCTAAGAATAAATATGTCTGTTTTGTTAAAATAGATGTTAATAGTTTATATGTTGTCGGAAGACATGTAATTGGTCTGTAGTTTTTCGGGTTGTTTGTGTCACCATTCTTGGGTAGAAGAAATGTAATTCCTTTGGTCATCCATGCAGGAATTTTAATGGGATCGTCAACCATTTCTTGAAGTTCTTTGGCTAGTTTTTTATGTGCTGCATTTAAATAATATAGCCAAAAGTTAGGAATTTTATCTATTCCTGGGAATTTCCAGTTGTGTGCTTTTTTTAGTGCAAATTTAACATCATCTTCTGTAATTCCAGACCATGTCTGTTCGGGTTTATTTTTCATTCGTTCTATCTCTTGCGTAATCCAATGTACTTCCTTGTTAAGTTCTTTAGGGCAAGCCCATATCTTTTCCCAGAACTGTGTGACTTCTTCCATTCTGGGGGGTACTGTCACTTCAATTCTTTTTTTACCTATTTCCCTGTAAAATCTCTTTGTATCAGTCTGAAAAATCTTGTTTTGTCTGTAAAATCTTGCTCTTTTTTCATAGCGTCTTATTCTTTGAGCCTTCAGTTGGATTTTTTGCTTTATTTTTTCTTTATTTTATAAGACTTCATTTACATTCCTGATGTTATATTTTTTTTTCGGCTCTTCTGCTTTTCCTAGTTCTTACATTTATTCCTCTACTCAGTTCATCCAGTACTGATAGTTCGCTTCTAAGTTGTTCGATTTCTTTTTGTATTTTTCTTTTCCAAGGTGGATCTTCACGCCTGCGAGACTGCCTTGTTTTTATTTTGATATTCATTTTTTTTGTTGCTGCTGTTGCTGATGCATATATTACTTCGTTAAGATTTGTATGAGGGTCTTCATCCAGTATTGATTTCAGTGCTGCATTGTAGAGTTTAATAGTACGGAGGTTATGTTTTGTTGGTTGTAATTTTGGGAGCTGTTCACGTTCCTCCATTGTAATATTTTGTATTTGACTTAGATGGTTTTTTATTTCTATCTTGGCTTCCTGTATATTGTTCTTATTTTCCGTCAAATAATTATCTTCGATGTGTTCTGAACTCGTTTTATTTTTTTCTTTTAACTGACTCAGATCACACCTTTCCGGCACTTTTAAACTTACAGCATTATCTTCGCAGTGATTTGCGTGTTTCACGGTTTCTACATTATGAGCTGTGGCTTGTTTGGTGTTATTACTTTTTATTTCTGATTCCGGTTCCTTTTCATATTTTGTTGATTCGTCTCTTCTTGTTACAATTCTTTTAATTTCATTAGTTTCAGCCTCTGTCAGTCGGTTATTACGAATAATGTACCTACGTACATTGGCTAATTTATTTTCGTCAATATACTTTCTATTTGCATGACCAACTTTTTCACGCCAAATGTCATATGTTTGGCGAGTCATGTTTTTTTTAGGTTTGAGTAACGCTTCATGAAATGCAGTCATAACGACTTTGTACTCCTCACGAGACCATTTTATTTTTTCTTTCTTTAAATATACGATTGTAGATCTAGCTGGTGAATTTTCAGGACCATCATTAGGATTATCCTGGTTGTGGGGACCTGAAGATTCATTCTTTGTGTAGGAGTTTGTTCCTATGGCAGATTTTTCGACCTCAGGTAGGTTCCCTCCTGAAGGACGGGCTCCCTGTTTATCCACTGGAAGAGCCATACTGGACTTTTTATTTCTATTTGTATTTTTCATGTTTTTCCCACGAGTGACGCACGGGTCCAAAAGTCCACCCAAAGTTGCCCGGCACGTTGGGTAACGGTCTTTTACAAACAGGGTCCCGAAGCCTGTAGGGGATCGTTTGTGACTTCATAACGCAGTAGCCATTCACTCCTCGGCACGATTAACACCTTGAGTTGCGGGTTGTTGTTCGGAGTTTTCCTTCTACTAAATGGGCTGCCAAGCAACAACTGACATAGACGCGATTGGAATTCAAGGAGAAAGACGCTGGTTAGAAAAAAAAAAAAAAAAAACCCTTTTGGCGTAGCAACGGCTCAACGAAACAAAACATCAATACTAGAGTATTTTGTTAAAAAAAAAAAAAATTTACGAAATATCGACAGCTAAAGGAAATATAGTACGGATGATTTTATTTAGATTCATTTAAATAGCAAACAGATAAATTAATTAAAATAAAACAGAATTTCATAAAAAAAAAATAAATAAAATTCGATAATATCTAAAGAAAAAAAAATCCTGTTTATATTAAAACAGAATTTCATATTGAGAAAAGGAAAAATTCAAATAGAGAGACGCTGGTTGAAAAAAAAAAAAAAAAAAAAATAGATAGATATTATCGAAATTTTCTTTTTTTTTTTTTTTTTTTTTATGAAATTCTGTTTTATTTTAATTTATCTGTTTGTTCTTTAAATGAACCTAAATAAAATCATCCGTATTATATTTTCTTTAGCTGTCGATATTTCGTAAAAATTTTTTTTTTCTTTTTTTTTTTTTAACTATTATAATTTTCTTAAAAACAAAACAAAACAAGAAAATACATTAAATCCGATGAAAAATAATTTATACGGTATTATTTTATAGAAAGTCTACGTATTTATTGATATATTTATTTTTTATTTATTTATTGATTTAATTTACTTATTTAATTTATCTTATTCTGATAACCCTATTTTTTGACCAACGACTTTATTGAAAAAATAAATGATAAAGTGGACGAACAAATTATTACATTTATTATTATTATTATTATTATTATTATTATTATTATTATTATTATTATTTCAGGGTTAAAGGCTCAAAGCGAAGGTTTTATTCTTGCTGCAAAGGACCAATGCTTGCTAATTATGAATTAGCAAGCACATCTACTGAAAAATTGTGTTACGCCGAGATGCTCATTGTGTGATAAATATCCGGAAACAATTGAACATCTTGTATTAGGTAACATGTTATTAGCATTCACCGAACATAAAACTCCCCAGGAAAGAGTGAGCCAATATCTGCACTGGAAAATCTGCAATTTTTACGGAAAGGAAGCTTTAAGAAACTTGTATGAACATCACCCAGACCAGGTTACACAGAACCTGCAACAATTTTACGGGACTATACAAAACGCAGACTGAACAATGAAATCTGATTGCCCAGACATCGGGGATCAAAAACCACAAAAACAGAATTTGCTTTCTTATTGACATGGAAGTTCCTACAAACTGCAATATATTTTTGAAGATCTTCAAAAAAGGTATAAAAATACAAGGATCTTGTGGAAATCTCAAATATGTGACACATGAGGACGTCAATAATTCCAGTTGTAGTTACAGACTCGGATTAATTGTAAAAAGTCCCGATAGACTCATTGAAGGGATTTCTAGTAGCTCTTGTCTTAAAGAAATACAAAAGATTCTATTCACAAGTACAGCTCACAGCTTATGAAGGGCTCTATGTAAAATGTATATTGACTTAGGTTTTTTGTTTTTTGTTACAAAAAATCTTCTGTGAAACTGTCATTGATTCTTCACCTCTTCTTTTTTTAGATTTGATTCATGTGTCTTCTATGTGTGATTTTTTCCCCTTTGATAGTATACATTACGCTTCCAATTCTGCTTATAATTATTCCTGGCTCCCAATACGCCATATTGTTATTAAAATATTGAAATATACTTTTCGCAGAGCTTGAACGATCTTTTCACTATTGTAGGTGTATTTCGATTATTGCTTTTGACTGGTAATAATTTCTCGAAAACCGATCGGATTTTTCGCGCGAACATCACCTCACCCGGTGACAGTCCTGATAGTGTGTTTTGGTTTGGCGTAATACGGTAGACTTGTAGGAATTGCTGTAATGCCTTTTCTGATGGTGTGTCTATTGCTTTTTTTAACGCCCTCTTAAGCGTATCTACAAATCTTTCGGCAAGTCCATTTGATCGTGGGTGATAGGGAGCTGTTTTTATATGTCTTATTAGATTCAGGGGGGAAAATTGTCGCAATTTTGTTGTGCGACTTGTGCGCAAATCTGTTTCGCCAATTTGATGTTGTTGACTCCTCTTATGTGATTTTCGAGGTCCTCGACGCTAATTTTTTCCCTTGGTGTTATGCGTAAGTTCGTTCTTTTTTGTCACCAATTTGCTCTTTACGACTGATGTGACAACGTCTTTTTCTTTCTCCGTGTGCACTTGTTAGAATCCTCGTCGCCAAATTGTTGTTTGGCAAGAATGTATTATTTTCTCCGCGTAAACTTGTACGAATCCTTTGTCGCCAAATTGTTTTTTGGCAAACTGACTTGAGAAAGTATTTTTTCCTCCGCGTGAACTTATACGAATCCTTCGTCGCCAAATTGTTGTAGATTCTTGTTTAGAAAGCAACACAATATAATAATAACATAAACAGATATGAGAGAAAAAATGTAAGTATATTGAATAAAAGTTATACAAGCTGTACACGGTTAGTAGATTCAGGAATACTTGTTAGTAGGAGTCAAATATATACAAGAAATAAGTCCGGTTAACAGTCTATATTCATGCTGACCAATGAGCGGAGGTTCAACTACTCTGACAAACACCAACTCTAACAACAACAACTATATTTAGTTGTCCCTCCCAGTATGGGCTACATGTGACACATGGTCAGTTATGACTGGGATTTCCGGGCTATATGGCCCGGCCAAAAAATGTCTGTCTATTTTTGCCCAGTCGTGCTTCTACCCTTCGGCGGAACCACGACTGGGTTATTGCTCTCTGCTCGAAAGCAGAGAGCGCCCTCCACCCGAAGGCAGAGGGCTGACAGTGTTATAGTTGAAGAGTCTCAGCAACTCTAACAACAACAACCTGTGTAGGAAGGATTATTTGTATACCATGGAAGAGTCCATAGGGTGTGTGAAAAGGGGTGACACCCAACAATAATAATAATAACTCATGAAGATTGATTTGAAACCAAAGACCGAAAACATGCACTTAGAACAAATTAAGTTAAGTGTAAATTAGACCGTACAACTGACAATGGTGGGAGCAGGATGTGCAGTAATAAAGAAGAAATATAGTTGTTTTCAGTGAGTGTAGAAAGTTGGTACAGATGGAATACAAAAGGAAACATGGTAATATTGCATAGATTATAAATTGGGTATTATGCGGCAAGTTAGATTGAGGATGGCAGCAACGTGGTAAAGTGTCATTGAAAATGATGAGTACAAAGTTTTGTGGCATATCAGAATTCAAAGTGAGTATGGATTATTGCACAGAAAGCCAGACATTGTCGTATTAGATAAAGAAGAGATAACATGCATTATCATAGTTATTGCATGCACCGAAAATGATAAAGTAGTTGATAAAAAGAAAAAAATGAGAAAAGTATCTAAAATGGAAAGTATCAATTAAGAAAACGCATTATTGACACAGCTTAGACTGTTTTTCTCGTCTTTATTGCCGTGTTTACGATGTTGCGGTCGTTGTACACTCCTGCCTTCCTCAGGTTCTAGAAATTTTGAACCGAACCCTTTATTTTGATCACTGTGGTCAAGCCTTTATACACTAAGCCATGTGTCCCCAAGAACACATGGCGCAGTGAATATAGGCTTTGGTTTTTTCCAGTGACTTGACCCAAAGAATTGTGAGTTCAATACCTGGCTACAGAAGTGGTGAAATATAACGTAAAAGAAATGAAAGAATGAAGGATATGATTTGAGAAAGAAAAAAGAAAAAAGAAAGTAAAGAAGGACAAAATAAATTAAAAATTAATTAACGAAAGCGAATAAAGAAAATTATGAAGCTAATAATGAGAGCAACGATATTGAAGAGGAAAAAGAAAGAGAATAGGAGAAATGTGAGAGGAAAAATGAACACTAGAAAGGAGATAGAAAAAGAGAAACGAGTTAACAGAGTAGGGAATATTTCTTACATAAGTACGCGAAAGAAAGGAAGGTAAGGAAAAACAAAAGGTGGAGAAGGAGAAGGTGTAAACAGAAGAGAAGGAGAATGCGAAGGAGTAGGATGGGGTGGAAACAGGAGCAGGAGAAAGAAGAAATGGAAAAAGAGGAGGAGGAGAAGAGAAGAAGGAGCAAGAGAAGGTGAAACCAGAAGAGAATAATTATGGGATGAACTGATGGAAAAAAAGAAAGAAAGAAAGAAAACAGAATAAGAATGAAATTCTTGAGGCAAAGATAGTAAAGAAGGAACGTAATGAAAAAACGAATGAAAATAAAAAGAGGAATTATGTCTTAAAGCTGGAAAATACTTTGCAATGAGAATTTGTGTGTGTCTAAAATCAAGATATATAAAAGAAAAGATTAGCAAAGGCATGCAATGGACGAAGGAAAGAAAAGGAAAACAAAATACTTCCTCCCTCCTTCACCTATTCGCATGTACGCATGCGCGTGCGCACCGGAAAAGAGAAACAGAAAGAAAAGGAGACGCGGTTGGGACATAAGTTCCCCAGTTTATGTCTGTGCTATGAGGCGTATCCGTTTTATACCTACGAATCGTGATGTGTGGTTTTGAGGCGGAATGGTTCTAATATAAGGAAAAGCCCTTAATAAGAAAAATCACTGAATCGTGTCTATGATATTGCTTATGGATTGACTTGTGTCTGTGAAACTCATAAAACTAGGGCGGCATCTATCGGTTCCACCTTGCCAAAGAAGTAATGTCTTTTTATACGCCGGTTGCCGGTATTACTTCTCCTTCAGTTAGGCAAATTAACCTTGTAATCAAAGGCGATAGTTGTTCGTTTGTCATTAAGTTAAAGTTTGGTAATTTTTATTGATTTTTTCTTATTTGTTTGATTATTATTTTAGGTTTATGATTCAGTTCTCCTCTTTTTCGTTCTTGGCTATTGATTTGCAACAAAATATCACGCAAATATCTCTAAAAAGGATTGCATTGAATTTTTCTGCTACTTCAAAATAAACTCCCAAACTGCTGTACTTAGAGGTAAGCATGATGAAATCAATAAGAACAGATTATCATTTTAGAGTCACTTAGCATAAAGGTCAGAAAAGCAATACGGATAAAATATGACTATTCAAGCATGAAAGTTACAGTAGGAATACGCATAAAATATGGCGATTCACATATAAAGGTCTGAGCAGGAATACGTATAAAATATGAGATTTCAAGCATAAAGTAGGAATATATATATATAATATTTTGTAGCGAGCATAAAGATCGGAATGAGAATATGCTTAAAATATGGGGCTACAAGCACAATGTTTAAAATAGAAATGCGCTTAAAAAGGGCACAAAGGTTAGAGTAGCCATATGTATGAAATATAGCTCTTCAAACAGAGTCTGAGTAGGAATATACTTGAAGTAAGGGGCTTCGAGTTAAAAGTTAAAGTAGCCATGTGCATGAAATATAGTCCTTCAAAGTCTGAGTAGGAATACACTTAAAATACGGGGTTTCGAGCACAAAAGTTAGCGTAGCCATACGTATGAAATTTAGGAATACGCTTAAAACATTGGGATTCGAGATCAAAGTTAATAGCGGGAATACGTAAAAAATATGGGGCTTCAGGCACAAAAGTCCGAGTAAGAATATACTTAAAATGTGGGGCTTCCTGCATAAAGGTCAGAGTAGTAATACATATGAAATACGGTGATTCAAATATAGAGTCTAAGTTTGAATACGCTTAAAATATTGTATACTCTAAGCTCAATGGTCAAAGCAGGAATAGGCTTAAAATATGGTGCTTTAAGCATATACGTCAGAGTGATTTACACCTAAAATATAGGGCTTCAAACACAAGGGACATTTAGAATACGCTTAAAATATGCGGCTACAAGCATAAATGTTAGAATAGTAATTTCTATAAAATATGGGGCTTCAGGTATGTTGTGGTGGAATATCCTGCTGCCCTTCTGGTACAGTAGGATGGATGAGTCCATATGTTATATGAGAGTCATAGCTACTGATTGTCGAGGAGTGTATGTAGTAGCGTACATTGCAGTAGACTAATGTCTCAATGAAACTTTTGTAAGTAATAATCCGGTTGGCTCTCCGACGTCCATATTTGATAGTTTACCACTTGGGTGCATAGGAATATGTTTAATATGGGCTGTAATAACACATAACTCAATAAATCCCAGGCTTAACTGATAAAACAACAAATTTTAGGCAAAATTTGTCATTATTCATCAACATAGTCTCGTTCTAGGGTGATACACTGATTCCAACGCTTCTCTATCATCCGATGCTTTTTTTTGGTAAAATGATGTTTTTGGCCTCAAAATAAACTTCAGTTTCCGATATCACTTCTTCATTTAAGCCAATTCTCTTTCCTTCGACCATTTTTTGAGGTCTGCAAACAGCCAGAAGTTGCTGGGCGCCAGATCTGAAGAATAGGGTGGATGCAGAAGCAATTCGAAATGCAATTCATGGAGTTTTGCTATCGTTGCGATCGACTTGTTACACGGTGCGTTGTCTTGGTGAAAGATTACTTGTTTCTTCTTCATTTGCGACCGTTTTTGGCGATTTCTTTCTTCAAACGCACCAGTAATGCTATATAATATTTGCTATTGTTGGTTCTTTTCTTTTTCAAGTTAATCGATAAACAAAACACCTTGCGCATTCCAAAATACGGAGGCCAAAACCTTTTCTGCTGATGTTTGCGTTTTTGTTCGTTTTGGACGGCTTTCAACTGCTGTTGTCTACTCAGCTGACCGCTGATTTGACTCCGGAGTGAAGTTGTGGATCCATGTTTCATCCATTGTCACATATTTATGCAAAAACTCCTTCTTGTTGCGTTGAAACAGTTGCAAATACGGCTATGAATCGTCTATGCGTGGTTGTTTTTGATCGACTGTGATTATCTTATGTCAGGCCCGGGATTGAGTGATGTGTTATTCATTCTTTTGTTTTGGAGAACAAAGTCTTCTAAAATAGCTTTCTAATCTGCTGAATATTTCATAAGCAATATTATTTCATAATTTCGTCTTTATTGAAAAATAATGTAAAATCAATGCTTTTTGGAAACATGCAGTTTACTACACGGCTACATAACTGAAATGACGTATTTGTGCGTTAAATGCGTCTTTTTGTAAAGCATTTTCATTCGAGATTAACAGGTTTTATCCGATAAAATGCTAATGCCTGCTTCATGAGGTGATTAGGAGATTTATTATTAGTGTATAGCGAAAAATAATCATGGCGGAAAGATAATCATTCATCAAATACAGAATTTAACTTTTTTTCAAGATTCATTTCTTTATTACGTGCATATCACTAGTAATATTTCTCCAGTTTGATTTTTTTTTGCATGAATTAACGCACTTAACAAACAAAAAAAATTCGAATGACGAAAAATGTAGACTGTATATAGTTGAGTTCTTTGCATTAATTTACGCACAAACACCCTTCGGAAAGGTATGAATCCATCACTTCTTCCTCCAGCTATGGGTTAAACAGCAGGATAGATTGGGTTCTTGTTATGGAGTAGTTTTCGCACTGAAGGTTGTAATTGGGCTATGTCGGTTGCTAATCGACTTAACGTACCCAAAATGTTAGGAACTTGGTAATCTTCCACTAAAAGCTGACGCCTAAGTATTCGGTTAACTGTCGACTAATATCAACTGCCTTAGTCCAACTATGTCCAAACTGGAACTAACTAGTAGTTTTACTGAACTCCAATAGAACTCTAAAGAACTCCTATGAACTTCCCAAGAACTTTTCCCGTTAGCTTCCTGTTAACACTTATTAATAGAGGAGGGAGAGTCCATTATCTGAGGAATGTTTCCCCATAGCAGTTCTCTAGTCTAGTTTGGCAACCTGTCTACCGCAGAAAGTAATGGCAACCTACTACCGGAAAAATCTTCTACCCAGACAGTCATGTCTCTTTCGAGACATAATAGCCCAAGTGTGTATTACGTATGGCACTTAATTAACTGGCTGACTGATACATAACAAGTAATTTTATAACAATTAGAAAAGATAACTGATATATATATATATATATATATATATATATATTCTGGGCAACTCCACTAAATCGCTGAAAAACAGCATAGCATGAAGAAAAAAGGCCCCAAACTTAATAAAAACGGAGTTTTTCCATCAAGGTAATTATGTTATTATTAAGAGGCAAGACCAAAGTATTTTTTAATTATTTAAAAAAAAAAATGAATCCTTTCTAATACGTTCGAAATTTTCGTAAAAACTTGTTTTGATTTTCGTTAGAGGTTAACCAAATCGAGTATTTAAAATGGATAATGTAATATTACATAACTCAGTTTTTTTTTTCCAGTGACAAACACATTGCTGTTGAAACGTATTTTTTAGTTTTTTTTATTAAGAGTGGTGAATATATAATTGTAACACAGAGAGCTTTTCGTCCTCTTTTCATGTTACGCGGGAATTATGCTGTTTTAGATTAAAAAAAAAAAACGATATTACTATTGGCTTAAAATTTCAGGCCAACAGGTTCTGCGTTTAAAAGAAAACCACCTGGAAGACCTCACAGCGTTTGAATTTCCGGACGATTGAAAACTTCAGAAAGCGTTTACAAGGCTGTATCGCGAGTAGATAGTCCAACTTTGAGGAGATCACCTTTAAAACAAAATTAATAAAAAATGTAGTAATTTGTTTAAACGAGAGTGGGATAACCTTTATAATACCCGTTACTTTGGTCTATTTGTTAACCGTTAAAACGTGGGGGGTATTTCTGTCACACCATGTAGTTATATACTCAAATGGCCGTGTAAGTTTCAGCTTGTAATATCTATTATTTATTTATTTATTTATTATTTTTATTTATTTATTAGTTTATTTTTTAATTGAGTTCACCTCAAACAAGGGGGTAAAGCCACTAAAACCCATTTTTTTGTTATCATCACAACGTTTCAGCTGTTGTGCCCTCCGGTCTTCATCAGAGTTACTGGTTGTGAAAGAATTAGAAACAGAAACATTACTAAGGCGCGAGAACAGAAGAAGAGTAATCAAGAGGACAGTAGATCGCAATTAACATGATATTGCTGGAAAGCATGAAGCCGAAAAGTATTTCCACAAGAAAGAATTGTGAGAAAAGAAACTGATAGCATAGGATTTACGGTTGCATCTTGTCTAGTCAACTGTAAATTGATGAAATCTCAGCGAATCAGATATTAAGTAAAGTGTCATACGTAATACATGCTTGGGCGCTCATATCTTTTTCTATACATGACTGACGGGGCAGAAGATTTTTCTACAGTAGGTTGTCATTTTTTTCTGTGGTAGACTGGTTGCCAACCAAGGCTACAGAACCCAATCTGTTCTGCTATTTAATTCTTTTATCCAAATCAGTTAGTTAAGTGCCATACGTGATACACGCTTGGGCGATCATGTCTCTTTTGATCCATGACTGACTAGGCAGATGGTTTTCCCGAAGTAGGTTGCCGTTTCTTTCTGCAGTAGACTGAATACCAACCAAGGCTATAGAACCTAACCTGTCCTGCTTTTCAACCCATAGCTGGAGAAAGAAACAATGGATTAATACCTTTCCCAAGGGTATTTGCGCGTAAATGAATAAAACAAATTCAACTGGAATTCGAACTCGGCTCTGAGATTTCTCATTCCGAGCCGATATCAACTGCCCCACAACGCACATCCGGCATACTGCGCTTCAATTAAAAAAGCCTAGCGAGGCTCTCATCCGAACAATTACCATGAAAGTAGTTATACAAAAGGTATAAAGGGGAAAGTGAGTGAAGCCGAGCCGCCAGATCAGAACGAATAGTATTGCTGATTCTTCTTTGAATTTTATTAAGAAGCCCAAGGTAAATACCAGGAGCCCCGGACCATATGTGATACCGACACCCTACGCATGGTAGACTTATGGAGATATAAGATAGATTCTAGTGAGGAGAATTGTCTTTAACTAAACCAACCAAGTATTACATTCAATATAGTCGTTCGACTCCATATCAGTTGAGAATGTTAGCCCGAAAAGGCGTTACTAGTTACTTCCCCGGAGGTTAGAATCAGATATTTAATGAAGAGTAATTTAATCTTGTAGGCGTTAAAATTAACAAGTCATCCTTTGCCCCATTTAACAACAGAGTGGTGGTCGTTTTGGACATCAGCTACATTTCTATATTTGACTTTATCGAAATGATAATTTTGACCATCAAGACAGTTTTAACATAATAATAAGAGTAATAATAGTTATTATTATTAACTAACATAATAATAATAATATTTTATTTTTAGTTACGGTATTCGACATCAAATAATAATAATAATAATATCGTATCTTTTAATCAAGTGTCTATTGTTATCTTAAACACCTTCCCAATAGTTGTACACAATTTTTTTTATATCTGTTTCACCCCAAGCAAGGCAGTATTGCCATTAGTGCGCGGTGGGGTGGAAAAGGGCTACAGTGAGAGGACAGGGAAGAGAGGAAAGAAAAAAATAGTACAGGGGATGTCGAAGAAATGGTAACAGAGAAATGGGAGTGAAGGAAATAGAAAATGGCAAATTGACGTTGCAATTAAACCTTTGGAGATTGTAGCTATCAGGGAAGCAAGCATGCGGTAGGGAGATCCACAGACGGAAATTGCAAGAAAAGAAACTGATGTAGAAGAAGTGGCGGTTATATTTGCCTATTTTGACGGTAAAAGTGTAGGACCTAATTGCCAATCTAGTTGCTCGAGTAAATTCACGAGAGCAGGTCACCTGGGAATGAATCTCCTCAGTGTAGAAGCCGTGAAATTAATTGTAGAAAACAAGCACAGCAAAATCATTATATTAAACATAATTTTCTCAAAACCATTATCATTGAGAAGAGAACATGCATAAGAATAAAGAATGTACGTTTTGGGAAAAGGTACTATGGACTGATGAAACTAAAATAGAGTTGTTTGGTCATAATTATCGAAATCATGTGTGGAAGAAAGACGGTGAAGCCTACTTACCAAAGAACCCTGTGCCAACTGTAATGTTTGGTGTTGGCAGCATCATGATACGGGGCTGTTTTTCTGCAAAAGGTGTTGGTAAAATATCAGTAATAAATGGTAAGATGAATGCCGAAAGCTACCAGAAATTTCTGCAAGACAATTTAATGACTTCTGTTGAGAAGCTTCGGCGACCTCCTGACTGGATTCTTCAACAAGATAATGATCCTTAACATACCACTAGATCTACAAAGAAATGGTTCGTTGAAAGTAACGTTAATGTCTTGCAATGGCCAAGTCAGTCCCCAGACTTGAACTCAATCGAGAATTTATGGCGATATTTGAAAATTCAAATTGTGAAAAGAGCCCCCAAAAATATCGAGAATTTAAATATGCCAAGAAGAATGGGAAAAAATACCAGTCAATGTGTGCAAATCATGAGTTGAGATGTACAGAAAAAGACTGGTAGCAGTTGAACTGAATAAAGGATATTCCACAAAGTATTAAATTAAATTAATATGCTTTTGTTGTTTTGTACGAATACTTTTTTCACCCCTTAAAATAAAAATAATGCATTAATTTCTGTTAGAACAAGAATTATTTGAGATTATTATTATTTTTTAGTAGTATGTATCTTTATACATAAAATATATCGAATTTTGTTTCAGTTAAGGGTTTTACAATCATTAAAATACAATTTTTCATGTGTACGAATATTTGTTTCACCCCACTGTAGGTACGTTCAAAAATTTGAATTTTAAAAACTTTTCTTAATGTGCTTCTATTTTGTGTCTGAATTTATAGGATGGGAAGTTAACCAGACGAGGTATTCTCTAGACATGGCCAGCAGAACAATAACAATTTTCCCATCGACAGGTTAAATAGAGGGAGATTCTCTGAAGGCTACCTCGATCAATAAGTTCCTAATGAAGACCGGAGGGCACAATAGCCAAAACGTTGTGATGATAACAAAAAAGATGAGGACAATAGCCCGTCCGCAAATAATGTTTCTATTTTCTCTAATGGCCTAATAATATATCGTTATATTGTATTATCTTTCTATTCGGATTTTTTTCATTGACCTACTGTGTTTAAATCTTGCAAAGAAAATGAATTCAGTAGATATACAAAAATAGAAAGGAGTCTAAGGCAAGGATTTGTTTTCTCAACCAACTTATTCAACCTATACAACATGGCCAGTACTACCGCCATTGTGGTCAAGCCTGATCAGTGGTCCTGGGAATTGCTTTGTGACCTTCACTATCTTATCATTATTTGCTGTTTTTCTACCTACATTTGTATACATTACGTGGCACTTCGACGTGATAAAAGTACCCTATACTTTTGGCTTTGTACGACATCTAAGCTACGCTTAGAAAATCATCATTTATATACGTTACAATTTTAACTAAGCACAGCTGAACATTAAATTATGAAGGTCGTTTGGACAGCTACTAATTGACCTTGTCGAACCGATAAAATTTCTTAATGTACAAGTTCTATTTTGTTTTATTATACACTCAAACAAATTGCAACGTAAAATCTTAATAAATAAATTAAAAAGATATACTACGATAAAAACATACGATTAATACTTCCGAAAATTTCACGCTTTTCGTATTTGAATTTTCTGATTAATCATAATTCTTAAGTTAATGGTTGAATAAGCTCCTTCCGAGGAATGGGAGGTATTTTGACCACACCCTATATATACATAAATATATTCAGTGTATTTTGGCAGCGATTGTTCATTTAGATAAGTATAGTTAAAAATTAACAAAAACTCTATATTATGGATAGTTTGCTCATTTAAAAAAATTTTCACACCATTTTTCTGATGTTCGGTGAAAGCTTATTCATAAAATATCTGATTACATTCGAGTTTCTTAAGCCATCATCAAAGATGTTTTGTTTTATTCTGCTGTCTGTTTCATCATTTTTCAAATATCACGTTTTCACATATGATATCGGTCTATATTTAGATAAAACTGAATACATTTAATAAGAAAATCGCACATCACGAACGTGGCAATCAAAATTTCTAGAAGTTTCACCAATATGTTTCTTGTGATATTTATCAGTCTATGGTCTAGATTCCTGTTTAAGGTTTTATGTTCTTATTTTGTTTTGTATTAATTAAATTTTGCATTGTTTTCGAAATAGGTGGAACAAAATTTGTATTAAATTTAGATAAATTGATTTCAACTGTCGTCGTTATTGAGATAATCTACTTACGAAACAAAAAAGCAGCAGTTGATATCATGTTACATTGTACTGATAACGATGTAAAAGTAAATTTTTATTGTAAATTTACTGACATAAAGATTCCATAACTTTCTATTGAAACCGTAACAACAAAATAAAATTCAGAATAATTATCGGCTTCTATTGAAGAGCACTTTAGAATTTGTAGCCCTCGAATATTACATAAAGAAATATACATTGAAAATACTTTTAAACTCCTCTAATATCCTCATTCTTTCATTCTCCTCTGACCTACACTACCGGCCATAATTATTAGGCCACCCCAGTTTTATAAAGAAAATCATGTATTTCGTACTATTTTTAGTATTTATTGCTTAGTGGATAATTCTAAATGAAAACAGAATGGTTCTTTGTTAATATTGCACAATAACATATTGTATCAAATGAACTGTTCTGGTGTCCAGTTTTTGTGCTCTCTTCCCCATGCTAGTATCTTCTTATTGGCTGGCCGAAGCAAAGGCTTCCTGGCTGCCTTGTAAAATTTTGCAAAGTAATAATAACAAAAGAACCATTCTATTTTCATTTAGAATTATCCACTTGGCAATAAATATTAAAAATAGTATGAAATACATAATTTAAAATAACAAACTGGGGTGGCAAAATAATTATGGCCGGTAGTGTATCTCTAACAGATCATTGTGGGGAAACTGACTGGTCGTATCCAATGTCTCGAAAATTAAACTACTGACGTTCTATCATTACACCTATCGCAATGAATGGGTGTTCTCTCAGGGAAATTGGTGCGAGCCTTAGACGCCTATTGTGATTCAACTTCAACCCAGACTTCAAATAGAGCTCCTAAATATATTCCCTCGCTAAAATTGCTGAGAAAATAGTCGGTTCATTGTGTTGCTTCAGTCAGTACCTGACTCCTACTATTCTCTACTTTTAAAAGATGGTCCTGGATATGACGGTAAACTGCATCCAGCAGCAAGGGCTCTGATTGGGAGGTTGTAAGGAGTATGGAACCAACTTTTAATTGCTGTTGTTCCCAGGTCCACCTTGGTCCGGAGTGGTAACACCTGTTAGGGTCCCAGCTATGGGCAAATAGTTAACCCCCCAAACTGGGGTCAAAACACTATGAAAGTATAAATATAGATTGTTATAGAAAAATATATATTTTTTGAAGAAAAAATATTACTCACAGTACATTTTTGAAAGAAAAAATATTACTAGTAATACATTTTTGAATGCAAAACTAGAAGGCATCTTCAGTTTTCTAAAATAAAAAAAACAAAAAAATAAATTTTTTTTTCATCAAAATCTGATTAAATCAACCTTCTCACTATAACTGAACATTAAAAAATATATCTAAAAAGCCCACCTTTTGGCATTAAATAACCCACAGAGGTGTTGATATGCCGTTAAAAATAACTCAAACTCCAAACTTCAAAACCCTTCAAAGACTCATGTCAGGCTGAAAATGAAATACTGCTGCCATATATGGAGAGGATCTGCCCAGATTTCCCATTCAATTTTCGACAGAGTCTAGAATCGTCTCTTTGTCTGAGTGGAGGTGAATTGTTTTCTTACTCTAAAATCCCTTTCTGATACACGAAACGTCGCATGCCTCTTGACGCTCTATCGCCATTTCCATGGAAATTGTTCAGGACTATATTCAATTGCTATACTAGTTTTAAACTTCCCGGTTAAAAGCAGCCTGCACATTGTTGCAGAACACCTTCGTTCTATTTGTATTATATTTGTTCCACTCGAACAGTTTCTTTCCACGTGCCGCTGCCTTGTGGAACTGAATCTCAAGAAGATGCTTCCCAAATCCCTACACTCATAACTTTTAACCGTTATCTTCCATACATATCCCTGTAAATTGTGCCTCTTACTCTGTAGCCCTCTTTCTCGAGTTATTATGCAAAACCAGATAATCACTTTTTACTTAAATAAGGTAATAAAACATTAAATTAAAATATATGATACGACATGTCTTTTTAAAGTTATTAGATGTATTATAAAGACTCCAGTCTGAAGTTATTTTTCTTCTATGTGCCCTTTCCCTACAGGACGTTGGCGATCATGGCTTTCCACGTCTTCCTCTCCCTGGTGGTTCTTAGCACGCCTTCTCCTGTTACACCATGCAACCCTCGTTCCATCATCCACCTGATTAGGTCCTTAAAATATGTTATCTGTTGCTTTCCCCCGTCTCTTTTCCCCTCTATCTGGCCTGTTAGTATCAGGTTCTCCAAGCTCTACTTCCTCATTGCATGTCCCATGAACTTCAGCTGTTTCTTCCTGATGCTCAGTATTAATTTCCTTTTCGTTTCCATCATTTCCAAGACCTCATTATTGCTCACATGCTCGATCCATGATATTCGCAGTATCCTTTTGTAGAACCACATTTCAGTTGCTTCAGGTTTTTCCTTTATCTTTGATGATATTGTCCAGCATTCACTGCCATATTGAAGAACTGACAACACGTAGCAATCAAGTACTCTCTTCTTTGTTTATGCAGATAAAACCAATATTAGTTTAAGGCCTCTGAAATCTAGTAAAAACTATTTCACTTTTTGTCAGAAAATAATATTTCGGATTTGCTTAAGCCTAGAAAGTAGGAAAAATGGTTAATTTTTTCTTTGAACTTAGCGACCAAGATAATGATATTTCTGAAAATTTATCTGTTCCCATTGGGAAAACAGGCGATTGGGAATATTCTCGTTCATGCAAAGTAGAAACAAAACGATATATGATTCAAAAGTAGCATTTATTCGTTCTAGGATTATACAAGAAAGATCACAAAAATTTAGGAGTTAATAGTTTTTCGCGATTTACGCTTATACTGTAAATTACTTTCACGAATCAGCTTCCAAATATAGTCTTCCATCAAGTTTTTCGTTATACAATCAAAGTCCAGTATATCTTAGTGTAAGTGTTCACCTTGCTCGTTTGAGTAGCCCCCGACAGTTTTCTACTCGAATTTATGGGTTTTGAAGGACATATTGCAGCTCATTCTGACGTAGTTCTTCACTAGGTTGTCAACAAGCTTTCGGGCTTGTGATTCCCCAGGAAGTCCCAAATTTTGGTATTGGACATTGTGAGACTAATATCTCTGATCAGGTCGTTGAGTTCTTTTTGGCTAGGGAATCGTGTGTTTCCTTCATCAGCTGCGACACTGTAATCTGGATCAATGACTTATCTTCTTTTGAATTGCGGTTCTTTTCTTTTGAGGAGTGAATGCGTGGATCTCAGGGCAGGGTGGCCCTGGAGTTATGGATGACAGAAGGTCTTGATATATGAGAGCATGCGCATTCTTCTTGCCAGCTCGACGTTCAGAAAGGTCCATCATGCAGAAAAAGCAGTAGATTGAGTAGTCAGTTGGTTTCCTCTAAATTCGTGGGATTGTGTATTTCATGGCTTAATTTCTTCTCTGTACTATACTGCAAAATAAAACTAAAAGTACAAAAAAGCAAATATATTTCACCTAGAATTATTGAAAATTTTTTAAAAAATTACATTTACGATTGTTAAAATTTTTAAAAATCGGACGCTGAATATGTAAAACTTTGACTTGAGTGCACAATTAGTGTAGAAAATGTCACAAAAAATACTGCGTTTTGAATATTGAACATCCCTAAATTCCGTATTACTATGACTCTTACCAGTGATTCAATCTAGAAAACATCCATGATATTGTGGACACTAATGCTCGATTGTTAATGCATATTTACTACTTATTTTTCAATAATACTGGTTTTAAAAAATTATTATATTGAATGAAATTTAAAAACTGTTACACTTAAAAATTCCACTATTCAAACAAGCAAACCTTTACATCTTACCTTCTAGAATACTTTTGGACAGTTCGCAGGTAAAATGAGGTACCCAGGATTTGTCATGATTCTCGAGAAGTATGCCGAAATATGCTTTGTAACCTTCACACTTTTTAGTTATTGTCAGCACAGAGTACCTTTTCGTTTTGTCTTGATAAATTCGTTACAGACAGCAAAATGCGTCTGCCAGATGCATACAACGTCTTGAACCCATCTGCGACAAATGCATCTAGCAACGACTGCACTTGCACAACTAGAAGCAAACTGAACTGTCGAGATTATTTTACCTGTATTTATATTGCCATCAATGTTGCCAGAACGCTCTAAAAATTCTTTAAACTTTGCGACAGTTATTTAAGTTTCTAGAAAGTTCTCGAAAATTCCCCTTCAGCAACTCAGTGCTGAATCTGGAACGTAATGGAAAATAGGCTCGTTTCAAAACATCGATATCCAGGTTGCAAAGGGAAAGTTTGAAAGAAATAATAATCATTTCCTAGGCAGAAGCAATGAGGAAATAATATTTACTAATCAAAAACAAACAAAGGAAAAAAATCAAAATGTTGTTACACAGTAAGTAAGAGATACTGAAACATAGAACATGAAAATGATCTAACAAATGCTGAAAAACAGAAAATAATAAGTTATTTAGTAAGGGAATGTTTATATTAGAGATATCAAAGGAGCTTCACAGATTTCTTGTTGTTTTTGTTGTTGTTGTTCTTCTTCTTCTATGCGACGTGTCCCTTAAGGACGTAAGCGATCATGGCCTTCCACATCTTCCCATCCCTTGTAGCTTTTAACACTCTTTTTCTTGTTACACCTCCAAAAACCTACTCTACCCGCTATCTGCTCAAGCCCATAAATCTAGAATATAAATGTATAGAAACTAGCATCGCCACGAAGAGAGGAATCAGTTTATATACTTCTTATAATAGAGAATTGATCCCCCACCGTATATTCCTATTACAATTTCTTATTTGTTTATCAAATTCTGATTAGGTATGAATCCACTTCTTATCAATACTGATTAGCTATCCAGACAAGTCTTTTAGATTCTTCTTCTTCTTCTTCTTCTTCTTCTTCTTCTTCTTCTTCTTCTTCTTCTTCTAAGTGCCGTCCCCGTTCAGGACGTAGGCGATCATGGCCTTCCACATCTCCCTATGCATTGTAGCTGTTAACGCCCTTTCTCTTGTTACTTATTCCACACCATGCTCTGCCATTCATTTGTTCAAGCCTCTCGAATGATAAAAAGAGATGTTGAAAGTGTAATTAAGTACCCACTTCCTTCCTAGAACTGAGGCCCAGCTGAGTGATATATACGTAACTCCTCTCTGATCTCTAATATTATTTTAAGCTTGACTCCCACAAAGCATTTGGATGTGATAGTGTTTCTGTCATTTTGCTTAAGAAATGTGCCCCTAAACTCTCTCCTGTCCTCTCCAAACTCTATAACTATTGCCTTGCTGCCTCCTGCTTCCCCGCTTATTAGAAGTCCTCTTCTGTATTTTCTGTTTTTGAAAACTCTAGAGAGCCCTCCGACCCTTTAAATATCGACCTATTAGCCTATTACCGATTTTTGGCAGTGTTCAAGGTTATTATCAACGCTGAAATAATTCAGCATCTCGCATCCAACAAATTATTTTCTGACAAACAGTATGGATTCCACTTCACCATATCTACTGTTGATGCGTTAACGACCATCACCGAGTACATTTATCAGGCCATTGATAAGAATGGCAAATCTTGGACTGTTGTTCTAGATATCTCGAAAGCGTTTCATATGGTTTGGCATGCTGACCTTCTGCGAAAGCTACAGGGCTATGGTATAACTCGACGATTGTGTGATTTAATCTAATCGTTCTTGTCAAATCGTTAAATGATGGTTGCTCTGAATGGACATATTTCCAAACTCTTTCATGTGAACGCAGGTGTCCCTTAAACTCTATTTTAGGTCCAGCGCTATTCCTGATATTCATTAATGATCCTCCTGATGTAATCAGCTCCCAAGTTGGCATGTATGCAGATGGCACCATCATCTATTCCCGTCACAAAAAGAAATCTGTCTAGAGTGACAAAGTAGATTTAGCCTCTGATCTTGGAAAGGACCTCTAATCTGTGATGGATTGGGGTAAGAAGTGGCTTGTAAATTGTAATGCTCCCAAAATGAAGTAGCTCTTCTTTAGCCACTACAGGGAAGCTTTTTTACCTTCCATTAAGGTGGATCACACTAGTCTCCCTGAAACCAAAACACTGCTCCTCCTCGGCCTCACTCTCTCAACCGATCTCAAGTGAAATGAGTACATTGAACCATTGTCACATCTACTGCTAAGAAGGTAGGGTCGCTATGCCGAGCGAGGAAGTCTTTTCTCATCAGAATCCATCTTGCACACTTATAAATTTATAAATTCGTCTGTGCATGGAATACTCTTGCCATATCTGATCAGGTGCTTCTGCTGTTTATCTTGGGGTTCTTAACAAAATCCAAAGTAGAATCCACAATGTAATTGGTCATGATTTAGCTGCTCACCTTAAGCCACTTTCTCACAGACGAAATATGGCTTCTCTCTGTCTTTTCTACAAGTATTTTTACAGCTTCTGCTCTGATGAGCATTATTTCCTTGTGCCCCGCCCACATCAGTTTACCCATGCAAATAGATTGGCAAATATTTCCCACCGTCAAAATAGGCAAATATGACCGCTAATTCTACTCTATCAGTTTATTTCCTTACACTTCCCCACCTGTGGAACTCCCTTCCCCATGTTTGCTTCCCTGATAGCTACAATCTTCAAAAATTTAAATGCAACGTCAACTGCCATCTTGTATCACCTTGACTCCCACCTTTCTCTTACCATTTCTGCAACACCGCCTATACTGTTTTCCTCTCTGTCATCCGTTTCCTCTCACTGTAATCCCCTGCGCACCAGTGGCAGTATTGCTTTGATTGGAGTGAAATGAAAAAAAGAAACGAAGGAAAATCTTTTGGAGGACGTGTCTCCCTGATGTTCGCACGGTAATGTTCCTTCTATCCACGTCGTCCACACCACCATCCTTGCATCCTCGCGACAAGCAACGTCAGAAACATCATCCGCCTCACACCAGAAAACGGAGGAGACACATTATCGCACGCGTATGTGAGATCAATTGGCATAAGATGTTCGAGATTGATACGACCCATCAACTCACACATGATTTCTGAACGAACGCAGCTGAAGACAGCGGTAGATGGCGTGCGCAACCGTTTCTTCCAAACCAAGGTCACACTAATAACAGTCAGGCATATTTGCCCAGCCCATTCTGAAACCCAGGTCATTGAGAGAAAGCGCGTTCCGGGTTAATCGTAGTATAAGCAAAAACTCAGGATTTCTGAGGTAAATTGTCCCATAAAGAGCGCACCGAGGCTTCCGAAAAGCTGATCTGCTCACGCAGACGCGATCCACTCCGCTAGTTACCGATAAAATTCTCAGTTCTTGAAAGGTTACTAGACCGCTAAGTAGCACGCAGGGCCTTTGACACTCGTGGTAGAATTCGGACTGTTTTCAGGGCTTACGATGGTATTCAGCCTCAAAACTGAGAGTAGTGATAAATAAAGAGGAGGAAGGCAGCTTTAATACTCCTCATCCAGAGGGAATTTTCTGTCAACGCACGGCGTAGGAAAACTAACCTTGAGGTGTGTTGATGACACTCCAAGTGTGGCATTCGCAATCCCTCATGACATGGACGTTGAACTCAGATATTTTGCAGATTTTCGGTTTGCGTTCACCCTACAAGACGGATAACGGAGAAGTGCTGGATCACCTTCCTACGTTTCTTGCAGAGAGGGAATACTGACAACCAGTAAAATATGAAGAGAAAAAGTCACATGGATCACACCTAAGCGCTACAATATAGGGACAACCGCCTTCGGAGCAAAGTCCGAATCACTGATCCGACCTTTTCCGACCAATTCTCTTTTAGTTGGATACCCGGCCCGAGCCAAACTCCAAGAATGCGGACTGGATCGTCAGTTCAACTTAAGGCCCGCGGAAGAGCAACTTCCAAGTACCTAACCGCAAGGAGGAAGTCTTGTCGCGGTTAATCTTGGCCCCAGTGACCTGCTCGTACCGTTCTAAGTGCTTTCTGCACCCCCTCAGTGTCGCGCCGGCACGACGCGAAAATGGATACATCATCAGTGTACGCGGAATCCTGTCACCAGCTTCACCAGCGTCGTCATTTACACCCTTTAGGATCGTACGGATCAGATGCAAGTCGTGCCCATCAGAGCACATGTCTGTTCCAGTTCCAATCTCGGTAACTGGCTGCACAGTATCTGACAGTATCTTGGATAAAATATTTAACTCTGTGTTTAGCAAAGTTATGGGCCTGGAATCGTCTAAATGTTTGTCATTGTTGTTTTCCGTATGTTCAGTGATGCTATAGGTTACCTTAGAAAGAAAATGTTCATTATACTGATCGACAAATAATTTGGAAAACCGTTTGTTTAATGATTTAAGTTCCCTAAAGAAAGGCAGGCAAGATGATTAATTTTCATGTGCTCTCAAAAGTAACTTTTTTATATAATACCTATTTTATATCTGAGAGGAGATTGACTAGTAAAATTAAGGTGGGAAGATTTTTGCTTGTGAATATATATATATTTAAAAAAAACTTTAATCCAAAAGGAAAAACAGGAAGGTAAATCCCAAAGACTGGTGACCATGTTGAAATGATCATTCAATGGTTTTGAACTTCGAAATTTTATTTTATATATATATATATATATATATATATATATATTATGCTCTCATTACGATTGAGCTCTCTGGAGAAGAAAATTTTAAAAACAGTTTCAACTTCTGCTATATCCGTGACTCTTCAGAAATGAATTGAGTTCTTTCGGTGACTGGCGTGTGTATACACTGCTTATTTACAACAGATTAAAATTTCCCTTCTCTAATTCCATGCGTCGATGGCTTAGGGAGTAGTGACTCCGAGTCACACCAAATTGGTCGAGTTTCGATCCCGGCCAGAAGCAAGTGTATGTGTCTAGCCACACTGATGTGCTGTGATACAGCGAAACAGGCTTGTATGTGGGTGACTAATATATATATATATGTATATATATATATATATATATATATGTGTGTGTATTTATGTGTAGGCGTGTGTAATTTAATTTATTTTCACACAAACACAAATACATACATACATACATACATACATACATACACACACACACACACACACACACACACATATATATATATATATATATATATATATATATATATATAAATAGAGAGAGAGAGAGAGACAGACAGACAGACACACACACGGACTTTCCTTTATCTACATTTTATTTTTTTATTGAAATGATGAAATTGCAGCAGACCTTGCTGTTTTAACGATTTCTTTTCAAATAAACAATCGTAAACCAATTATAGTAGATACTGGAGACGAATTTTTCTATTTGCTATCGACTTAGTTGGCCTCATAGCAAATTGAAAGGCGACATACACTCCGACCACTCACAAAATAACTAAGGAAAGATAAACAGTAAGAATGTTTTACTTAAATGGACTGATGATAAAAAAAAAAAATAAAAAAAGAATGAAAACGAACTTGAATTATATTTTTGTATAATAATTTCTTTCCAAGCAAGGCAGAGTCACCACTGGTGCGCAGGGGCTACAGTGAAAGTAAAAACAAGATACAGGTGATATCTAAGAAAGAATAAGAGATGGATGGGAGTCAAGTAGATAGAAGATGACAATTGACGTTGCGTTTAAACTTTTGGCGATTGTAGCTATGAGGAAAGCAAGCAAACGGAATACTACAAACTGGAAGTTCGAGAAAAGAAACTGTTTAAGTAGAAGAACAGTTACATTTAACTATTTCGACGGTACATGGGTGGGACTTAGATTCCATTCTAGTAGCACGAGTAAACGTATGTGGGTGTTGGATCAGTGAACAGTCGTATTAAACTTAGGATTACATTTTTTTCATGCAATATTATGAGTATCTTAAGCAGGGCAATTACGGGTTATAAAATCAGTAATAAATAAGGAATTAGAAGTTAATATAACCCTATACAATTTTAACCAATAATTATTTCTAAATCCAACAGCATTGAGAATAATTTGAAAATATCCGTTGTCGTCTCTCCAATAACTGTTTGGATAATATGTGCCTTGTGGTGCAGTGGACATCGACTCGTAACAAGAAATCGGAGAACCGAGTTCGAATTCCAGTTGAATTCGCTGTATTCACTTAAGCGCAAATACCCTTGACAAAAGTATTAATCCATCTCCTTCCTCCAGCTATGGGTCAAATAGCAGGACAGATTGGGTTCTATAGTCTTGGTTGGTAACCAGTCTACCGCAGAAAGCAATTGCAACCTACTGCTGGAAAATATTCTGCCCAGTCAGTCATGTCTCTTTCGAAACATGATTGCTCAAGCGTGTATCCCGTATGGAACTTAACTGACTGAAATAAAAAGGAAATAACTGACCTTGCTGTATTTACTAGCCTTCCCACGCAAGGCCAGATGTGACACATGGTCATTTTATAGTGGGTATTCCCGGCCATATAGCCGGGCCAAAAGAATGTCTGTCTATTTTTCCCCAGTCGTGACTCTACCCTTCGGCGGAACCACGACTGGGTTAGTGCTCTCTGCTCGGAAGCAGAGAGCGCCCTCTACCCGAAGGCGAGTGCTGACAGTGTCATAGCGTCGTCAGGCGAGTGCCTAAGACGCATAATGAGCAAATGGCCAGCATATATAAATAGTCGAGCTACAACACATACGGCCTGAAGATTGCGTTCAAGCATGAAAATTACTGGTGTTTACTTCAGTGGCCACTTATATATATATATATATATATATATATATATTGGTCAGCAATCTCACTTTTATGCAGGTTTCATTAAAAATGATAGGCGAGGTATTATGGTTAATTTCTCTTACGTAATTTTTAATGTGATATTATGATTTCTTTCTTTTGAGAACATAAATTATAGAAAAATTGTCTAAATGTTTTGTTTGTCCGAGAACTTTCAGCTATATTTTAGCCATTATCGAGGATCAATGTTATTTTACGTGTGACAGAATATATGTAGTGTTACCTGATAAAAGTGTCCTAGCACATCATATTTAACGACTATATAAAGAACTGCTGTCAAAATGTACAATATTCATTTACACGTGAACAGAGAGAGAGAGAGAGAGAGAGAGAGAGAGAGAGAGAGAGAGAGAAGATTTGAAAGAACAAATTTTGAATTTGATTTTAAGAGAAAAAAAGGATGACCGTAATGATAAGAAAAACATACAATTCAAAATCCATTGAAAGTCATAAATAAAAAATATATTCATTAAAAATGGAATTGCAAAAACGAAACAAGGAAATTGAAACATCACTTAAACGAAATTTCAGAAAAAGCGGCGTTTTCATTGAAGTTAATTACAGAAGCGCTTGTATCTTAACGGCATATTAATTCTCATAGTTAGTAAGTGCAACACGTATTTGTGCATCAATCCGAGAAGCCACAGAATTAATCGGCGTTATTTCGAAAACATATTCTCATTTCAAAATGGTTGACGAAATTAAAAGATTTCTGAAATTTAATTGAATATCGTCGAATGAGTGTACTTCACAAAAGCATCAAGTTAAAGCTGCATGGATTTTTCCCTTTAGATCTACCCAAGTAGATTGTTAGCTTTAAAGTGGTTATATATAAGTAATTTTCTGAATTCTGAACACGGTCTTCTCTTCTTCGTTTATATTAAATTGGATTTTTGTGTGAATTTATGCAAAGAAAGATGAATATATTTCAGTATATTTATACATGCATATGCATCTCTTCTCTCTCTTTTTCTCTTCCAGTATATATATATATATATATATATATATATATATATATTCTTTCTCTCTCTTCCTATATATATATCTAACCTAAACTTATTTATAAATGGAACTTTGTCTGTGTGTCTGTGTCCGTTACCTATAGATTCCGAAACGGCTGAACCAATTTTCTTGAAAATTTACACAGATGTACTATAAGCGTATGCGAGTGTGTTTAACTAGGTTTTGTGTCGAGGTACCCCCCGATAAATATCGAAAATCAATAATCGAAAAAATCGGTTTAAAGAAGGAGTGGTCCGATTTTAATCAAATTGATACACTCATAGGCAAAGACATAAGAAACGATATTCAGAAATTTCAAGGTTGCTGTTCTTACAATAGTGCAGAAAATCGATAATATATATATATATATATATATATATATATATATATATATATATAAAAGGCAAGATGTTTGTATGTGTGTGTGTGTGTCTGTTCATCTGCCTGTATGTCTGTATTTTTTCAGCCTTTTTATTTTAGTTTTTGCTTCGGGTTTGGCTCTAAGTAGGTATAATATGTAGTTCTTAGTCTCAGCCATGATACCATTTACTCAGAGGACTTATTTAGCCTTTAAAATTCAGGTTACGACGAAAAAAACTTATTCGATATCGATACCAGGAAATCAAAATTTGACTTACATCCATTCATTTTTCATTCAGTCTACGGTTTCGCTTCAACTGGAAACAACTATTGCTTTTTAGTCTTTCGTGCCAACGTCCAAAGAATCTGAGCTCTAGGACCATGGATTAGTTTTAAAGCTTTCATTACACCCGAGCAACGCCGGGCTATACTGCTAGTATATATATATATTCTCTCTCTCTTCCTATATATATATATATATATATATATATATATATTGCGATCCACAAATTGTGATCAAAATTACACACAAATCTAAATAAGACATTTTAACATATATATTAACCAAAATTACAAAAATATTTTAAGATACCAAATATTAAATTTATTTAATAAAATCGCCATTGGCTTCTACCACAGTCTCAAAAGGACTGCGGAATTTCGTGCCTCTCTTCTGGACGGTCTCCTTGTTTAAGTTGTTGACTGTTGCCATAATCCTTGCCTTCAGTTCATTTTGGCGTAATAAGGACTTTTTTGCCCCCCCCCCTCCGTTCAACTACGCCCAACACATAATAATCAAAAGGGTTGCAGTCTAGGGAATGAGGTAACCTGATGTAAGGCGTGATGTGGTGGCAGAAATTTTCTGACAGCCAAGACTGCGTTCTCCTGCTTGTTTGGCATGGAACAATGTCCTCTTGCCAGACATAGGTTCTTCCAGCAGCCACTCTTTTGATCCAGGGCAGCACTGTCCACTCATGTCACTTGATGTAGGCATCCGTGTTGAGACCTAAGCCCTATGAAAAGATTAATAGAAACCCCATTACATGCATTACATGCATTGCACATATATATATATATTTGCACTTACATATGATGTATGTTTCCATCACCATCTAATGGATAATAATAATGAAATCTTGTTTAGTGTCTTTGAAATTTACACAGCTTTTTATTACTTGCGTAATATCGGCATTGGGCAAGATGAAAAAATCTGCAGGGTCTTGATATCAGAAGGATCACAAAATAAGATAGTGGCGAAATACCGGAAGATTTTAGCGGATACATCTTGTTGGCGCTGCTCAACTAGCAAAGTGCAGATAAATGCAAACCCCATCAGACAATCAACTTAATGGACAAGTAAATTAGGCCTATAATCCGAATTCTGATTAACAGAGTGTGAATCAGAATAGATCGGAATTAAGAAAAAATTGATTGTCAATGACACTGGATATATATCCCTGATCAAAATTTTATCGAAGAGACGAATTCAAATATATGCTATAAACCTATGTTTACAGATTAGACAAAAGTATTTGATAAGGTACGACACAAAGATCTATAAGAACTTCTAGAAAAACTTGATCTGTTTGTGAAGGATTTTAAAATAAACCAATGATCAAATTGCCTGCATACCGATAGAGAATGAATTGAGTAGGCACTCAAAATAGAAAAGAACGTAAGCCGAGGATGTCTCTTCTCACCGGATTTATTCAACTTCTACAGCGCGCTGGAGACCAGGATTAATTATCGGTGGGCACAATCTTCATATCAGATACGCAAATAACACTTTCTTGATGACAGTCACTAACTGAAAACTACAAGACCTCCTAGACAAAGTAGTAAAAGAAAGCGAGAAGAAAAGACTGACTATCAATTGTAAGCAGACAGTTTGCATGGTTGTTAGCAAGATAAAAAGCCTACATTGCGAAAAAAAGAATCGGAGAAATTAAATATGAATAGAAGATTGATTATCAGTAATAAGAAACATTGACACCTAAATCCGAAAGCGTAGTGCTGTGGTTCCCAATTTATGTTTTCTTTGTGCCGCATTTTCTGAATGAAAATTTTCTCGCGCCTAACCTTATGTGATAAAAAAAACCCATTTTAGTAATAAGAAAAAACAGAGCGAGTGTTAAAGGGAGATAACCGCGCATTCGATGTCAGAACATTATCAGTGTTAACATTTTACTCCAATTTGTCGACCCTAATTATTGTAATATTAAATCTGATATAATGCAAAAATATCACAATGAAAAAGTCAATCAATAATAATTATAATTATGTTTACTGAGACTCATTCATACAATTACAAGTAATCCGTATTTTAAATTTTGAAATCATATTTCGTTTTGGCATATTAATTTTTGAAACTGTTTCTGAATCTCGCCGAGTCAAGTTCGAATTCCAGTTGAATTCCCGGCATTCACTTACGCGCAAATAATCTTGGGGAAGGTATGAATCTGTTCCTTTTCCCTCCAGCTATGGGTTAAATAGCAGGGCAGATTGGATTCTATCGCCTTGATTGGAAACAAGTTTACCGGATAAAGTAATGACAACCTACTGCGGGAAAATCTTCTGTCCAGTCAATCATATCTCTTTCGAAACATGATCGCCCAAGAGTGTATCATATATGACATTTAACTGACTGACTGACCTCTAAATCTATGATTTACTTTCAATCATTCCGCCTCACCTGCTATCTTTTTCCGCCGGACCTACAAGTCGTGCTACACCTATGAGGTGTGCAACACCGTTTGGGAACTACTGACATAGTGAATAGCAAATGTTTCCTAGAAAAATCTAAGCAAAGTACTACGATACAAAGGAATGAAAAAAAATAAAAATAAAAAAAATAATGCTGACCTGCTATGTAACAACAATCTACTATTATTTGTGCCTTGAATTATTTTACAGGTATTAAATTTTGCAATGCGTGAAAAACAACATGTCGCACAACTCTAGCCTCTTTATCTACACTAATTTTTCATCATGAGATTACGGATTTGTCTCTATAAGCAATTAAAAAGACTTCTGAAAATGAATGAACTTGAATAAATTATTTCACTTTTATTGGATTCTATTTTTATTTTTAGCGATTTTATTCCATCTGAATTTCAATTAAATCGCTAATTACGGATGGAGAGTGATATTGCCTCAAACAGCATTCTCCCGGGATGCAGATCTGCATTGACAGAGGTGAGGTCATTCATCATAGTTACACAAACGCCATTTTTTCTTAATCTATTTGTCATAGGCCGGAGGCTTTTGAGTTATTAAGTATCATATAATTGATTTTTACGATCATTTAACGATTCACAAAATATTTACCGATAGTCCAGTTTCTTCATATCTATCTATCTATCTATCTATCTATCTATCTATCTATCTATCTATCGCAATATGTGAATATCTATCTCACTAAGTCGATAATATACAGCATGCGATGGGTAAATTGTCGCCATTATATATTTTAATTTTGACGTTGTTTTAGATTTTGTCGACTGCAAAATATTGTAAGGTCAGTTGGGCACCATCTGTGAAAAAAAAGCACCATGACGCAATTCACTTCAAATGGCTTTGTTTATAATGCCAGAAATACTATTGACCATGCAACAAACATGAGAGGAAGGGTAGCGGTAGAGAAACAAGTGACAGCTGACTGATTTTAATATGAAGAGGCGGAGAAACAAGTAAGGATGTTCTAGAGATTCAAGAGAGATCTCCTTAGCTAGAAAGTTTGTGGATATAAATTCCCAGGCCATACCTGTAGATATTAGGGTCCTTTTAAAAGAGATGAAGGTAATCAAGACTTAAGAAATCAGAGGAGTGAGTTTCAGAGTTTAGTTTTACTGCAAACTAGTATGTCTGAGGATTTTTCGATGATAAACGATTCCGTAATTCAAAAGCTACGAATAGCACGGATGTTCGAGAAAGAAATATTGAAGGGTTTAGGTGTTTTGGTTTGACTTGTTTAGTTTTATGTCTTTGATTGTTTATGGTCATATTTTGATAAGGTGAGTCTTAGACTAGTAGTAGCAGTCTGTTGTCAAATGCAACATGTGTGGGAAGGGAACTTGTGCAGAGTGCAACTGAGTTACCCATCGGAGGTGCTTGAAGAGACACCTATCCATGCGCGACATGACACTGCAAGGACCCCGATATTTTTCAACCGTTGATCAGAGCAGCTTCTCAAGACGCCACTTAAGTGTTCAGGCTCCTAAATACCAGTCGGATGCCATAACTAGAAAACTCCCAACCCGGTACCCTCAGTATGAAGAAACAGTGCCACTATTAACACACACCACAAAAAACTCGTGTCAGCACCACTACTAAGGCCTGAAGAGAGAAAAGGACTCCTAACCTAAAGGGTAAAATAGAGATAAGTCTTTAAACCTGTTCAAAAGAAAGGGGAGGGTGTGAACCGGGTGATAGGAGAACCTATCTATACCTACTGAAAAACAAATTACTATGTTCTAACTAACTTATACTAAGTCAGAAAATTCATTACTGATTCAATAAATGATAAAAACAAAAAAACACTATAGAATGATAGCTCTGGAAAAGATCTTCCGAAAAAATTTGTCAGTTGAATCAACAACTAACAGAGTTTTATGACAATAAAAGCTTTAATATTCTAATATATTAAACGGGAGAAAAATGGGCAGGTCAATTCAAGAAACAAGAACCGATAGAGAGGGGTACAGCAGAATAATAAACGAAAAAATAATATAAACAATGTGCGTTGTGGTGCAATAGATATCGGCACGGAACGACAAATCGGGGAGCCGAGTTCGAATTTCAGTTGAATTCCTTGCATTCACTTACGCACAAATACCGTTGGGAAATGTATTAATCCATCCCTTCCCTCCAGTTATGGGTTAAATAATAGGACATATTGGGTTCTATAGCCTTGGCTGGTAACCAATCTACCACAGAAAGCAATGGCAACCTACTGTGGGATAATCTTCTGCCCAGTCAGTCAAGTCTCTTTCGAGACATGATCGCCCAAAGCGTGTATCATATATGGCACGTAACTGACTGACTGAATATAAACAATAAGTGGTTTCAAACGAGAAAGTTATAACAATATTTAACAAAAACCAAGTATAAACGTCAATTAAAATGATGATACTAGAAATCAATAAATGAGAAAATCTGTTTATTATTATAATTTGTGTTGTTAAAAATTGACTATTCTGAAGCAATAAAAATAAGCGTTATGACTAGAAACGCTTTTTAGACAAATTTGAATATATGTTATCGTCCAAATTAAATTTTTGCTTACAGTCAATAAATTAGAAAAAAAAATGAAAGAGTAAAATTACAGGAAAAAAATTGTTAAAAAAAAAGAAAAAAAAACATTTGAGTAATAAATCATAGGAAAAGAAATCGACGATAAACAGAACAAACTTTACAACTTGTAAATTATTTTCTACAGTTTTGAAAGTTACGATATTCTGTTGTAAACGTTGCTAATATTATATATATATATATATATATATATATATATATATATATATATATATATTCAGCCGTTCGATAAGGCAATTTTAGTAAGAGAATTATAATATGATGTAACAATCTCTACGTGAGTTGGTGTGTGTTGGTGAGTATTTTGGATTTGTCATTTTGAATTTCACACTTCTCGAAAAGAATCAGATTTTGGCAAGAACTTTCGCAAAGTTTTCTATTTTTTTACCCTGCAGACATAAATAGCCTTACTGTTAATGCTTGAAGAGTAATTTAAAATTCACCTACAAAAGTATTCAAGTAAAATGTTCTATATATGACGAAAAAGAAAACACCGATGCTAGGATCTAACTGCAAGGTATGATTAGATATACCAAGAGACCGTGGGAAAGAATGGGTTGTAGTCATAAGTATATATATATATATATAGTAGTCATCCTCAGACAGATCTGTTTCACTGTATCACAGCTCATCAGTACGGTTAAACATCCGACTGCTTTTAGCCAGGATTGAAACCCGACAGAATTGACAGTCGCCGGTTCTACCGCTCGATAGAAGAATGCAGACTTTTAGCGTGGGATATACCATGTAACCATAGGCCAATAGCTGAGAGTGTTCTAATTCATTACTGAATTAACAATGCGTAGATGCTAGAGTAGCTACAGTTTTTCCAAAGTCTGCCATTCTTCCATAGTGCGCTCAATTAGAGTGTGAGAGCGTAATTATATATATATATATATATATATATATATATATATATATATATACACAAAGAGGTTGTCTCTTTAATAGAGCAGATTCATGGCGACTTTGAAGTATTGTGAGGACACCGTTATGATGTTTTCATTCATCAGTTTGGAAAGAGCCCTGTCTCTACATCATACATAACGCCACATACACCCTATTATACGTAAAATAACATTCATCCTCGAAAATAGCTAAAAGTATAGTCGAAAGAGCCCGAATAAACAAAACATTTGGACAATTTTTATATAATTTATGCCCACAAAAGAAAAAAATCATAAGATGGCATGAAGAATTACATAAAAAGCTTAACCATTGCACCTTGTCTATCATTTTCAAAGTAAGCTATACATATATATATATATATATATATATATGTATATTTATATATATATATATATATATATATATATATATATATATATATATATATATCCAAGTATAGGATGGGTATGGATGGAGTAAAATTCCGTATCCAAAGAAACACTATTCTTAAAAAGTGCTCAATACAAAGTAGAGCGAAAAATATTTATTTAGAATTTATAAGATAAATATGTCATGATTTCACTACAAAAGTAGCCATTTGTGTTTTATCAAGTGATGAAGTTTATTTCGATTTGGAGCATTTTAAAATGTTCAAGACTAGCCAAACCCCCTTAATCAGGGAGGCATTGTTACTTAGACTGAGTTGACCAATCAAAACAAAGCTATTTCTGATTTGAAGAATATAAGAGCAGATTCGAAAATGATTTGTTGGGACCTTAACATTAATATGTGTTTAAAATAGAGATCAGCATTATTAATCGACTATTAGATTCACTTTACTTTATTTTTTTTACGAATTTTAAATTCTGAGTTTAACAGTTCTGACGTAGTGAGCAGTCTGCTAGATGGTTTTATGTGGCGTATCTTGAATGTATTTTTTTTACCTGGAGGAGTTAGACCAATGCTGATGTTCTCAAACTAGGTGACTCGCCTTGGTCACAAACACTTGGCAGATGTAGTTCATCTGAGGAACCCTTCAGGCCTGGTTAGTTATCTGCACCAATAAGATCCTTTGTCCAGTATTGCCATGTTAACACTAATCCCACCCCCATCTTACGTGTGCTTAATCCGCCAGCTGAAACAGTTTCCCGATGCATGACAACATTGGGCCATCACGAGAGAGATTTAGGAGGTGGTTGAGAACCATTGGTGCTCGTCGTGCTAGACATCAAAAGTACTACCTCTATCCAGACACCCTATGTCCATATATATAAAAAATTATTCCTTTTTCTATATAGTCATCCGCAGACAGATCTGTTTGGCTGTATCACAGCTCATTAGTACGGTTAGACTCCGATTGCTTTTAACCCAGGATTGAAACCCGACCGAATTGGCGTCAGTCGGCGATTCTACCTCTGAGCTATGGACGTTCGGTAGAAGAAGGTAGACATTTTAGCGTGTATATTAGTGTGCTCTAATTCATTATTGAATGAGCGATACGTACAAGCCAGAGTGGCTACTTCATGTTTTATATATATATATATATATATATATATATATATATATATATATATATATGCATAACCTTTTCCTTAATACGGTTTCTGAGAAAGCTTTTTCTGTGTCTGTGAAAATGACCGGATATTAATAATTATTTTTATTTTCTAACTGTCTGTGTTTTTGCGTTCCGTGTCGACAATGTGGAAAACAATTTCAGAATATGCAAACCGTTAATAATATCCGCTCATTCCAACACAAACAGAAAAAAATTCTCTCAAACAGTATTGAGAAAAGGTTATTCCTCACAAAAATTCTTCAAACCTTCACATCATGCTTTTCCCCATTTATGCCTTTTTCTGTCTTGCGACGATAGCTTGGTGGATAGATCTCCAGCTGGTAAGAAAAGCAGTCGGATTTTCATTCCGACTTGAAGTGTACGGTTAATCCCGCCGCACTGATGATCTGTGATACAATGAAACAGACCTGCATGCTGATGATTTACACACACACACACACACACACACACACACACACACACACACACACACACACATATATATATATATATATATATTATAAAGGAAATATAAATAATACATTTTAAGGAATTGATCATATTTTATTAATAAAACAGGATGTAGAATTATCACAACGTTTAAGATTTAAGGCGACTTTTTAAAAATGTATTTTAGCTTGATGTGGTTATGGTAGCTTGTTTATATATATATATATATATATATATATATATATATATATATATATGTTGTGCGTGTAATTTGTTCGCAACAAATATATATATATTGTGCGTGCAGTTTATTTCCAACAAATAACTGTTCCAAATTTGTATTTGTCACCAGTTTTTAAATTTTTAATAAAGAACACTAGGGACTAGACACATGCAGGCACCCACACACACACACACACACACACACACACACACACACACACACACACACATATATATATATATATATATATATATATATATATACTCATATTTATAGAGCTCTGTGTATGTGTATGTGTTCGTGTGTGTGTGTAGAATCTACTAAAATGTAGATATAATTTGTCTGGACCAAATGTTGAAACTGGCAAGATAAACTGACAGAGAGTTAATAAGAAAATTTTTTAAAATATTTTGTTCCAATTTAGTTAGATTTAAACTTAATTGCTTTTTGACATCTTGAAAGGATTCTCCTGTTAAAGATCAGTGTCTTCCTGGATTTAACCACTTAAAAACTGAAATTATTTTTTGTTGGTTCGACTCTTGTATAAATGGACCAGTCTGGTAAAAATACACAAACCAAAAACTACGTGTGTGTTTGCTTTGTCGGTGCATGTGTTCAGATGCGTATTTGTGTTAGTAAGCAACTATTTGCCCACTTTTTTTTTCTCTCTCTTTCTATCCTGCTCTCCCTGTTTCTTTTTCTTTATAGGTCTGTGTGTCTTAATGAGAGAAAATACATTTTCGCTCTTTATATTCGATAACATTCGCGTGGAGAAGCGAATGGCGTCCTATTATCTCTTTCTATTACTCTCTCTCTCTCTCTCTCTCTCTCTGTCTCTCTCTCGCTCTATGTTCAAGTTAGCGTTCATAAGTGAATGGACGCACTCTCTCTTTCCCTCTGTACACACACATACACACACACATACACACACACATACACACACACACAAACATATATTGAGAATTTATAACATAAATAGTTTATAATATCACTACAAAAGTAGCCATTTTGTTTCGACACAATCTGTGTCTTATCAAGTGATGAAGTGTATTTCAAGTTGGAGAGTTTCAAACGGTTCAAAACTATCCCCTCCAACTTGAAATAAACTTCATCAAGACACGGATAGTGTCGAAATAAAATGTCTATTTTTGTAGTGATATTATAACATGTTTATATTATAAATTCTAAATAAATATAATTCGCTCTACTTTGTATGGAGTACTTTCTTTAAGAATAGTGTTTCTTTGGATACTGAATTTTATTCCATCCATACTTACCCTATACTTGGATACCTTATTTATATATATATATATATATATATATATATTAATAATAATAACTAAATAGACTCTGTAAGTATGCAGGCCGTAAATTTATACTAAAATAAACCTCCGAAAAAACCATTAACAAACAGAACCTAAATCCGTTACAATCCGGTGTACTAAGACGTCGGATAAATGGGGAGAAAAAAAGAAACCCGCGGAACAAGAACAAAACATTCAATACTCCGCAGTAACAAAAAAAAAAAACCCAAACGGAACCAAACACAAGAAAAAGTGCTCAATACAAAGTACGAAAGAAAAGATACAATAGTAGAGTAAAAACACACAAAAATCTAGAGTGAGCCAAAACCTACCGCGGTTTCACACTACGGATCGTCAGGGCAAAGGCTGACGATCCGTAATGTTAAACCGCGGTAGGTTTTGGCTCACTCTAGATTTTTGTGTGTATATATATATATATATATATATATATATATATATATATATATATATATATATCGTAATAAATGAAGTTAAATGTTGACTTAGCTTGTCCCAACTTAGGCTTTCACTCGGCAGGTGACTTGATTCTACAATTTTACAAATATGTTCCTCGATAAGTAAATGCAACGAATCAATAAAACTTTTACTGTTCAATTTTTGTAATTCATACAATCGTATTTTATATCAATGTATTAAGTGCATTGACAAAGAAGGGTATCAAGAGAAATAACTATTTGTTGTGTAAAATCGGCGCTTTTTATCATTATGTTACGAATGTAGTGATGTACTCTTCGATCTTGAATATGATGGGGTTTTTTTATAAACGGAGATGTGGATTAAAAAAATATCTGAGTTGAGGATTAGCATAAGCGAAGTTGGATGGAAATATTTTAGGAGTGTATAGGACTAGACGCAAACTAGAATTTAATTTATTTGAATAGAGGAATGGTTTGTAAATATAAAGCAAATTATTTAAGGAGAATTAAAACAATTTTATTTTATAATAAAAAAAAATAAGTATAAACCTTATAGAGTATGTCTCTAATGAGTTTCATTTGATATTCTTTTCTTCACAGACGGCTGCACGTAGTTGAATATAGCTATGAACTGACCACAAAATAGCTTAAGTTATGTCGAAGATTAACACTCGTAAAACACCTTAGTTGTTCTTTTTTTTTAGCAATGTCTTTTAAATTATCTTTAAAGATAGCATTTTAAATGACTGAAATACAAAATTGACATTATTCAAAATGTAAATATCTGAGTAACTACATATATCCCAGGCAAACGACATTAAATGGGCTTCATGTTGAACAATAAAAGATTTATCAAGATTCGAACAATTCAAAGATCTTATAACCGATTTCGCAAAGCTTTACAAATGTTCAGTATGCACACCATCTGTGACACGACACGACACGCGTCAAGACGATAATCCAGCGTTCCTGCAAAGCAAGGTGTAGCATCTTTCGTAAAATTGTTTAGCTCAACACAGCGAACCAACTTTTTTAGCAGCTGACCCAACAATGGTTTCAATATACTCTTTTCCTTTTATGTCAGGCAAGAACATTAGCCCGAGAAGTTATATCGAAGATTAACATTATATATTCAACGACGTGCAGCCGTTCGTGAAGAAAAGAATATCGAACGAAACTCATTAGAGACATACTCTATAAGGTTTCTATTTATTGTTATTTTTATTATAAGATAAAATTGTTTTAATTCTCTTTAAATAATTTGCTTTATATTTACAAACCATTCCTCTGTTCAAATAAATTACTTCCAGCGGAGAACTTTAACCAGAGAGCAACGTGTAATTCTTTTGGGGGGTAACATCAGCCATGCTGATATAAGGCAGAAAGGGGTTTTTCAAATGAATAATAGAGAGCAGTTTAGTTTTGGATGGGTTAAATTTATCAAACCATCCTTTGCCCCCAGCTAACAACAGACTGAAGGGCGTTTTGAACAACAACTGACCATATCGAACTGATCAGTCCTACTATCGAAAAAGAAGTAAAACCACCAAAATATAATTATCTTAATAATGACAATAATAATTTTCTTTTTTAACCACAAAAATTCAAAATCCATATTTAATAATATCATACCTTTTAATCGATAGTCTACTGTAATCTTAGACGCCTCTCGAAACATTGTTACAAGTACAACAGATCTGCATATGAACAAAATAAACTTTTTCTTAAAAATAATTAATAAAGACCATCAAAAGTCTGTTTTTCGTTGAGGAGAGAACACAGATGCGTCAAAAAATTTAGATTTTAAAAACTTTTCTTAATGTGCTTCTGTTTTGCGTCTGAATTTATGAGATGAGGAGAACATTATTTACAAGTAGTTTATTGTCCTGAGCAGGATTAAATTAGAACTAGACGAAGTATTCCTTGATGGATCCTGATGAAGAGCGGAGTGCGCAATAGCCGAAACGTTGTGATGATAACAACAAAGATGAGGATAATAGTCAGCATGTAAATAATGTTCCTATTTTCTCTACTGATCTAATTATATGATATTATCTTTCTATTCGGATTTTTTCATCGACTTATTATATTTACATCTTGTAAAGCAATTGAATTCAGTAGATATACAAAAATAGAAAGGAGTCTAAGGCAAGGATGTGTCTTCTCACCAGATTTATTTAACCTATATCTCACGGCTTGTGCGTATTATCCCTGAAACTCCCACTCATGTATGTGTTGGAGGTGGGAGGCTAACCTGATTGGTAGTCGTGGGTACTACTTTTTGACACTGGTTATCTTATCAACATTTGCTTCTTATCTAACAGCATTTATATACGTTAAATTTGATCACGACTGACTATTAAAGGATCAGCAATTTCCGCAGATTATCCACCATAGAGAAATAGTCCTGCTTACCATCAGAAAGAATGATGCTAGTCTTCTAGAGAACAACGCACTGCGCCTCCTTGGCCTCACTCTCTCAAAGGACTTCAAATGGAATGAGTACATTGAATCCATAGCTGAATCTACTGCTAAGAAGGCTTGATTTTCTCGTTTGAATTCATTTTGCACATTTATGAATCTACCATTCAGCCTTGCACTGATTACTGTTGTCATATCTGGTCGGGTGCGCCTGCTATTCATCTTGAGATTCTCGACAAAATCTTAATGAGAATCTGCAATATGACTTCGCAACCCGCTTTCAGTCTCTTTCTTACCGACATGATATGGCTTCTCTCTGTCTTTTCTATAAATTTTCGTGTCAACTGCTCTGATGAGCTTTTCCTTGGTACCTCGACCACATGTATTTACTCGTGCTATTAAATTGGCATCAAGGTTCCACTCTTTTACTGTCATAATAGTTAAATGTAACCTGTTTTCTATTCTAACAGTTTCTTTTCTCGCACTTCCCGTTTGTAAAACTTCCATATGCTTGATTCCTTGATAGCTTCAATCTCCAAACGTTTAAATACAACGTCAGTTGCCATCTTTTATCTACTTGATTCCCATCCATCTCTTATCTTTTTTTAGACATCTTCTGTACCTTTTTTTATTCTCTCACTCTAACCCCCTGCGCACCAGTGGCATTTCTACCTTGCTTGGGGTAAAAGGATTATAAAAAAAATTTTTTTTGACGTCATTCTGTGAGCTTTTTTGTCTATATTTATGAATTTCATTTGCTCATACTAAGTCTCGAAACACTCTATATAAAATTTACTATTTTTATCGATAATGTTGAATGAGTCAAATTTATTCAACTTTTTAAAAAGAATATTCTTAAATTAAAAATTACCGCAAAATATTATTAACTTATTAAAGAGGCAATGGACTATTATGATATGTCTCTGATTTGTATTTAGTTATATTGTAATTATTTTCGAATTTTCTACCTGAATTGTCCAACTATATTTTATGATTCATTATTGTACATAATTAGTTTACTATAAACTTTATATTTTATATGAATACTACCTTGGGAAAAGGATGTGCCTTAGTGGTGCAGTGGATATCGACTCGGAACGAGAAATCGGGGTTCGGAGTTCGAATTCCATTTGAATTCCTTGATTCATTACGCACAAATACCCTTGGAAAAGTATTAATCCGTCTCTTCCCTCCAGGTATTGGTTAAATAATAGGACATATTGGGTTCTATAGCTATGGCTGGCAACCAGTCTACCGCAGAAAGCAATGGCAACCTACTGCGGGATAATCTTCTGCCCAGTCAGTCATGTCTCTTTCGAGACATGATCGCCCAAAGCGTGTATCACGTATGGCACTTAACTGACTTACCTAAGGAAAATTGTGGTGTAGTAGAGTTGGAAGCCGTATCATAGACTGGGGACGTATCATAGACTGGGGGCGTATTATAGATTTAGAATGCACGAAACATTTACACCAGGCCTGCTGTACAGTGGGGCGATTCTGAGAGAAATAGAAGTCCTACCAGGATTCATTATTGGCGACAACAAGCTTAACAACATAAGATATGCATATGTCACAGTGCTGATTGCAGACACCGAAAGAAAACTACAAAATCTCCTACAGAAGGTATTGAATGAATGCGAAAAAAAAAAAGAAGGACTAAACACATTTGTGCCACACTGAAATTCAAAAGTGAATTGGGATAGCGGAAAATGCTTTCCCAGAGCTAAGCAAAGTATCAAGAAGACAGGAAGATTTCTTTAGAAACAAAGAAAAGAATTTTAAATTGTTACGTGATATCGGTCAGCCTACTTGGCAGTTGAATTCGTTGCATTCAAATACTCTTGGGAAAAGTATGAATCCGTCGCTTCTCAGTCCAGATATGTGTTAAATAGCAGGACAGATTGGATTCTATAGCCTTTGTTGGCAATCAGTCTACCGCAGAAAATAATAGCATTCTACTGCGGGAAATCTTCTCTTGAGTCACTTTCGAGACATGATCGTCCAAGCGTGTATCAGTTATGGCACAACTAGATTCCTCCACTAAATCGCTAAAAACAGCATAGTATTAATAAAAAAGGCCCCAAACTTAATAAAAACGAACGTTTTCCATCAAAATGTTTATATTATTATTAAGAGGAAAGAACAAAATATTTTTAATTATTTAAAAAAAAAATTTTAATCTCTTCTAACACGTTAGAAATTTTGGGAAAAATCTTGATTTGATTTGAGTTAGTGGGTAACAAAAACGTTAAGAGAGTTTACAATGGAAAACACATAAATTTGGAAATTCTTGCAAAAATCAAATAATTGCCGGATTTTAATTGAACTTTTACGACTTATTTATACATAAATAAAATTACCATTTTAAAAAAATCTTTGTAAAATTATTTTTATACATCTGTTAACCCCAACCACCAAGTAAATTCATGAAATTTCAAAAAATTAAATTCTGTAGGCAAAAATGGTTTTATTAGTTAAACGCAGAACTCATTGAAGAATGTAAATCATGTATTATATTTTAAAACCATTTGGCCTCTTTTTCCGAAAATCTGCACCGAATACTAAAATTTAAAAATGCGATAAAACTATGACATTATTTAGTTAGATAGGCTCTAATTACTTTAATAAATAATATAAATGTCAGACATTATAGTCTGAAGAAAAAAAATTCGATTAATAATGAAATTTTAAAAGAATTCTTTTCATTTTTTTATTTTAATTGTAATAATTTATAAAACTTCAAAAATATTTTTCTAATATTTCCAATTCTTGTAGACGTTAGGCTGTCAGTTTACATAGTGAAGACTATATTTACTAAGCGAAAATTGAAAAGTTTAATAGAAATCATTTAGCCATCGTATTTTTTAAATAATTTTCAATTTTTTTTTTTGTGTATTTGAAGTTTTTTTTTGTATGGTATTTTCTATGTGTACATTTGTTTCGGGGTTATTTCCCTTTACCCGAAAAAATTTGTAAAATTATGGCACTTGTGATCGCCATACGCTTATCTTATTTCGATCTGTCACTACATTTCAATTACGGTGGATAGATTAGAAAGGTCAACACTGTTTAAAAATAGTTTTTATTCTAAATTTAATTCTATAAATAAGTAACACTTGTGTAAACCAGATTAATTTCACATTACTTTTGCTAATTTTCCAAAAATAATATGTCACAGATGCATATTTTATTTTGCAAGAATTTTAAAACCGGAAATTAACTTTTTTTAAAAAATAAGTCAAGCGCTCAAAAATGGCCGAAAAATTTAAAAAATAAAAAATCTCAAAATTTAGATTCCAATCAATATAATTTCTGTTCGAAATATACCAGAGTATTTTGCTTACTGGAATAGTAAATTTAAACATTTAGCTTTCAATTAAAATTAAAATAAAAGTTCAAGAAAATGTTTTTATTTTTAACAATTCATTTTAAAATTTAGATATCGAAAATCATATGGTTGTGAATGTTGGACAATCTCCTCATAAATGAAAAAAGAATTACAGCAAAAAAAATGTAGTTCTACAGAAGGATGCTGAGAATGTCATAGACTGAACAAGGGAACAACAATGATGTTTTAGAGAAAATTAAATCAAAAAGGGGATTTATATTTAACACCACAAAGAGACACTTGAAATTTCTAAGTTGCATGATGAGGAAAGAGGACTTAGAAAATTTGATAATCACAGGAAAGAGTGAATACAAGCGGGACAGAGGAAAACAGTGCATTATTCACCTAGCGAGCTTGAATAAATGAATGCCAGAATAGAGTCATTTTAGTAGAGATAAAATTAAACAAATATAGATTTAAGAACTAAAAATGACAGGGAATCGCAGATAGCCAAGATTGACAACGTCTCGAAGGGAGAAGTTTTATAGAAGAAAAAGAAAAAGAAGTGTCCGTGGAATCTCTCTCTCTCTCTACATACACACACACACACACACACACACACACACACACATATATATATATATATATAGAGAGAGAGAGAGAGAGAGAGAGAGAGAGAAAGAGAGGAAAGAGAGGGAAGAGAGAACAAACGTGTTATAAAATGAAAATAATTACACTTGTAAAAAGTATATTAGGCTCGAATGTGTTATTTTGCTATTATGTAGCTTATAGGGTCTGTCACAAAACATCAAAGAACTCATGAATTCCCTCGAACTAAGGCTCTTCCACCATTTCACATAAACGTGCAATAAAAACGATTTGTCTGTAGATCGAGAGAAACTGGCAATGAAAAGGTTGGATCCTATGAAAAAGAAATAGGTTTCTATATGAGAGTTTTTTGAGTCAAGCTGAATACAATTAATTAAAAGAGCACACACGTAATTTATTTCGGATTTTCTTTTTCCGAAATTAGTTTTTAATTAAAATGGTCTGGCTTTATTTTCATTCTAATTTGTCGTGTTTTTTTTTTGTCTTTTTTTCTTTGCAAAGAAAAAAAAAAGATCTCCCCCAAAAAAGCACGCCCTAATAACTGTACTCTGTAATCACTATTCTAAGATGTCGGCAAAAGAAAAAGAAAAAAAAAAGGATAAAGAAAAAGAAACCGTACAAGTAGATGTGGGTGCGTCTAATAGTTTTCAAATATCTCGACATTCATATCACACACACACACACACACACACACACACACACACACACACACACACGTAAGTGTGCAAGCACAAAAGCGCACGCACACACACATACATGCACACACAAGCATACACACACAGACAAGCACACTCAGACACACAAACATACATACACGCACCACCCTCACAAAAGCATGCACGCACCATCCCCACACAAGCATGCACGCATATACATATCCGAAGCATACAAACACACACACGCACCTCCTCCACGCATACACATTACGAACACTGACACCCTTACCCCTAACCACATATATGCACTCGCAAACACACACATACGAACACACACAGGCATACACGCACATGTGCGTGCACACACACACATTTTCATGTACGCACTTTCTCTTTCGATCTCTATTTCAGTTAAGTGCCATACGTGATACAAGTTTGAGCGATCATGTCTTGAAAGAGACATAGCTGACTGGGCAGAATATTTTCCCGTAATAGTGAATGCAACGAATTCCAATGGAAGTTGAACTCGTTACTCCGATTTCTCGTTCTGAGCCGACAACGCACATCTACGAGTGAATATTTGAGAGTGTAAAAAATAGTAAGAACTAAAGAAAAGAGTGCTATGTGGTATCTGTTCTCTTATATGCCAGTGACTGTTGGACAATCAAAAGGATGAGGAAAAAGTAAAAGCAGCATAAATGTTGTACTACAGAAGGATATTGAGAATTCTATAGGTGGAGGAAGTAGCAACAAGAAATTATTAAATGAAAACGGCATCAGAAGGAACACATACTCAGAATCAGTAAAAGATAGCTGAAATTGCTTCGAAACTATGTGAGGAAGGAAGGCTTGGAAAACAACGCTCTCGGGGTATACTGAGGACAAAAGAGATAGGGAAAAGCAGCGAACCATATACTTAAGGAGCTTATGTGAATAGATAGTCGGACGGGAGGGTGAGAGAAAAGAGAGATAAACTGCTAAGAGTCACACGAGATAGAATGCTGTGAAGAGTCATGATCGCCTATGTCTTAAAGGAACTTGATACATAGAAGAAGAATCTGTTTACTAATCCATTGAATGATTTCTCTATATAAGATTTTGTATATAAGTTGATAGCCAATAACACGCACTTGATAATTGTTTTTTATAAGTATTTTTCAGTGTTTAATGTGCTGTTATAATGGAGAGGAGGTTAAAGAGGAGGAAAAAGAAAAACAGAAAAGAATAAGGAAGACGAGGAGGAGGTTTCTCTAAATTTTCAGCTGTAATCTCTAGGTTTTTGGGTGGATGCGTCGCGTAAAACATGAAAACGTATGACTAGAGTAATTCATAGTCAATGGAGTGGTAGCACCTGTTAGGGTCCCAGCTATGGGCAAATAGTTAACCCCCCAAACTGGAATCAAAGCACTATGAAAGTATAAAAATACACTTTTATAGACATATATACATAAAAATAGACTTTTATAGAAAAATATACATTTTTGAAGGAAAAATATGACCAACAATACATTTTTGAAAAAACTTTTTTTTACCATAACACATTTTTTAAGGAAAATGTTATTCTCAGCAAAACATTTTTTAATATAAACCTACAAGACATTTTCGGGTTTCTAAAATAGAGAAAAAAGTTTTTCATTAAAATCTGACTAAATCAACCTTTTTACTAAAACGAAACATAAAAAGAAACTTTAAAAATCCCACCTTTTTTGGCATTAAATACCCCACAGAGGTTGATATGCTGTGAAACAAAACTCAAACAAACAAAAAATTATAATCAATAACTATAGTTTACATAAGGATATACTCTGGAAAAAGCGTATGAAACACAGTATCAAGTGCTTTATAAATTATATGATTTAAAATCATGCTTCTAGATTTAATCGCGAATTTAAATGACTTATCAAAGGATATGTTAATCAACATATTTTTTATCTATTTCATTGGGTAAAATTGATTTTAACAAAAATAACAAAATGATTAAGCGGAGTGTTTTAGAATGTTTATAACTTAAACAAATAAAATAAAATAAATAAATTAATTAAATTAAACAAGTTTTCAAAAAGTATACATATTATAATTTTGCTTCTTTATTAGTTAGCACGTACGTTACGCTTAGCGAATACTTACTAAATAATAAATTTCCGTTTTGAAAACAAGGAAAAATGGAAAAGATATATGAGAGACGCTGTTAGGTTTCAGTGAGAAAAAGAAAGGAGCAATAATGCTATCGTTTGTTTAAAGTCTGCTTCAGTGAAATAGAAAACCTTACCAATTTTAAATATTTTCATTTGACCCCCTTTCTTCTATAAAATAATAAACTACATTCATAATCATAGGGATTTTCTAGGCGTGGCTTACTACTCAGTCATAATTGTTATAGTCAGACAAGTTTGAAAACATTACATCAGGCCGAGGTACCGAAAGGTGATTTTTAAAGATTGGATATGATACAAGGCTGAAAGTAAGAACATTCGATGTGGATTGAACCCCCTATTCTCTCGTAATTGATCTAGCGAAACAAGCTTACACCCTGTCGAAAGGCTACTTGTACATTCAGGATGTGCGTTGTGGTGCAGTAAATATCGACTCGGGATGACAAATCGGGGTGACGAGCTCGAATTCCAGTTAAATTCCTTGCATTCACTTACGCACAAATACCCTTGGGAAAGGTATTAATCCGTCTCTTCCTTCCAGTTATGGGTTAAATAATAGGACAGATTGGGTTCTATAGAATTGGCTGGCATCCAGTCTACCGCAGTAAAGCAATTGCAACCTACTGCGGGATAAATCTTCTGCCTAGTCAGTCATGTTTCTTTCGAGGCATGATTGCCTAAAAGCATGTATCAAGTATGGCACTTAACTGACTGACATTCAACGAATTATTTGGGTGCGGGCAAATCAAAAATTTCATACAATACTTTCATAGGTTCTTCCATTCTTTTGTGGCTTTCTTCGGTAAATCTTTTATTTATATGATTACTAGCAGTATAGCCCGGCGTTGCTCGGGTGTAATGAAAGCTTTAAAACTAATCCATGTTCCTGGAGATCAGACTCTTTTTTTACGTTGGCACGAAAGACTAAAAAGCAATAGTTGTTTCCAGTTAAAGCAAAACCGTAGACTGAAAGAAAAATGAATGGATGTAAGTCAAATTTTGATTTCCTGGTATCGATATCAAATACGGTTTTTTGTTGTAAACTGAATTTGGAACGCTAAATAAGGCCTCTTAGTAAATAGTATCATGGCTGAGACTAGGAACTACAATTATACCTACTTAGAGCCAAAGCCGAAGCAAAAACTAAAATAAAAGGGCTGAAAAAATACAGATATACAGGCATATAAACAGACACAGACACAAACATCTTGGCTTTTATATATATATATATATATATATATATATATATATATATATTATCGTTTTTCTGCGCTCTTGTAAGGACTGCAACCTTGAAACTTCTGAATATCGTTTCTTATGTCTTTGTCTATGAGTGTATCAAATTTGATTAAAATCAGACCACTCCTTCTATAACCCGATGTTTTCGGTTATCGATTTTCGATATTTATCGGGGGTAACACAAAACCAAGCTAAGAACACTCGCGGACGCTTATAGTACAACTATGTAAATTTTCAAGAAAATCGGTTCAGTCGTTTCGGAGTCTATAGGTAACGGATATACACACACACACAGACACACACACAGAGACAAAGTTCCATTGATAAATAAGTTTAGATAATGTCTTATAATACCCATTTTTTCCTTTTTCCATATATACAATCTTTACGATTCGTGATATTATTACACAGTATTTCCTTATTTATTTTCCATCAGTATACACTCTGAAAAGCACCAAATATTGAAAAATTTAGTGCTCGTTTTGTTATCTGTTCCTGTTGAACACCAATTTAGCCTTGCGAACATTTATTCAGTCGGTGACATGCCTGACGTTGTATTTAGTATTGTATTTCTCATTAATTTTTCAAATTTTTGTTTTAAATTGCTGTTTTTGAAATCTTTTCGCACATTCAGTAAATATAATTTTTAATTCTAAAAATGTATTTGTAACTTTGAAGTGAACATTTTCGTGGATAAAAATATTTATTTTGCTCGACAGACCCCTTTCTTCTCATTGCACTTAATACAGTGATTAATATTAAAACCACATATGTAAATATAGATTCAGTCAGTTGAGTGCCATACGTGATACACGCTTTGGGCGATCATGTCTCGAAAGAGACATGACTGACTGAGCAGAAGATTATCCCGCAGTAGGTTGCCATTGCTTTCTGCGGTAGACTGGTTGCCGATCAAGGCTATAGAATCCAATCTGTCCTATTATTTGACCCATAACTGGAGGGAAGAGACGAATTATTAAGGGTATTTGTGCGTAAGTAAATGCAAAGAATTCAACTGGAATTCGAACTTGGCACTCCGATTTGTCGTTCCGAGTCGACATCCATTGCACCACAACGCACATCCTATATATAGATTACTGGGCAGATAAAAATGCTGTGCATGCTCGCGTGCGCACAAACTCTCACACACATAATTGCAGGCTTACATCCATCTCACGGTTCTCATACGTCCATCGAAGATAAGCAGTGTCGAGAAGTCTGGTTGTTACCCATATAAGTGGCCGCTTAGAAATACCAATCGCTGTAAGCTTGGATTTTCGGTTGGTGTAATGAATAAAGGCTCGGAATTGAAAATCGGACAGCCGAGTTCGAATTCCGGTTGAGTTCATGTTACGTCGGGTAACAGAATTATGTGAAATAATACAAAACAACGTAATAGTATAAAAGTAGGTGTATTGACAGGAAAGAGAAGTATTTACAAGAGGTGAAGATTAGTAGAATACAGAACAAGGTAATTAGTATACAGTATCGTCGTAGAGACGTGATAGATTGACTAGTAGAACACTTCCGGTGCTATACCGGAAATACCCGACTGACTCGTTCAGTCAACTTCCTTACTCGACTTCCTTCCTCGAGGTATAATCACTACTATTTTATATAGTGATTCGAATAGTCCATTTCCGTGGAAAGGTGGAGAGCGCCCCAACAGTTCATTATATTAACTTACGTGCAAATACACTCGGGGAAGCTATAAACCCACCTTTACCCTCAGCTGTATCAATAAATCATTATTATCTCTAAAAAAAAGTATTTTAATTTAAAAGTATTTGCGGCACCTTTGCTTGACTGGGAAAAGACAAAAGAAAAATAGTCCTTTTTCTGTAAATATTTTCATGATAACTTTTCTAACACGTTTTCCTTTTAAGTGCCTTGACTTTACGAATTAAGCGTAGTACTAGAGTGGCAGCTAGATCTCAACATTTTATACTTGAAATTACGAGATGCAACCATAAGTTCTATGCTTCTTGTTTTCCATTTAGCTTTGATCTTCAAAAATGTTCTTTTATTGTCCCCTCTTCTAAATAATATTTTTTCTCAGACGATTTAATTTTCACTAACTCCCGTGCGTCTTAGTAGATTTATCGCCTTGCTTAGGGTAAATTGATTATCTAAAAGAGTTGGTGAACCAAAGGTCCTTCAAAAGCTGATAGAAGATAAAAACTGTTACCTCAAGTGCTTTTGTTACGTAACCAGAATTAATAGCATTACTTCCATTTAGTGTTATGCTATGAAAAGCCATAGATTTAGGAATGTTGATTCAGTGCGGGCTGGAGCATAAAAACTTATGGAATTTCAGAGCGCCTTAAACGCATTTTATTAGCCTAGTGAGTCAGAAACGAATATTCTGTAATTAATATAAGGTAACAAAAAATCTTAACGTTTTTTTATTTCTTAGTAAAATAGTTTTACAAAAAATACAGTTAGTCTCTATTTGTATCCAGAACCTTTTGCCAACGTGCTTCCAGCTTTACAATACTCTGGAGGTCAAAATCAGGTTTCTTGGGCGTAATGAAGTCTACGACAAGTCTGCCTGATTTACGAAAGATTTCCCACAAAGATAGTTTTTTATTTTTTAATCATATCACCCCGAGCAAGGCCGTAACGCCACTGATGTGCAGGGGGCTACGTAAGAGTGAAAAGATTGGAAAAGAGAAAGCCAAAAACCACATCCTAAACAGGAAACAAGGGATGAGCCTCTTCACCCGTTCAATAGACATGGGTGGAATGTGAACCGAGCGATAGTTTAGTCTAACTACTCCAATTGAAAAAAAGAGTAAAAGATTGGAAAAGAGAAGGCCGGAAACAACATCCTAAACAGGGATGAGCCTCTTCACCCGATCAATAGACGTGGGTGGAGTGTGAACCGGGCGATAGTTTAGTCTAACTACTCCAATTGAAAAAAAGAAAAAAAAAGAGTAAGAGAATAGAAAAGAGTAAAACATTGGAAAAGAGAAAGCCGGAAATAACATCCAAAACAGGAAACAAGGGATGAGCCTCTTCACCCGTTGTTCAGGAATAGAAGTGGTGGTATTCTGTTGACACAAGGCCCGAAGTATAAGGTGGATTGCACATTATCTCCTAGCTAAGTCTCTGTATCTCTGGCCATTCGCGCAACATGAGGCCTGGCATTGCCATGGACGCATAGTACACCCTTGCGATGAACCAGTGCTGGCTCCTTCTACTTAACTGCTTTTTGCACACATTCAAGGAACCTCCCTGAGAGAAGACTTATCTCCCCGAGAGAAGACTCATCCATCATGGTAGGTGAAAGTTCAGGATCTATTTGATGGTGGTAGAACATTACTACTTTAGTTCTGGCTAGTTTACAAGCCAGGTCTTTTCTCATTAAGTCACCTGTGCAAAGGTGGCTCAATACGCAAAGGATAAGAAGAGCTATTATTCCCACGTGCTAGTGACAGGGTTCATTGAAGAAGAATGGATATTGGAATATGATCCATTGTTTTTCCAATAACCGTCGCAGCTATTTTCTAAGAAGGCTGCCGTTGGTTACTGGCAGCCGTTGGTTACTATGTGTCACCAGGCTGAAATTATGGGGCACTCAGTGAAGGTCGAAATCACTATTCAATTGCAATTATTTAAGCGAGACAGGCTTGTTAACCATCACACCACGACGAGGTGCCAAAACTGACATATATCTATATAGGTACTAGCAAACGTTTGTTTTGACATTCATTTTGCTTTCTGCGTTAGACTGGTTGCCACCCAATCTGTCCTATTATTTAACCTATAACTTGAGGGAAGAGACGTATTAATACCTTTCCCAAAGGTATTTGTGCATAAGTGGATGCAAGGAATTCAACTCCCCGATTTGTCATTCCGAGTCGATATCCACTGATCCATATCGCACATCCACAATATAAATATTAATAGATAAATTAAAGTGAAAAATGTCTTATTAAAATGTGAGCCGTTAGAAAAAAAGGCACCACCACAAAATAGGAAGGGGTACGCAATGTGTAATACTTATCGATACGGAAAATGGGATCGGCGAACCGTGATAATTGTATGCAATTATGCACAAATGCCCCTGGCTAAAGTATCGCTCCATTTACTCTCGGTTTCGAAGCAACTATAGATTAAAGAGCACGCTGCGCTCTCAATACTTGGGTGACAATGTCTCCAAGAGCCGGACTACATTGAAATTGAATTCAAAACCAATTGAGCGTAGAGTTAGGAACTCCGTTTTTTAAAATCTTCTTTCTACTGAAACCTCAGCCTAACCACCAAGTATGTCTTGGATGTTGCTCTCTGTACAACAGGTTGTCTACATATTCATGAACTTTCGTTCCCAAAGTTATGGGTTAAATATCAGACTAGCTCGAATTCTTTCAAATCAGTTTAGGAGAAATACAACTCTGGATCCAAAGAATTATTAATTTTATTACGCGCAAATGTTTTGCAGAGTGTTTTTTAAATATTTTTAGTAAAAGAAAATGTGGTTCTACAGAAGGATGCTGAAGATACCATGAACCGAGACTATGAGCAACAAAAAGGTGTTGGAGAGGGTGGAAACAAAAAAGAATCTTACGCTTAGCATCAGGAAGAGACAGCTGAGGTTCCTGGGACATGAAATGAGGAAGGAGAATCTGATACTCGCAGGACGGATAGCGGGAAAATGAGACAGGAGAAGTCGGCGCGAGACATACTTGATGGGCTTGAGCCAGTGGATGGCAGAGCGGTGTCTGAGAAGGATACCAAGAGGACAAGTACTGAGAGCGACAAGGGATAGGGTAAGTGGAAGTCCATGATCGCCTACGTCCTGTACAGATATGGTTCATTAAGAAGAAGTAAAAGAACTGCTTTCAACCGTGTATTCGGTCCTCAGTTTCAAAAAACGAGGGTACTGGAGACGTTTACATAAACTTAATACTCGACAATGATGTGACTGTCATATTATATTAATAACAGCTGATTTTTCTCTATTTTGTTACTTACCAAAATATACATTCAGTTTTCTTGAAGAATGATAGAAATTGAGAACTACTAGTACCGCATCCAAGAACAAACCCAAAATCAGAACCTTCTTACTCCCCTTGGAGGAACTCCTCTCTAGTTGACCTCCATCACTTCCTGTCTCTGGTCATACTGGGAAATGTGGAGGCTGCAATATCTATTCAGGTCGTCGCGACACCATCTTGTCCTTCCTCTAGTTTATTTCCAGTATCGGTGTCCACTTTGTCACCCTCTCTCTCACACTTTCTTTCTCTCTCTCTCTCTCTATATATATATATTACGGAAATCAACGAATTTTAACGAAACTTGCTTATAAGCAACCGACAATTTGAAATGAATTGTTTGAAAAGTATTTTTTATCGATACTCGTATTTAAGTAGATATTCTGTTTTTAATGAAACAGTATTATATATTCATTTCTACCGGCCTGATTATTTACGATAAATTGTTAATACGAAAATGTGTGCCATTTGGCAGGATTCGAACCTCCGACCCCTATCTATATAGGGGAAGCTACCATTTGATCTGGTAACGTCTTAGACCTCTCGACCACGAATACCCTCCAGTCTAAACGAGGTTTTTATCAAGCCCATATAACACAATTTTCGATCCATCGTAAACAAACATATCTGCTCTGAAATGTATCGTAATGTCAACAAATGTAAACATGTTACGGAAATCAACGAATTTTAACGAAAATTGTGTTATATAGGCTTGATAAAAACCTCGTTTAGACTGGAGGCTATTCGTGGTCGAGAGGTCTTAGACGTTACCAGATCAAATGGTAGATTCCTCTATATAGATAGGGGTCGCAGGTTCCAATCCTGCCGAATGAGAAACATTTTTGTAATAAAAATTTATCGTAAATAATCAGGCCGGTAGAAATAAATATATAATACTGTTTCATTAAAAACAATATCTACTTAAATACGAGTATTGATAAAAAAATAATGTTCAAACAATTCATTTCATATATATATATACCATACTTCTTATAAATAGGAAAGGGAACCGGAAACAACAGAAAAAAAAACAGCGCCTATGAGTGAAGACGAATGAACGGTGTCCTCATGAAATTTCGAAGTCGGCATGAATCTGCTTAGTTAAAGTGACAAATTCCTTGCACTAAAATTATCATCTTGATAGGGAGAACTTAGCGATAACAAACCCCAGCTCGGCCAGATGCCTTTTTCTCAGTGAAACTTTTGAAAAACCATAACTAGCCAAACCCCCACCCCCAATCATGGAGACATTGTTACAAAGTCTGTGATGACTAATCAAAATACAAGTAATTTCTTATTTTAGTAACATAAGAACACACTCTAAAAACAATTTATTTGGGTATTAATGTTAATATTTGATTAAAATATAGATCAATATTATTAATTGAATATCAGTTTCACTTTACAATAAAAATTAAGAATTATATATATATATATATATATATATATATATATTTAATACTAATTAATGTAAGAGACTACGAATTTTAAATTCTAAGTTTAACAAAGTATTAGATTTATATTATTGTATTGTAAAGTTATTAAAATATGAAACAGATAAAAGAATTAAACACACACAAATACAAATATATAGATACCCACATAGCGACAAACAGCCAAGTATATACACATACACACACTAGTATAGATACATGCACATAAACATATACGCAGATATATATATATATATATATATATAGAGAGAGAGAGAGAGAGGGACATGCACACAAATTTTTAAACTCTTGTTTTTAGCAACGTGTCAATGTATCCGTTAGATTTAGAGCCAGGTTGAGAAAACGTCTATAAACGCTACATATTGGATGCGTGTAAAACCGAATTCTTAAGATGGCGCGGGAAGGTTAATTTCTCTTGTTTAACAGGTTGCTCTTGTCCTTAAATCGAATTATTTCTAACTTCTCATTAAGACAAGGATAACAAGGAATTACAAATTCGAGCATCATGATACAGCGAAACAGATCTGTCTGCGGATGACTATATATATATATATATATATATATATATTATTCTATACATATATATTATTAATGTATATTATTAAATGACAAATCAATTCAAATAGAATTTCTAGTATTTTATTTGGCTTTAGTTTGTTATTGTGATCTGGATTATGTCCGTTATCATATCTGATTCCCATTGGATAAAAGTTTGACCAACCGTCGTATCCATTTTGGAAAATGGCTGACACGGCCAGCAAAAGTAAGGTTTTTGGTGACTTGGTATTCAGTTTTGCTTCGTAATGTCTGCCACTAAATTTACGAAATTTGGTTGTCACGAAATGAACAACTGTGACGATATTTTGAATTATACCTTCCCACTCTATAACATTCTCTTCATTTGTAGCAGTTAACAAAGGATGTTCTTTTTATTAATTACTTTTATTCTATTTGTTAAATGTTAATTGTATGAGTATTGTTAATGTTTTATGAGGTAGGTTAATGGTCATAATACGTTTGTAATTAAAAAAAGAAACAAGATAAAGTTATTAATTCATTAATTAATTTTCTGAAAGACCAGTTGAATTATTTAAGCTGATTCTCACGATTCTTTTGAAAAAGCGAATTTGTATTTTATTAAACAGTAACAGGAAAGAAGAACAAGCAATATCGAACAGAAACAAGATTACTTATGAAAAGAATACTAACAACATAATAGTTTCATATTATGAGTGTGCAAACGTTTCTATCATCCTTTTGTTTTCGAAATTGGAGACTGAATACACAATTGGAAATCGTTTTTGTTTTTTAATTAAAAAATGGAAATGCTATATATACTTTTGAATGAAATAAAAATTAATAATTCGTTTGAATCTATTTTACGATATCGTTTCTGTTCGAGCTGCCATAAAATCTGATCACTAAAAAAGATTCGTTGTTTAAAAAGAACTTTAAGAGATTTGTTCAGTTAATTTATGCTAAAACTCATACAAAATCATCTACCTAATTTAATTCAGCCTTCGACATCCTTTTATACACCCCTGATCAAAAATTTAAGACCACTTAAAAATCTTTAAAAAGAAATTTTTTTTATGGATAGATTTTAAACTCCTCCCACTTAAGGTTACCAATATACAATCTAAAAGGGTATGGAAATAAAAAGCTACATTCCAAACATTTTATTTAGAAATTTACATTTTTATAAAATGAGGCGATTTACATATGATCAAAATAAAATTTTTGGAATGTAGCTTTTTGTTTCCATAACCTTTTAGATTGTAGTATTGGTAACCTGAAGTGGGAGGAGTTTAAAATCTATCTGTAAAAAAAAATTTTTTAAAGATTTTTAAGTGGTCTTAAATTTTTGATCGGGAGTGTATGAGGAAATACTGGTGTATATTTAGATATCGGTTTACATCAATATGCGCTTACGGCCATATCACGTTGAATACACCGGTTCTCGCTCGATCACCAAAGTTAATCAACATTGAGCCTGGTCAGTATTTAGATGGGTGACCACTTGGGAATACCAGCTGCTATAAGCGTTTAGTGACGGATGTGCGTTGTGGTGCAGTGGATATCGGCTCGGAAAGAGGAATCGGTGAGCCGAGTTCGAATTCCAGTTGAATACTATGCATTCACTTAAGCACTGGTACCTTTGGGAAAGGTATTAATCTGTCCCTTCCCTCCAGTTATGGGTTAAATAACAAGGTAGGACTTGGGGGCCTTGCCCTTAAAAACAAAATCCCAATGAATCTTGGTACTCGAAAAGAAAAAGTATTACCAGACATAAAACTTATATATAAAAAAAATAACAATAAATTGTTGAAAGAAAAAAAGGTATTACCAGCAATAAATAATAAAATAAAATTTAGTTGGCAATAAATGACCCGCCGAGGTTGATATGCTATAAAACAATATGCGCTTAAGTTGAAAATTATTAACACCCATCGTAAATATTTTCATTAAAGAATTTTTTCTGACTAAAATTGACATATAAAGAAAGAAGATTGGTTGATTAGTTCTTTACGGTTTATCAACCCATTGCAGCCTATTTAAAACCAGAATGTTTTTTTTTAGATAATAATGATTTAGTCTTGTAAGTCTTACTAATCACACGGAATGTGCATTGTAGTACAGTGGATATCGGCTCAGCACGAGAAATCAGAGAACCGAGTTCAAATTCCAGTTGAATTCGGTGCATACACTTACGCGCAAATACCCATGGAAAAGGTATTAATCCGTCACCTCTACCTCCAACTATGGGCTAAATAATAAGAAAAATCGGGTTAATTTCTACGACAAAAAAATTATGGCAACATACTACTGGAAAATCTTTTGTCCAGTCAGTCATGTCACTTTCGAGACATGATCGTCTAAACATGTATTATATAACACTTAACTGACTGAATCATCCATGTGGTGAATTCATAACTTTCCCAGGGCATTTGATTGCAAGTAAATATAACAAACTTAACTGGAATTTGAACTCGGTTTTCAGATTAACAATCTGAACTGCTATCTGTTGCACCACCCACACATTAAATCTCACGTGAAGCGGTCAAACATAAGTACCGAAGAGGCTTTAAGTTGTTTAACCTCGACGATCGTACGGGTACCGCTGTTTCAACATGATGCGGCCGCAAGCCGCTTAGTTAAAGACATATCGACATGATACTTGGCACATATCTAATAACTTTTGGAATGACAAAGTGGGTAATACTTGAATAGACTGGTCCACTCATAGAAAATTAATTTAAAAAAAAAAATACTCGGCTCTTCTAAAAACAAATCCAAATCGTTATCAATTCCACCACCCGCACATCCAAAAGTGAAAACAAAAACAAAAAATAATAAATAGAAATAACACATGAAGAATATGGATAAAAACTAAATTTCATTTACGTATTATTTTCAATCTGAGCCCAATGGCATGTTCAAAATTATACCGACCACCACTTTACAAACCGGAAATGAACGATACAGGAAGACACTTGAGTTTTTTTTTCTCTCTTACATTTCTCACCCTCCTTATAACAAATGTAAACAAGGTTACTACGATAGTTCTTCTTTTTTTAAGTGCCATATCCCGTCAGAAAGTGATGGGTGGGGGGTGATCATGGCTCTCCACAATTTTCTGTCCTTTGTAGCTATTAATAAATTTGTTGTTTTTATTATCTCTCCTAAACCTTGCTCCGTCATCCATATACTCAAGCTCGCTAAGTAGACCATGCATTGTTTTCCTCTCTCCGTTCAATCTGTCCTGTGAGTATTAAATACTCCAAGACTTCTTTCTTTATTACGTGCCCTAGAAATTTTTTAACTCTCACTTCCTGATGTTATGTGTGAGTAATCTTTTTGTTTCCATTGTTTTAAAACTTCATCGTTGCTCACAAGTTCGGACCATAATATTCTCAGCAACCTTCTGTAGAAACACATTTCGGTTGTTTCAAGTCTCTTCTCCATCTATGAGAAGATTGTTCATCATCCACTGCCATCCAGAAGAATTATATTACGTAACGGTTAAGTACTCCATTTTCGTGCGTTGTGGTGCAGTGGATATCTGCTCGGAACGAGAAATCGGGGCGCCGAGTTCGAATTCCAGTTGAACTCCATGCTTTCACATACACGCAAAATACCCTTGGGAAAGATATTAATCCGTCTCTTATTTCCAGTTATGGGTTAAATAACAGGACAGATTCTATAGCCGTGGATGTCAACCAGTCTACAGCAGAAGTAATGGCAACCTACGGCGGAATAATCTTCTGCCCAGTCAGTCTTTCGAGACATGATCGCCTAAGCGTGTATCACGTATGGCACTTAACTGACTGACAATATGGTATTCTTCAGGAGTGGATTTGCAATCTTCATTTCTTATCAGAGGAAAATCAGTCGCTATGGTTAAAATTAACGTTTGGTGAGGACCTTATGTTAATTATTGTGAATGGCCACAATGAAGAGGAAGGCTAGAAAGACATTTCCAAAGAGTTTTAAGCTCTAGTTTCATCAGCTCAAAACATTATTAATAAGGAATGTCTTCATTGTGACAAACTTCAAAAGACGGTCATATCCACGGTATCTTTTCATGTAATTACAAATTCTTCATAGAAGATAAGAAAGAGTTTAAGATCACTATAAAGAGAAATGAGTGTGGTATTTATTTAGGTAACTCAACGCATTTTTGAAACCTAAATTTAAATTGAATTTTTAAAAATAAAAAAGTATTCTTGAAGCTTTAATTTTAGCTTTAATTGAACGTCAAAAGATTTTGCTATTTCCAGTAAGCAAAATACCCTGGTGTATTTCATACCGAAATTATATTGATCGAAATCTAAAATTATTTTGGTTTTAAAAAAATACAATTTTTCAACCATTTTTCATCATTTGACACATTTTGTAAACAGAAGCCAATGCCCGGTTTTAAAAAATCTTGCAAAAATGAAATACACCTCGCTGATACATTATTTTATTCAATTACCGAATTTAAACTTACCTTAATCTGACTTATTACCTGAAATATACTATAAAAGCGTTTCCTAATTGCGGTATCCTTGTTATCGAGGTTATCATCGCCTTATTAGAGACGATAATTGACATGACATACAAAAAAAAATGATAAGCATGGAAGATGAATTTAACATAATCTTTCTTATTCGTAAGCTTCATTTTTTTGTTTTTTTTTTAACTTTTTTTCATGTTAAAATTAAAAAAGTTAACACAATATTTTCAGCAATTATCCAATATTTTATTGAACTTTAGTTAGTTTAGATTTATAACCTTATCTTTGAAGATGTTTTATGAAAAATAAAAATTAGAATAATACAAAACATTCTTTTAAAAGATTTTACAATTTAATAACAGAATGAAATTATATAACGGCAGAGATAATTCAATCATTTATGAAATTTTATGGCATTTATTAATTTTTACTTTTAATATCTATTTTTCATATTCCTTCATTTACTAATCGAAAATTGAAAAGCTCAATACAAATAATTTCGCCAATGGATTTTTAAAATAATTAAAAAATTTTAATTTTGTGCATGCCGATTACCCGTATTTTCTTGTTAGGGGTGGCCGTACATGGTATATTTCATTTAAAGGTCACGTGTTTCAAAGGTTGTGCTCCATAAATGAAAAAAAAAAACAAAACTATATAAATATTTTCGGCAGGGTACAGTTCTTTCTCTCGCTTCAGTGTCTCCTATGCCCTACGTTTCAACATTCAATGGGCTTTGTAAATCATCGTTTCGGAATTTAAAGCAAGTTTTATATTTTAATTCCTAGTTTCTTAATTTTGTTAAAAAAAAAAGTAATTGTGAAATTCACAATTTGTGGAGGTACCTAAATGTAGTCTTCATGCATTAATTCCACACCCTAGCGTTAACGATGGAGAAGGAAATTTAAACAAAAAATTGGAACTTTAAAAATTATTATAATAAAAAATAATAAAAATGAAAACAATTCTTGTAAAAGTCATTATTCATTGAATTTTTTCTTTTCAGATTATGATATCCTTAATTTATATTGTTTATAAAAGCAACTAAAAGTTTATCTAAACAAAAATGGCATAGGTTTATTGCATTTTTGTCTTCGCAATTCGGAGCAGATTTTTAAAAAATGGGCTAATTTTTAAGAAAAAAAGACAGTTGATTGGTATTCCCTAATGACTTCTGAATTTAATTAATATTAGATTTATGAGGAAACGATGGCGAATTTCTAGACATTTCCTGAAATTAATTGGTGAGGAGCTAACATATGTAAAAAAAAATATTTTTACCAATATTTGCTAAAATTAATAATTTCAACAATGATATCAGTCAATTATGAATAAGTCCTGAATTTTTCATCAATGTTCGACTCTTATTTGATATTTGCAAGAATTTCCAAATTAATGTGTCTTTCACCGGTAAAAAAATGCCTTGCGTAATATTACGTTTGCCGTTATAAATCCTTGTAAAAATTTCGTCACTAACAGACAAAAAAAAAAAAAAACAAGATTTTCTAACAAAATTTCGAACGTGTTAGATAGAATTTTAAAAAACTAAAAAAATAACTAAAAAATACTTTGATCTATCCTCTTAATAACAACATAAATATTTTACCGATAAAACTTTGTTTTTATTTAGTTTGCGGCCCTTTTCTTTCATACTATGCCGTTTTTACAGCGAGTTTTTGGAACTAACTGCTCGGCACACTCTCCTACGTAGATGTCACCATTCTTCTTCTTCTATGTGCCCTGTCCCTTCAGGACGTAGGCGATCATGGATCTCCACGTCTCTTGTAGCTCTTAGTATGTTTGCTCCTGTTGCTCCTGGCAACCCCCGTTCCGTCATCCACCTGATCAGACTCTGCAGATATGTTATCCGCTGCCTTCCTCTGTCTCTCCTTCCTTCTATCTGACCAGTCAGTATCAGGTTCTCCAGGCTCTCCTTCCTCATTGCATGTCCCAGGAACTTCAGTTGTCTCTTCCTGATGCTCAGCATCAATCACCATTGCTTTACCTTTACCTAGTAATGGAATAGTCCATTATAGCCGAATAGGTGCAGGCGTCCCAACATATATATATATATATATATATATATATATATATATTCATGTTTGAGGTGAAAATAAGATTTAAAACTAAAAGAATGATAAAATAAGTAACAGATAAAAAGATATTTTATAATTCTAATTATTTTTTGGGTGTTTTTTTTTAAATAAGCGCAATTCTGTCCTTGTGCTATTATATCCTTAGCTTTTATTAATCTTTTTCAGTTTAGTGCGCATGCGTACAGGCGTATACTGCGCACATATATAAAAACATACACTCTCACACACATTTTTACGACTTCCGTTTCTCTAGATCTACTGCTGGTGTGTTAACCGCAATCACTGGATTTGTATGTCCAGCTTTACATAAGAACGGCAAAATTCACGATGTCGGTCCAGATATCCAGTAATCGTTCGGTAGGGTTGAGCATGTTGCCTTCTCCACAAGCACAAGGTCTACGGTTTCTCTGGACGGATATTGAGCTTAATGAAATCGTTCTTAACAGATCGTGTAATGAAGACCGTGTTCAACGGACACACTTCTATTCCTTTCAATATTGATGCATAGATTACCCAAGGCTCTATCCTTAGACTTACGTTGTTTCTTATCTTTGGTAATGTCCTTCCCGATTAAATCAGTTAATAACTAGGAATTTATGTTGATGCCGCAACCACTCACTTCTATTTTAACAGCAAGTCCGACAGCTTCGAAAAACTGGCAACTGCTTTCAAAAAGGACCTCAAATCCGAGGTTAAATGGGACAACTGGTCTCACGAAACTGCTTTCAGTTAGTCACCTTAGAGAACTTTTTCTGCTTTCATAGACGTGGCTGATTCTAACCTCCATACGAACAACTCTTACATTTTTCACAGACATGAAGTTTCACTTTCAGGATGGTGCAAAGGATCTTTAAAGAGTTGAATGAGTCTAATGGTGATTACGAAGATGTTTAGAGTGATCATTAATGACAGCGACGTTATGCCTCCATGCATCTTATAACAGGGCCCAGGACTAAACACAAAATCCTACATCATGTGCTTTGAAGAGGTAGTGCTGTCCTTAGTCAAAATGGTGGCTTCTGGAAGTTCCTGTGTCTGGCAACAGGACTCTGTACCATGCCACACAAACAGAAGAACACAGTCGTAGCTGTCAGTTTCTACGACCACATCATCCCTTACATCTTGCAACCTAACTCCCCAGACTTGCAACCCCTTTGATTATTTTGTGTGGGGTGTAGTTGTGCGAGAGACCAACGAATCTTTTTGTAACACCAAAGTTGAACTGAAGGTAAGGATTATGGCAGCATTTACCAACTTAAACAAGGAGATCGTCCAGAAGAGTTGCCGGATATTCCAAAGTCGTCTGGAGGCAGTATTTGAAGCCAATGGCGACTTACTGAATAAATTTACTTTTTAGTATTTCATGATAATTTTGTGTAATTTGGGGAAATATATAAGTTAAAATGAGTTCTCAGTGATATTTTTAATTTTGCGTAATTTAAAAGGTAATTTATCCATAGCACCCTGTATATACTTCGAGATCCTTACAAGAATCAAAGAAAGATCAATAATCATTATCTGGCATCTCGATATCAGTCACTTTCTCATTCTTCTGTGTTTTCGACAAATATTTTCGTGACAGTTGTTTTGATGAGCTCTTCTCCTTGGTGATTTGACTGATTGAATTCAAGCTTTCTACTAGATTGGCAATTAGGTATCACCGTTTTACTGGTGAACTAGCTAGATGCAACCATATGCTCTATAAACAATGCTCAAATAGTGCCTTTGAACACACACTTCTTCCGATTCTTGAAAATTTTTGCACCCTAACATAAACAAAGACAACATTTTAGGCAATGGATTAAATCCGACATATTTTTTTATCTATTTGTTTAAACGATATTTTAGATGTATATTCATATTTGAGTAGATGCTATGTATTATTATTATGTTATCATTTTTCAACATATTTCGTGTGTCGTTATGGCTCCATTTCATGTTTTTTCTATCTCCCCTATCATCCCTAGCGTTACAGAGACAAAGTTTTTAGTGTGTGGGCTGTACTTAACAAGACCATTTTTGTATATCTTTTAATCTGGGGTTTCCAGAGATTCTTTCAATGTGTTGTTTTGTTCCATTTTTTATCATTCCAAGTACACCTACTATCACTGGCACGATTCTTGTTTTCAATTTTCATATTTTTTCTATTTCAATTTCCAGGTCTTTATATTTTGACAGTTTTTCAAATTCCTTAGTTGCTATGTTACAATCCGCTGGACAAGCCATATCAATTAATAGACAAGTTTTTTCTTTCTGGTTTTTAACAATAACGTCCGGCCTATTTGCTTCAATTTTTCTCTCTGTGTAGATGGTGTAATCCCATAGAATGGTGCCATCTTCTATTTTTGTAACCGGTGCTGGGTGATGTTCATACCAGTGTTTGTTTACAGATTTTCCATAGTGTTTGCACATTTTCCAATGTAAATATTGCCCAACTCTATCGTGGCGATTTTTATATTCATTTGGGGCAAGTACAGAACAACCTGAGATTAGATGGTCTATTGTTTCTTGGTGTTTATTAGAGAACCTGATCTTTTGAATCCACATTATTATTATTATTATTATTATTATGAATCATTATACTTATTGATTTACATCTACTGGCCTGAATGTTCAAGAAATCTTGTTAGAAATATGTGTCATTCAGCAGGATTTGAACCTGCGTCTTCTCATTAATTTGACGTGTCTTAGACCCATCAGCCACGTAGGATCTCACATGATAAAATAAAGATAAAGATAAAATCTTTAGAAATTTGCAATGTTTTATTATTTATTTAGTTTCATTCTTTTTTTTTTTTTTTGCTGTGGAATGATTTAAAGGTATATTTCCGTTTTTAAATATGATGCCTGATTTGTTTTCATTAGTTGTGTATACGTCATGAGTATATTTATTTGTTAGCGTTTATGTTTTGTATCATATTTAAATTCTATGTCTTCCAAACATTTCACATCCAACATCCGACAGATTATATTCGGTTTTTAATACCCACTTTAACCTTACATTCAATAATTACGCAAGCTCACAGTCGCTAAGAAATACCCGTATGGCACCGACACAACTAATGGCAACAAAAGATTTACATAATTCAAATATAGATACAGACATAAACACTAACTTCGATATATGCGTGACACCTACAGAACTAATGAAAACAAACTGAGAATTTTCAAAGGAAATATATCTCCGAATCACCCAATTTCTCAAATGAGTGATAAAGCTATATACTAGCGAAACATGTCAAATATATAAAGATTTCATATTTATTCTCTTTTTCTCATATACACTCTTGTGCAAATTTCTTGTAGAGTAGTTAGCAACCTTTCAGCACTCTAATCGATGGACTGGATCATAGCCTGAAAGAGTCTACGAGTATATATTTAAAGGGTCATTTTTTGTGACAATCATATTAATATTCAGACTGATTCGTCGGCTATTCACGATTTAGACTCTCCTCGCTGTTACTCGTAAGTTTTGTCTTGTTGTTTGTAACTTATTATTCTGTATTTTTGTATATACCCGTTAGCACCGGATTCGGTGCTAAATAAATATATTAATAATATATTAATATTAATATATTAATATATTAATAATAAATATATTAATAATATATTAATATTAATATATTAATAATAAATATATTAAGCCCTTATTGTTCTCAGTGTATCAATCACATCGGCGATACAACAAAATTAATTCCCCCCCACAAAAAAAATACCACAGACACACACAAAAAATACTCTCTTCCTGGGATGTTTCACACTTTCCCAGATCACATATTCGTCGTCTCTTGGCGTTGTTTTTTTCTCCAAACCGCATTTCCTATATGTTTTAGACAGTTGGATCCGGTTTGTTTCTTCACTTTATTGACTCAACTGACAGTTGATTGGCTTACACTAACTAGTATCAGTGATCTCTCTGTAAGGCTCGCCATTGTGTTCGTGCACCTACGCTTACTTGGAGTAACACCCATAGTAGATAATCAACAGTCACTGTGCATGATAAAATCTGATACAATCACGGATGATCCGATATTTTTCAAAGCCAAACAAATTTGATCATACACCCTGAAAATAGATTCATATTACTGCAGCCTGTCACAAATTACTTAATCTGAGAAAAAATAGAAAATCGATTACACCCTGTCACTTCAGTGGGTCTAAAACTGACCGTATGGTGAAAGAAAGGAAACTAAAGCATTTGTTTCAATTGATTTGCACAAGGGTATATATATATATATATATTAGAACATGTACAATTTTTTTATATTCACCTGGATATATAAAAAAATTGTACATGTTCTAAAATATAATTTATAATAAATATTCACAGCTCTATATGTTATATATCGAGCACTGTTTTAAATTAATGTTTTGGACGTTGTAAAAATTTTTTTCTTCGTTCCTTATTCACTCGGATATATATATATATATATATATATATATATATATATATATATATATCCCAGTGAATAAGGAACGAAGAAAAAATAATATATATAGTCATCCACAGACAGATCTGTTTCGCTGCATCACAGCTCATCAGTACGGTTAGACTCCGATTGCTTTTAACCCAGGATCGAAACCCGACCGAATTGGTGTCAGTCGGCGATTCTACCTCTGAGCTATGGCCGCTCGGTAGAAGAAGGAAGACTTTTTAGCGCGTATATTATCATTATACACGCCCAATATATATATAAGCCTTCAACTAAAGATAAGCAGAGTAAACAGTAGATAGCAGACACAGAAAGGTAATCTTTCACATAAGAGGCGTAAAATAATTTGTCAAAGTTTACCTCACTTACACAGCGTAAAATAAACTGTAATTTGATATCTTTAAATACTTTTTTCATCATAAATATCGCCTGATCACAGCAATCATAACGCTCGCAAGTCTCGCAACAACCGTTATCTAGCCTACATATTCTCATAATTTGCTTCCTTCCTCCTCTTACGTTCATATACCAACCTCTTTAAGTAACTTGAGTGATTTCTGGGTTCTGTTTTTGATGAATAGTTAGTAAAAAGAAAAAATAATCCTTTGTATAAGGGGCGTAAAATAATCTGTCAAAGTTCGGCATCACTTAAAAGGCGTAAAATAAACTGTTATTTTTATTTCTTTAATTTTAAAAAAATCATAAATGGCCAATAGAGCCCTGGCTATTGGTTATTTCATGGTATCAAGCGTGGACCGGGAAAGTGTTTCTTATCTGAGAGGCCGGATCCGCGAACAGTAACTCTAAAAAGGGCGATTTGTGGTATATTCACCCTGGAAGCCACATTATTTCAGATGGCACAGCTGCTTATGCTAGAATCGAAGTAACCAATCACGTGATGTGCTCGTTATTCATCAACAGCAATTTTGGATTCAGTAGTACAAGAAAAATCATATTGTTTTCGGCATTTATTAGCTTCGTCATCCGCCATTGTCTGTTGTAATAATATTTATTTGTAATAAATGTATATAAATTGTTCTTATAAATTTTGCACCGTTCCGGAAATAGTAGTTTACCCCACTTACATGACGGATTACTATATATATATATATATATATATATATATATATATATGTGTGTGTGTGTGTGTGTGTGTGTGTGTGTGATAGATATAACATTGTGGGGGGGGGACGTTACAGAAAAAAGAAGTCGTAACTGAAGTGCATTTGTTTGAAAAGAACACACCCAAACAGACAAGAAAGAATTGCGAGGCGTCAGTAAAAAAATTGTTGACCAACAGTCGTTGAGTGGAATATAAGAGAAACCGAAACAAACGTATTAAGGGTAAAAATAAAATGTGAGAAGTCGACGGGAAACCACCCCAGGGGGCATTTATCTCAATTATCAATTAACGAATAACTCCTGCTAGGTTAGATACGAACAGAGATAGGATTGCTTACATACTCAATGACCTTTTTTGCACTTACGACTCAAGATTCGTACATCTTCAGATAACGCAGTCGAACACACGCATGCAATTTTTTTATATTCATGTTCAAGCTTCCCCCACCACACACACAGATAGAGAGAGATACAAACAAAGAAAGAGAGACAGACAGACAGACAGACAGACAGACAGACAGACAAAGAGACAGAGAGAAAGACAAACAGACAAACAGATAGAAAGACAGAGAGAGAGAGAGAGAGAGAGAGTGAGAGAGAGAGAGTACATTGATGCATACACAACTACCTTTATGTATTGAAATATATAGATATATCAGTCAGTCAGTCAGTTAAGTGCCATACGTAATACACGTTTGGGAGATCGTGTCTCTTTCAATCCTATAGCTGACTAGGCAGAAGATTTTCCCACAGTAGGTTGTCATTTCTTTCTGCAATAGACTGATTGCCAACCGAAGCTACAGATCTCGATCTGACTGCTATTTAACTCATAGCTGGAGAGATAAGAGATGAAGTCATACCTTTCCCCAGGGTATTTGCATGAAAGTAAATGCAACGAATTCAACCAGAATTCATACTTGATTCTCCGGATTTCCATTCCGGGGACTATATCCATTACACCACAACGCATAGATATATAAATGGGCATAAAAACAGTAAGCGAAAATGATGTACACTACCGGGCATAATTATTAGGCTACCCCAGCGTTTAAAAAAAATGATGTATTTCATACTATTTTTTAGTATTTATTGCCAAGTGAATAATTCTAAATGAAAATAGAAAGGTTCTTTTGTTACTAATGCACAATAACATGTGCATCAAATGAATTTATAAATATTCAATAATTACCTATATTGCAGTTTCATCAATGAAAGAATGAAGAAAATTTAGAATGATTCGGACAAGTTCATCGTTGTTTCCTTTCCTTGTAAAATTTTGCAAAGTAATAATAACAAAAGAACCATTTTATTTTCATTTAAAATTATCCACTTGGCAAAACAATACTAAAAAGAGTATTAAATACATAATTTCCTAAAAAGAAAACTGGGTGGGCGATTAATTATGGCCGGTAGTGTACGTTTAGTGTATAAGTATAATCGTACTTGTTTAGATATTGTGTAAGTTCACGTATAGAGACAAGAATATGAATTAACTTCCTTTTCTTCAATCTTTAGGCCGAAATCAAAGTGTAGCATTGCCTTAAGGCGGACAAACTAAATTTTATTACTTAATTATGATTGTGTCTTCAGCTTTGTCTTCGAGGAGAGCGCAGCTAAAACATCCGGTTCCGTGGAACATTTGCCTGCGTCAGTACCTCCCTCACGGCACCCGAGTAGGACGATCAGTAGTAATAACGATATCAGCGCAACTGACTGCCGTGGGGTCTGGATTATTCTTGAACATGGTCTGATTGCACGTGTCCTGGCTCCACGCATTAAATTGAACTTCTGTAAATACAATCTGCCTTCAGCGGACAAACTACATTTTACCTCACAAAAATATTAAGAAGTAGAAAACTTTCTTTAGAACCAAAGAAAAGAATACTCAGCTGTCATTTAATATCAATCTTGATGATAGACAATCGCTTCACAGATAAAGGAGAGACTTCAATTGGCTCTACAGAAAGATACTGAGAATACCATTGACCAAAAATCCAAGCAACGATGAAGTTTTGGAAAATGGAAACAGGAAGGAAACTTATACTTGAAATATCTAAGAAAAGTAATAAAGGAATGTAGTATAATGCTTGGTTTTTCAAAGATGACAATCGTCTTGATGGACAAGCAACGGACACGAACACGCATATATCAAAATATAAACATATTTTTATTCATTGTCGGTGACGGTTGTGTGGAGTGGTAGTCAGCAAGAATCAGGTACATACGAGGGAGCTGTCGGGAGTCGTTGACTTGCAGGAGTTGTCCTCTCCTCTTTGCGCTCTCTCGATGTTCTCATTTCGGTCCAAAAATTCCGAACTTATACAAGCTGAAATTTTCACGCATTTTTACCTTCTCGGGTTTTCAGTCAATTGTGTCATCTATGACCAGGCACATCTGTCAATCATTTTCACCGGCCTTTCAAACGGGCTGCCTTTGATTTCAATCACACTTTATTTCTCTTTTTATATTATCTGCCTTTGATGTTGATCATACTTTCGTCGGTCACTGCTTTTGATGTCAATCATATTTCTATCGAGTCACATAAATATATTACAGAAAGAGGTCTGGGAAAATCAAATTCTCTGAGGATAGATTGAAAGCAAGGGAGACAGAATTAAAAAAAAAAGAACGCATAACCTATCTAGCGAGCTTGAGTTAATAAATAGCAGTGCCAGGTTTAGGAGAGATAATAATAAACAAAATTTATTAAGTGCTAGAAAGGACTGATAATTGTGGAGAGAATCGATTGTCAACGCCAAGAAGGAGCACAGCATATAGAAGAAGCGACACTTGTCGTTGGCTTATATAATGTCGCTAATGGAATATTTAAAGAGGAACGAAGATGAAGATTTTTGGGGTTTTTCTTCTTCACTTGAATCTGATATTACAAAAGTAGGTATTATTTAAATTTAGAAAAGTAACATTTCTTTTATTCCCTCATCTTTCTCTACAATTTAAAAGGTGTTAAAATATCCACTTTTCGGCATAAATTTTCGATACCTAATTTTAAAATGAAATTTTTAAAATGAATAAACATTCTTGAAGATTTCATTTTAGATTTAATTAAAAGCTTAATGATTAAATTTATTATTTCCGTTGAGTAAAAAATTCTGGTGTATTTCAGATAGAAATTATATGGATTTGAAAGTAACATTTAATTTCGATTTCTTAAATTTTCTTAAAAACGGCCATTTTCTTAATTTTAAGAAATTTTAAACAAACAAAAATTCATCGATTTTAAAAATATTTCAAAAGATTTCTGACACTTTATTTTAGTAAAATTAGAAAATTGAAAGTTAAATTAAGCTGATTAAAAAAATATTACTTACTTATAGTATAAAAAGTAATATACAACAAATTATTAAAGATGGCTATGTTCATCTGATCGAAGGTTTGACGGGCTCTTGACTGATTAGGCGATGACAGGTTCTACGCATGCCCAAAAACGACAATTTTCACAAATCTAAGTGAAGGGACAAAACTCTTAAATTACGTAATCTTTTCATAATAATGGCAATTTCAGTCCACCATACATGAAAATAAAGTAAAAAAATAAAATAATTAAAAAATTATTTTAAAAATAGGGAAACGTAACTACGTTTATTAATCTTTGTAATTTTGGACTCGTAAATTTCGTTTCCACTTAATTACTATATCACATCCAATAAATACCCCAATACAAAATTTTACACGATTTTAAACTATTATAAATTATTATAATTAAAATGTAAAAAAAAATGAAAAAATCTTGTAAAAATTTGGTATTCATCAGAAAAATTTGATTTCTTCAGACAATAATGTCCTTAATCTAAACTTATTTATAAATGGAACTTTATATGTGTGTGTGTGTATGTCTGTGTGTGTGTCAGTTACCTATAGACTCCGAAACGGCTGAACCGATTTTCTTGAAAATTTACACAGTTGTACTATAAGCGTCTGCGAGTGTTCTTAGCTAGGCTTTGTGTCGAGGTACTCCCGATAAATATCGAAAATCGATAATCGAAAAAATCGGGTTATAGAAGGATTGGTCCTATTTAAATCAAATTTGATACACTCATAGACAAAGACATAAGAAACGATATTCAGAAGTTTCAAGGTTGTAGTTCTTACAATAGTGCAGAAAATCGATAATATATATATATATATATATATATATATATATATATATATATATATATATATATAAAAGCAAGATGTTTGTGTGTCTGTCTGTTTATCTATCTGTATGTCTGTATTTTTTCAGCCCTTTTATTTTAGTTTTTGCTTTAGGTTTGGCTCTAAGTAGTTATAATTGTAGTTTTTAATGTCAGCCATGATACCTTTTACTCAGAGGACTTATTTAGCCTTCAAAATTCAGTTTACGATGAAAAAAACTTATTTGATATCGATACCAAGAAATGAAAATTTGACTTACATCCATTCATTTTTCTTTCAGTCTACGGTTTCACTTTAACTGGAAACAACTATTGCTTTTTAGATCTTTCGTGCCAACGTCCAAAGAGTCTGAGCTCCAGGACCATGGATTTAAAGCTTTCATTACACCCGAACAACGCCGGGCTATACTACCAGTGCTACTTATTTACAAAAACAATTAAAAGCTTTTGTAATTAAATATTGTCATAGTTTTATTGGATTCATTATTTTTCAATTCAGAGCAGATTTTCAGTTAAATAGTAATTTACTAAGCGCAGCTTAGATATGGCACAAGGCCGAAAGTATGGAGCGCCCAGTGAGGATCGAACTCACTACTGAATTGCAATAGTTCTAGCGAGACAAGCTTGCTAACCATTGCACCACCTCGAGGTGCTCATTTTCAGTTAAATAGTGTAATTTACTAAGCGCAGCTTAGATGTGGCACAAGGCCGAAAGTATGGGGCGCCCAGTGAGGATCGAACTCACTACTGAATTGCAATAGTTCTAGCGAGACAAGCTTGCTAACCATTGCACCACCTCGAGGTGCTCATTTTCAGTTAAATAGTACAAATTCGAAAAAAGAAGTTGGTGATTTACAATCTCCAATGATTCCTACTTTTAACAAGAAAAATAATTTCCATAAATAAGAAGGTTCTGTGCGAAATTTAATGAGGGGGGGGGGGTATCACATTTTAAAAAAATTTACCAATATTTTCTAAAAAAACATTCAAAAATAATTTAATTTATTTGTGAATAAGTTCTGAAAATTTCATTAAAATCGGACAATTATTTGATTTGTACAAGAATTTGTGATTTCATGTGTTTTCAACGGAAAAAAACGCAAAAAATCAATGTTAAACTTTGTAGAAGGCGATGACGTAAACAAAACCAGCATTTTAACCAAAATTTCGAACGTGTTAGAAAGAATTAAAAAATTCAAAAAATTCTTTGATCTTTCCTCTTAATAATAACATTAACATTTTGACCATAAAACTTTATTTTCGTTAGATTTATGGCCTTTTCCATTACGCTTTGCTGTTTTTCCCGCAATTTAGTGGGTTACCTAAAAATATCATTATAGTTTTTGCATAAAATCAAATCGCAAATAATCAAAAATTAAAATCTACTTAAAAAAAGAGTGTCCTCGAGTTTTACCCGTATGTGAGGCAACCTTTTCCTCCAAGTTAAGGGTTAAACTACTTAACTCTACGACTAGATCTAAGACGGTTATCCATCGAATTGGAAGCTTCATTTAACCAGCATCGCTGTTGTAATATTCGATGTTATATCATTATTAGTATGACTTGTACATTATTTATAGTGGAAACCCATATTTTAGTAGATGCCGCACATATTTACAAAACATTATATTTATATATTTTCGTCTACCGTTTTGAATATTCAAAAAATCTAATTAAAAAAATAAGCGCTCTCCAATAGGATTCGCAAGTGTGTCATCCTTGGCTGGAGAAACCGCTGTTAGATCTGATGTGCTTAACGCGACTCAGCCACCAAGTGTGTCACCAATCAAGCAAAGTCGAACAGTGCCTTTCTCCGACTCGCGAAACATTATTTTCGTATCATAATGTAAACAAAGCAATTTTAAAAGTGATGTGTTTTTATTTATTAATCCGACAGATTTTATTACTTAAACGTTATTTTTAGCGAATGCGATATATATATATATATATATATATATATATATATATATATATATACCTAAGTATAGGCTAGGTATGGATGGAATAAAGTTCCGTATCCAAGAAACACTATTGTTAAGAAAAAACTGCTCAATACAAAGTAGAGCGAATAATATTTATTTAGAATTTATAATATATAAAATAAATATAATATAATATTACTACAAAAGTAGCTACTTTGGTGATAATATTATAACAGTTATGCTATAAATTATATATATATATATATATATATTCAGTGGACAGTGGATAACAGGAGACGGGGTATTAAGAGCAACAAGAGATAGGGAGAGGTGAAGGGCCAGGATCGCCTACGTTAGAACACTTAGGTGACATGAGAAGTATATTTTGTTGAAAAAATGTTTTACAAGAAAGATTTTATAAATTTTATAAATTTTTTCTTTCTTTGTTCATTTGCTCATTAGGTAGGTTATTTTCTGTTTCCTCTATCCCTCTTACCGTAAATATGTCCAGTGAGTGTTAAATTCAGTTAGTAAATTTTGTAGTTTCACTGTCTCTCCTAATACATTTACACAAGCCCATTAGGTATATTATTCTCTGTTTTCCTCTGTGCCACTTGTCTTTAATATGTCCTGTCTCAAATTTTCTAAGCCCTCTTTCATTAATAGATACCCTAGAAATTTCAGCTCTCTCTTCTTTATGTCAAACGTAAGTATCGTTTGTTTCTATCTTTTCGAAAACGTTGTCGTTGCTCACATATTAACTCCATGTCATTCACAGCAGCCTTCTGTGGAGACACATTTCTCTTGCTTCAAGTCTCTTCATCACCTGTAAGGATAGTGTACAGTATCAACTATTGAAACGGTTAATCTCATCATAGCCATTATCATGCGGAAGCCACTTACATTGATTAACATAACCAAGCTGGTTCAAATGATTTCCAACGGTCGATTTGGATAATTTGAGTTTGTTGACATTCTCTCTCTCTCTCTCTCTCTCTCTCTATATATATATATATATATATATATATATCTTTTTTATGCCGTAGAATGATGATTATTAACAAGTAATATCTTCATTTGATCGCTATAAATCACTTCTACTGACGGTAGTTAACCTTTCAATGAATGCCCATTGTTTCCTGTATGGAAACGGTTAATCTTATCATTAACATTTGAGATTAAAGACAAGAAAACGATGAAGTTAACTGTTATCTTGAAATACGACTTTGAAGACTGGTTTTAGAAACTAAAGCGACACTGGGATAAACATATGAGGTTCCTAAAAAGAGTTATCTTGGGTAGGCTATGCTTACGCTAATATTAAATAAATGAAGAACTGCCAGACAGACCATATTTAAACTTGCGATTAGGGTAAGGCAACTACTCTAAGACATTTGTATAGATTCCGTCTGAATTTCTGGGACGAGGAGTTATTATAATTTACATTCGGACTAATGTCTTCGGCCTTGTTGTTAGTATTATGACGTTTCAACCGTTGCTCCATCCAGCCTTCTTCAGGTGTTTGTTAATCTGGAAAAATTTCAAGAAAGTTTATCCTGAACCTATTGTTTAATCTTGTTCAACTGTCCATGTCTAGGAATATCTCGTTATGTTCTTTTTAATACTGCTCAGTTATTGCTGGCCAGGTTTCGATTGAGATTAAGTCGTCACTACCCTTCGCTGGGACTGAACTCATAATCCCTATGTCGACAAATTAACGAATCAACGCTTTAATCTTTGGGGAATTTTCTATGACAATGTATCCCGAGAAACAGTGAAACGAGAACAATCTACTACCGTAGATTAAATAAAGTGTTCAGACCGAAATTCCATGAATGTTCAGTCAGGTAAGTGCCATAAGTGATACACGCTTGGACGATCATGTCTCGAATGAGACATGACTGAGTGGATAGAAAATTTTCCCGCAGTAGGTTGCCATTACTTTCTGTGATAGACTGGTTGTCAAAGAAGGCTATAGAACCAAATCTGGCCGGTTATTTAACCCATATCCGAAGGGAAGAGACAGATTAATAACTTTCCCAAGAATATTTGCGCTTAAGTGAATGCAACGAGTTCAACTGGAATTCGAACTCTGCTCTCCTATTTCTTGTTCCGAGCCGATATCCACTGCACCGTAACGCATTGTAAACCAGATTAAAAAACACAACGACTGGAAGAGTGTGATAATGACAAGAAAGATGAAAGCATTAGTTCGTAAGTAAATAATCTAAATAATGCATTTGCATAGGTACAAAACTTAACTATCCATTCATGTATGCACATTTTTGCCTTTGTAATGCTTACTGATTGTTAATCTCAGTTGGAGTTCCTTTTTTTTTCTTTAGCGTGGGCCCTAAAAGTAAAACTTATTGTTCTGGGAGACCAGTACATTGTTAATGTTAGCAAATGCATCTATGTACTTCTGTCGACATTATCTAGCTCTTGGTGGTCCACGGTAAGATATTTTTCATTAAGTTTTATGTCTCTAAATGATACCATTTCTCTGTGATAAATGTAAATTGGCTCACCATTTTAAACGGCCTTATCTCTTATATAATATAGTCTCTTTATTAAAGACTTCTTGTAACGCTATTTGAGTTTCGCACACAAAGAAAACCATGAAGATTACAAATTGAAAGCATAACAATGAGTAAAAACCTACAAATTTACGCTTTTGAAGACATATATATATATATATATATATATATATATATATATGCTGAATCGACGGAAGAATCCATAATATATATATATATATATATTGGACTTTTCCGTTGATTTCAACGTGTGAGGCCCCGATTGTATACTTTCAAAGATGAATTACTGTCTACTCACAAAGGATTTAATTTTATTTTGGAAGGCTTGTGCAGAACTAACGACTTTTTTTTTCTCGGCATATCTGATAACAGAGAAATAGTGCACAATATACTACGGAGTCTTCACACAGATCTTCTCTTGGTTATCCTTCTCCTAGGTTGATTGTTAATAAGTCGTCTTCCATTTAAGCCCGGTTATACATATTTTGTCAAATACCTAGCGTATCCTGGCACACACACACACACACACACACACACACACACACACACACACACACACACACACACACACACATATATATATATATATATATATATATATATATATATGTATGTGTACACTATTGGCTATAATTATTAGGCCACCCCAGTATAAAAAAAATGATGTATTTCATACTATTTTTAGTATTTATTACCAAGTGGATAATTCTTAATGAAAATAGAATGGTTCTTTTGTTATTATTACTTTGCAAAAGTTTACAAGGCAGCCAGAAAGCCTTTACTTCGACCAGCCAATAATAAGAAGAGACTAGCATGGGGAAGAGAGCACAAAAACTGGACATCAGAACATTATTATTGTATTTTTATTAAAAAAGTACAATTCTATTTTCATTTAGAATTATCCACTTAGCAATAAATACTAAAAATAGTATTAAATACATCATTTCTTTTAAAAAACTGGAGTGGCTTAATAATTATGACCGGTAGTATATACATACATACATACATACATACATACATATATATATATATATATATATATATATATATATATACCTAACGTTACCGTCTAACATAAATCTATATATACAATTTCTATGTTTCTATACAAACATACACATACACTATTATACAGTTTACCATCCATGATATTCCAGGCACATATATTTAGAAATAATCATCTTTTGCTTTAATACACGTGACATATAGTTGATTAACACGAACTGACCATAAATCACAGCGTACCAGTATACTGTCTCTTAGTCGGTTTTTCATTTTTCTCTCGGTCTCTGAAGAACCTTTAATAAAAGTGAAGCATGATGGGTTGAGATACGTTTCCTATTTGTTCTTTTTCTTAATTCTATCATATTGTCATCCTAGTATTTTTTCCGGCGAAAATATTAGTATGCCGGAAAAAAAACTAATAAAAATATATTAAAACTCTCCTGTCAGCCGTATTTCTTTCTTTCTTTCTTTCTTTCTTTCTTTCTTTCTTTCTTTCTTTCGCAGTTTTAATTTTAACAAGTATGAATTAAAACCCCTTAATTTTTGCTTCCTGCATTGTTTAATTTTCAATTTTAATTTTTTTTTTTACCTTTTATTTTATTTTTATTTTTATTTAAAATTAAAAAAAATTTACTTTTTGGTTTACAACTAATATTAGAATAAATAAATTTTTTAAATTTTTTCGTTTTATGATTTACGCCCCTTTGATTTCTTCTACCTGCATTTTAATATTTTTTAATATTTATTTTATTCTAATTTCATTATTTATCTACATGCAATCTTGGAATATTAGAATTTTTAATCTTGTTTTAAAAAAAGCAGTAACTTAACTTTATAAGATGTAATTCCCATCAACATCGAGTGAACTTAAGTTCAAATCTAATAAACTGTCAGTTTGAAATATACATCCGATAATTGCATAACGCATGAAACTCCGAGTCGTGCCATAGACGTAGGACAATATGTATGTTTATTAATATATATATATATATATATATATATATATATATATATATATATTTTTTTTTTTTTCTTCTTTTAAGGTATTAAAAAATTTTTTTTTAAAGTTTTTTTCGGAAGAATGTGTACAACGTTTGTGATTCATCATTTATCTTAAATTAAGGAAAAATGATTAATGTAATATAATATCTTTTGAAAAAAATATGATTTCGATGCATGGGAAATTCTCTGTCGCGAAATGTTATATTACAATATATATATATATATATATATATATATATATATATGTAATATAACATTCCGCGACAGAGAACTTATATATATATATATATATATATATATATATATATATTGTAATATAACATTTCGCGACAGAGAATTTATATATATAGCAAGTATATGGAAGGGAATTTCAAAGGTGGGAAGTGCATGAAAAGAAGCTGTTAGAGTAGAAATTGCGGTTACATTTTATGGATAATGACAAAAGGAAAATTTAGTCGACGCGTAACGTCCTCTGAGTGATTTTATAAAGCAAATATAAGAATATAAATTCCCTCATAGGACGAAACACGTCGGCTACGATAAAATATCGTTTTTTCTTTATTCATATTATCTTTTTATAGATACATTCTCACTGAAATTTACACACACACACACACACACACACACACACACACACACACACACGTACTGATCCACTCAGAAAAATTGAGAACATTTTGGGGGAAAATAATTTTTGTAGCTTTGGATACTTGAAGCCTTTCTTAGGTTGCGACACTTTTCAAAATCGAAAAATATTGATTTAATTTTCATTTTAGAAAGGGCGTTCTGATTATAAAATCAATACATTGTCATATCGATCGCTGACTTTGAAGTGTTACCCGCCTTAGTTCACGTCACTTAGCTGTGATTAAAAAACGTAAAATTTGAATATTTGCTTACATCATGGATACCTGCATATTTTTACATTTTACATTTCGAACTGTGTAACCTTTCTTCTTTTAAAGTATTTAAAAAAAGATTTTTAAGTTTTTTCGGAAGAATATGTACAACGTTTGAGATTCATCATTTATCTTAAATTAAGGGAAAAGGATACAAAATGTTAGTAATTTATGTAAGTGTTGGTTCTCTATTAAAATATATATATATCCGTTATTTAAGAGAAATCTTTCTGTAGCATCAACCCAAAAAATTCTGTTTTCAAACGCAAAATAACTAAGGAAAATATATCTGTAAAAACCAGAGATCAGTTTGTCATTGTATCGATATTATAAACAGAACCCATTCCTAAATCGATAACAGAGAAATACATTTTGGTTCTGACATAGGTCACCACCTAAAATATATCTAAAGAATGCTAATCAGCAAAAAGATTTTATTTTTTTATGTGTAAACCAGTCTATTCAAGTAGTACCCACGTCGTCATTCCGAAAGTTACAGGAGAGATGCCAAGTATCACGTAGAAATATCTTTAACTAAGCGGTTTACGGCCATACCACGATGAAGTCAGACGTTCCCGTACAATCGACAACGATTTTTAGAATATCTGTACATTGTAACTTTGCAGAAGAGAATTTCTTCCCTTGGCAGCTTTTTCGTGTTTTTTCGTTCAGAGTTTTATTATTTCCATCATTTCTTTTATTTCCATATTTTTCTCTGATATTGACCCGTAAGTGATTCTGGAGACCAACTTCACTTTTACAACCTTGCGAACGTGGTGAACATAAAATTTGTTTGCGTTACTTTGCTTGTTGAGAATTGTCCAGGTGTGATGTTTGAGTCTTGCAACATATTTACAAACCGTGTCACAAAACTCGCACAAGTAACCTGCAGGTCTCTCTGGTAGAGTTGCATTCACTGCAGTTTGCATCTGACCAATCTGGTGTGATCTCTCTTGACTGGCTATTTTTTTCGTTTTTTTTTCAGAATAGTTAATGTTTTTAATAACGAAAATAATAAGTAAAATAAATGTTCCTACATACATACATACATACATACATACATACATACATGTGTGAGTATGCGTGCTTATGTGTGAGTGTATATTAGGTTGAATCATAAAAAATTGTATTATCAACTTTATTCTTCAAAACATAAAGTGCAGTTACATTTTATTCAATTATATATTTACTGTTGTGGGATCTCTCCCTTTTTATATGATAATGGACTCGACTGAGTATATATATATATCTATATATATATATATATACTGCCATAAAGAGAACAGTAGTTCAAGTCGGCATTTGCCGCTGTTACTATGACACTGTCAGCTCTCTGCCTTCGGGTAGAGAATGCTCTCTGCTTCCGAGTAGAGAGCACTAACCCAGTCGTGGTTCCGCCGAAGGGTAGAATCACGACTCAGTAAAAATAGACAGACAATTTTTGGTCTGGCTATATGGCCGGGAAGAACCACTATAAAATGCCCTTGTGTTACATCTAACCTTAAGTGAGAACAGTAGTTCAAGTCGGCATTTGCCGCTGTCACTATGACACTGTCAGCTCTTTACCTTCGGGTAGAGAACGCTCTCTGCTTCCGAGTAGAGAGCACTAACCCAGTCGTGGTTCCGCCGAAGGGTAGAATCACGACTCAGTAAAAATAGACAGACAATTTTTGGTCCGGCTATATGGCCGGGAAGAACCACTATAAAATGACCTTGTGTCACATCTCACCTTAAGTGGGAAGGTTTATAAATACCGTCGCAGCCGGCATTTGCCTCTGCTACTATGACACTGTCAGCCCTCTGTCTTCGGGTAGAGGGCGCTCTCTGCTCGGAATCAGAGAGCATTAACCCAGTCGTGGTTCCGCCGAAGGGTAGAATCACGACTCGCTAAAAATAGACAGACATTTTTTGGCCTGGCTATATGGCCGGGAAGACCCATATTAAAAAGACCTGGTGTCACATCTCGCCTTAAGTTGGAAGGTGGGTAAATACCATTGTAGTTGCCGAGTGCAGTGAAGAGTAATCGTAGAGATCCGTTACAGTTATCAGAGAGTTCCGAGAGATACCGAAGTTACCCAGAGACCAGACTAACTCTGAGCTCCACCCAGCTAGAATAATATACACGGATATACTATTTCCAACGACTTCACTTCAAGACTTGTATATATTTATTTTCTTACTAATAGTATTCCTGAATTAACTAACTTGCGTTCAAGTTTGTATATTACGTTCAATATAACCTACTTTCCTATCTCCATATCTGTTTCGTTGTTCATTATTTTGTGCGGTTCCTCATCCAGAATCCACAACATTTACCATGTGAGATGTGGTGCAATGAATATTGGCAGGAAATGAGATTTCGGAGAGCCGAGTTCGAATTCTTGTTAAACTCGTTGCATTCATTTACGCACAATTACTCTTGAGAAAAATGTGAATCCATTTCTTCTCTCTCCAGCTATAGATTCAATAGCAAAATTGAAACCTCTCGCTTCATGTACGCATTAATTTGTAACTTCCTTTGTATTTGCTAATACAATTTCACATAAACATTTCTTTCTTTCCCGGAAATCATTCTTTTTGATTCTCTGTGGACTCATTTTAATTCGCATGGACTGGAGAGCAGTCAACAGACGACTCAGACTTAAAGCATTTTGAACAATCCCAGAGTGCCTTTCGCACTGAGACAGAATATTGCAAGGCTCTATGGCAAAAGTTCGGATGAGTTCCATTTTTAGTTCTAATAGCTCAAATCTGTACTTCTTGGATATACCTTACTATTTTCACGGAGTCGAATCATCCTAATTTCCACCAGTTTTCAAATTTATTTTCTAATTTATGTTTTTTAGGGAGCTTTTCACCAAGAACCGTGGCCTTGCAGAACAGACATCGATCGCTATAATCTTAGCCTGTTCAAGTAAAGGGCCAATCGTTCTCTATCCTTCTTAGCTTAATAAACTTCACTTTCTACCACTTTCTCTTTTATTCATGTCACACATATCATTCATCAGGACCATTTTAGTATAATTACCTCTACTGATCGGCTCTTGAGCCCTGTATTGGCTGGATTTTAGCATAAAATGTCAATACGTTTTTTCAGTTAGATTTTCTGATGATAGGTGTAAATTGGCTCACCATCGTAAAGGGCCTTATCACTTTTATATTATGGTGTTTTTATTAATTAAAGACTTGTAACGCTTTTTGAGTTTTGAACACAAAGAAAGCTTTGAAGATTACAGATTGAAAGCTTAACAATGTGTAAAGCCATATAAATTTATGCTTATGAACACACACACACACACACACACACACACACACACACACACACATATATATATATATATATATATATAGTCATACGCAGACAGATCTGTTTGGCTGTATCACAGCTCATCAGTATGGTTAGACTCCGATTGCTTTTAACCCAGGATTGAAACCCGACCGAAATGGCGTCAGTCGGCGATTCTACCTCTGGGCTATGGGCGCTCGGTAGAAGAAGGCAGACATTTTAGCGTATACATTATCATTATACACGCCCAGTAGCCAGAGTGCTCTAATTCATTACGGAATGAGCGATGCGTACATGTCAGAATAGCTATTGTTTTTCAAAGTCTACCATTCTTCCAGAGTGCTCAATCAGGGTGTGAGAGCGTAAATAGTCATCCGTAGACAGATCTGTTTCGCTGTATCACAGCTCATCAGTACGGTTAGACTCCGATTGCTTTTAACCCAGGATTGAAACCCTACCGAATTAGCGTTAGCCGGCGATTCTACCTTCTACCGACGGAAAATCCAATATATATATATATATATATATATTGGACTTTCCGTCGATTTTTACGTGTGAGGCCCCAACGTATTATTTTCAGGACTGAATTCCTGTCTACTTACAAAGGATTTAATTTTAGTAGACTTGTGCAGAACTAGCGACTTTTTCCCCGGCATAATTGATAACAAGGAAATAGTGCACAATATACCACGGAGTTTACAGACCTTCATCGGTTTTTCTTCTCCTAGGCTGATTGTCAATAAGTCGTTTTAACATCTTTTATCAAATACCTAGCGAAGCGCCTCCAAAACTTTTCAAAATTGCGACCCACTATTCCTGACCCTAGCTTTTTGGTGACCCACACAAATATACTAGGCAAAACATTTGAAAGAATATAAAAATTAATATTTATAAGAATAAGTGAAAACTGATTTCCTTTTTACAATGACGAATGATTAAATCGGGGGCATGACCAACACTTATTTGGTAAGCTCGTCAAAACAATATACTGCTTGATACAACAGACTGGCAATGAAAGCCGGAGTTTTGAACTATCTCAACAGATAGTGTTTAATCGAAGCTGTTGCGTAATTTTAGTATAACTTTTTACGACCTACTAACATTCAGATTGTGAGCCATATATTCAGATGCTGCTACATTACACCGGGGTATTGCCTAAGAAAATTCACCGACTATTACGGTCATATCACGTTGAATGCACCTGTTCTCGCTCGATCACCGAAGTTAAGCAACGTTGATCTTGGTCAGTACTTAGATGGGTGAGCGCTTGTGAATACCAGGTACTGTAAGCGTTATTGACGGATGTGCGTTGGGGTGCAGTGGATATCGGCTCGGAAAGAGAAATTCCAGTCGAACCCTCTGCATTCACTTACGCACTGGTACCCGTGGGAAAGGTATTAATCCGTCCTTTCCCTCCAGTTATGGGTTAAATAACAGGGCAGGACTTGGGACCCTGCCCTTAAACAAATCCCAATGAAACTTTCTCCATCGGGGAGAAAGCCGGCTCAACCCCGACCAGGGTGCATGCGGCTTGGACACAGACCATTGGTATATATTTAGCGTATACTCCTTTAAACCGGGGTATCATCTGAATATATACTAATGGTCTGGGTATCTTTTTAGGCAATTCGTTAATTGTTGTGGATCCCGGAAATGAGGTCCGCACAAATAAATGAACAACGACCAGAAATTGAGATAGAAAAATAAGTGTATTAAAGTAAGGATACATATGAATGAATGAAGATTAATAGTTCAGGAATACGGGTTAGCAAAAGTATATGTACAAGTCTCTGGAGTGAAGCCGTTGTGTATTGAATATATCCGCGTCGGAAGCTGACGGGTACTGCGTAATAATCTTATCGATAAGTGGAGCACAGAGCTACTATCCACTACTATGTCTATAGCAGTAGTATAAGTATACTCTGGGCGAGTCCATCTTTAGGAAAAAGGAGAACCTCACAACGGAAAAAAGTTAGAAACAAGGAAAGAGCTTTTTCCGATAAGAAAGACTTGATAATCCTGAAATACCATATGCGATTTCTCTTCTGATGGATTTATTATCAAATGCTTCACTGATTTTATATAGAGCGACAGTTAGAACACCAGCAATGTATCTAGAGGAGCAAAATCCATAGTTTTTCATTCAGAAGATTGTTTTACTGGGATGATCGACAACCTTCTTATTGGTGATAGTCTCAAAAAGATTTGTTGAGGTGACTGTGGTGGCTAATGAGGCGATAATGCGCGCTAACTTGTAAACTGGTCATAGGGTTGACGCCTTCCATAGGCCTTGGAAATATTTATCCTACAGTCAATGATTCAAGCCATTTGCCAAGATTAGGGATAACTTTGGTTTGTTGTGGTGCAGTGGATATCGGCTCGGAACGAGAAGGCAGGGGGTCGAGTTCGAATTCCAGTTGAATTCCTTGCATTCACTTATGAGCAAATACCCTTGGAAAAGATATTAATCCCACTCTTCCTTCCAGTTATGGGTTAAATAACAAGACAGATTGGGTTCTCTAGCCTTGCCTAACGACTAGTCTACAGCAGAAAGTAATGGCAACCTACTGTGGGATGATCTTTTGCTCAGTAATGCATGTCTTTATCGTGTGTCACGTATGGCACTGAACTGATTGGGTTAAAGTTTATAGAGACAACTACAGAGATTCTTTCTAGACAAATAACTTTCATAGAGTCTAACCTTTTATAAGTCTGGAGACTTCTCGAGTCAAGATAAAGATATCGTAAAGTTTGTGTTCCGTGAGAGAGGGAAAATCAGGCAGTGGGATGGTATCTTCAGGAATTGAGTTGAGAAAATAAAAATATAGAAGCACGAGGAGGGTAATAATGTTTCTTCATTACATCTTGTTACTGTATCGCTATTTTCGCAGCTACGAACCATTGTATCTAGTAACCGCCATTGCTACGTACACAACGTAGAATCATTTTAATTCCCTTCCTATTCCGTTGAAAATGGAGGATGCTCTACTCAGAAAGCTTCACCCTCAGAAATGGAACAGACTCCCGAGAGGATGCTTTCTTGAACACTTCCATCTTAACCGCTTCAATTTTAAGGTCAGTCGTTTTCTGTTTATATATCATAATAACATGCATTTCTTTCTTCCCCCTTTTTCACAACTACCCCATTCATTAACCCCTACCTTGGGTGGCTCTTGTTATATATGTTTGGTGAACAATAGTAATAGTTTTGTATGAATATCCTGCTATCCATTAACAAAACTGGCAGATATTTGGTTATGACGTTAAAAGAAAAGCACAAGAGACCGTGGAGAATACTAATTCCAAAAAAATAGTATACTGCAGGAAGGAATTTTCTCGGAATTCCCTGTTATTATTACAAAAACAAAAAAAAAAAAAAAAAAAAAAAACAGTGGATTTCTCGAAGTGAAAAGAATTTCATAAGAATACAGAAGGAAAATGCTCGCTAATTGCTCTCATAGCAAAATATGATGTAAAACTTGATGGAACATGCTTAGACCATTTTGATCGTTAAATAAGGGACATGCCTACACACGGGAAGAAAAAAATAACATCGCATTTTGAAGAATCTAGATCGAATAGACCACAAAGGAAGATCTGATGAATTTAATGTTTAAGAGAGTAAAACAGTTAAAATCTGATAACGTCAAATCCACCAAAATAATTGTTTAAATCGTTGATCTATCGATCTATCTATCTATCTATCTATCTATCTATCTATCTATCTATCTATCTATCTATCTATCTATCTATCTATCCCTGTTCATATCTATCTATCTATCTATCTATCTATCTATCTATCTATCTATCTACGGATACGTTAAAATAGAAAAAATCTACATAACGTGTTTTGTTCTTTAAAGGGACTTGATCAGACTTTAATAAAGTTATTATTACCATTATAATAATAATAATAATAATAATAATAATAATAATAATAATTATTATTATTATTATTATTATTATTATTAGAATTCCATATGTAAATGTACATATATTTCATGGATAATATAGTAGATAATCATATCTGAGCAGACGCTCCGTTTATTTAATAAACTGTATATTTTTGATTTTCGAATATTCAGACTGGTAGACGAAAATAAATAGATACATATAAGGTTTAATAAATAAACTGAGCGTCTACTCGGAGGTGCGGTATAGTGCAGATATCGACTCGAAACGACGAATCGGGGTGCCGAGTTCGAATTCCAGTTGAATTCCTTGCATTCAATTACGCACAAATACCCATGGGAAAGGTATTAATCCGTCTTTTATCTCCAGTTATGGGTTAAATAATAGAACAGATTGTGTTCTATAGCCTTGGTTGGCAACCAGTCTACTGCAGAAAGCAATGACAACCTACTACAGGATAATCTTCTGCCCAGTTAGTCATGTCCCGAAAGAGACATGATCACCCTGAGCGTCTACTCAGAAACGAGTATGCATTTAAAAACTGTTTATTTCATATATATATATATATATATATATATATATATAATCCAGAAAATATAATAATAACAATCCAGAAAATATAATAATAGAAATAAACAAATACTGTCAAAAAAATACATTTTTAAACTCACAACTTTTTAATAGTTTTTCCTATACATATTAAGACAGTATACGTGGATCATCACTATGTTATATATATATATATATATATATATATATATATATATAGGTTTGAATAATCGAGAAATTGTAGTATCCTATGCAGATGAGCTGAGTTGTGTTTAAGTTTTAAGCCGCTAACTGTTTGGGAACTCCATTACGTCATGCATAACGGTGTACCACGTATCGAGTACTGGAACTGCGAGATATACCAGAGATAGCAGAAATCTTTATAGGAAAATATGGGTCCTCCGGCAAGATTCGAACTTGCGCCCCCTAGGGAAATCATCAACTGATCTGACATGTCTTTGACGATCGACCAAATCATTCATGGTTGAGCGGTCTAAGACACATCAGATCAATTGACGATCTATACTTGATTAAATTATAATGTTCATTTATAATTTAAAATCTAATATTACTAAAAAATTATTTTGTTAAAATTAACGACCTACGCAATACTTATTTGGTTTTCATAACTCCAATATCTTAATATACCATAATCACTGAATTCTAATTTTAACCTAAACAATCCAGAAAAAAAAAAAAAATACAACCTGCTGTTAAAATTATCGTCTACTCATTTGAATAATGTATGTTCTTAGTATGTATCTTACGCAGACAAAATAAAAAAAGTTTTTAAGCGATATAGTTAAACTCTTTGTTTATATAGTTTGTCATTTCTCACCATGGGCCTCCTGTATTAGAATTTTGTTGTATAAAAGATTTATATATATATATATATATATATATATATATATATATATATATCAAAGTGAAGAGATCCAACAGTTTTATAATTCCGAGTTCTCCGACATTTACTTTTTTTTATAAAAGTATATATACATGCTCGGATGAGCTTAAGTCACTGATGCCTCCTCAACAGGTGTTTACCCGTGCAACCAGACTGGCAACTGGGTCCCACCCATTCACAGTCAGGTTAGCCAAATGCAGACGACAATTCTACTCCTGCAGCTTCCTGTCTCGCACTTCCCGCCTGTGGAACTCACTCCCGTAATCTTGCTTTCCTGACGGCTACAACCTCCAGAAATTTAAATGCAAAGTTAATACTCATCTACTAACCACTGGCCTCTAGCTCTCTCCCCTCCCCTGTATAACCTTCCCTTTCTCTCCACCTATGTATCTGTCATCGCACCTGCTTTCTCAGCTTTGTTGTTCCTTTCTAACTAGTTTGTACTCCTCACTCTTTTCTAATTAATCTTTTTACATTTATGTAACCGCCTGCACATCAGTGGCGTTTCCGCCTTGCTCGGGGTGAAATATATATATATATTTTTATTTTTTTATTAATATATATATATATATATATATATATAATGCTTGAGAAACTGGACGAAAATATAAATAACAGCTTCGCTTATATTTATGCATCGAGTGTTATAATTATAAAATGAAAAGAATTTATCTAAACACCATATAATACTTGTTACAACTACGCCCAAAATAAAAATTACAGAACAAAATAAGAAAAACCTAATTTATATTATGAACTGAAATAAAACGTACAAGAGACACATAAGCTGGACTTTGATGAATCTAAATAAAATTAATATAGCAACACAAAAGTGAATGTTACAAAACAAAACTCATTGAATATATTTATCATTCATCGTAATGAATTTGGCTTAAAAACTGCAGTTTTAACTAACAAGTAAATAAACCAAAGAAAACTGTATAGAAAGTGCACGAATTTCTGAAACTGTGTATGCATTTCTTATACTGTCTTTAAGTTCTCAATTGTTTTCTTTTTTTGATAATTTTATTCTAATTCAACGAAACTTATTTATTTTCCGGTTCTAGTTTGAGAGGCCGTGTTGTGGTATAATGGATAACAGCTCGGAATGAGAATTCGGAAGCCCGAATTCGAAATTCAGCATACACTTATGTATGAATCCATCTCTTCTCCTCCCAGCTATGGGTTAAAGAGGACAGACAAAGTCCTATATCTTTGGTTGGCAACCAGTCTACCGTTGAAAGAAACAGCAAGGCACTGTGGGAAATAATAAGGAAAAAATGAGAAGCAAATAAAAAACGGAATAAAAAATGTGATTTAAAACAGAAGAATGTTAGTAGATGTAATTTTTACTTTTCAAATTTGATTCTTTATTGAAATAAAGAGCAGGCAAAAAAAAAAAAATAAATAAATAAAGAGTTTTTTTTTTAATATAATGGATTTAATTTATACGTTTTAAAATTATTTCTGGAATGAAATAAGAAGAAAGCAAACAAATATTGTCGAAATGAAAACCATATTTTTTAACGAAGAATATTAATGGATTTAATTTCTACTTTTTAAATTTGTTTCTGGAATGAAATAAGGAGAATGCAAATAAATATTATCGGAATAAAAAAAACGAGATTTTTATTAGAAAAAATTTAATAGATTTAATTTTTACTTTTTAAATTTGCTTCTGGAATGAAGTAAGAAGAAAGAAACTAAACATTGTCGGAATAAAAAACGAGATTTTTAAAAGAAAAACATCAATGGATCTAATTTTTTCTTTTTAAATTTGTTTCTGGAATGAAATAATAATAATAAGAAAAATAAGTATTGTCAGAATGAAAAACGAGGTTTTTAAAAGAAAAATGTGAATGGATTTAATTTTTACTTCTTAACTATGTTTCTGGAATGAAATAAAGAGAAGGCTAATAAATATTATCGGAATAAAAAACGAGATATTCAAAAGAAAAATGTGAATGGATTTAATTTTTACTTCTTAAATATGTTTCTGGAATGAAATAAAGAGAAGGCTAATAAATATTATCGGAATAAAAAACGAGATTTTCAAAAGAAAAATGTGAATGGATTTAATTTTTACTTCTTAAATATGTTTCTGGAATGAAATAAAGAGAAGGCTAATAAATATTATCGGAATAAAAAACGAGATATTCAAAAGAAAAATGTGAATGGATTTAATTTTTACTTCTTAAATATGTTTCTGGAATGAAATAAAGAGAAGGCTAATAAATATTATCGGAATAAAAAACGAGATTTTCAAAAGAAAAATGTGAATGGATTTAATTTTTACTTCTTAAATATGTTTCTGGAATGAAATAAAGAGAAGGCTAATAAATATTATCGGAATAAAAAACGAGATATTCAAAAGAAAAATGTGAATGGATTTAATTTTTACTTCTTAAATATGTTTCTGGAATGAAATAAAGAGAAGGCTAATAAATATTATCGGAATAAAAAACGAGATTTTCAAAAGAAAAATGTGAATGGATTTAATTTTTACTTCTTAAATATGTTTCTGGAATGAAATAAAGAGAAGGCTAATAAATATTATCGGAATAAAAAACGAGATTTTCAAAAGAAAAACATTAATGGATTTAACTTTTACTTTTTAAATTTGTTCCTGGAATGAAATAAGGTGAAGACTAATAAAAAATGAACAAGATTTTTAAAAGAATAACAATAATAATTTGAATTTTTACTTTTTAAATTGGCTTCTAAAATGAAGTTAGGGAAAGGTAAATAATGAACGAGCTTTTAAAAGAAAAGTATTAATGGATTTAATTCTTAATTTGTAAATTTGTTTCTGGAATTGTATAAGAAGGTAAATAAATATATAAATACCAAAATTATTAATGAATTTAATTTTTACTTATTTTGTTTCTGGAATGAAATAAGGAGAATGCAAATAAATATTATCGGAATAAAATAAAAGAGATTTTTAAAAGAAAAAATATTAATGGATTTAATTTTTACTTTTTAAATTTCTTTCTGGAATAAAATAAGGGAACGTGAAATAAATATTATCAGAATAAAAACGAGAGTTTTAAAAGAAAAAGATTAATGGATTTAATTTTTACTTTCTAAATTTGTTTCTGGAATGAAATCAAGAGAAGGCTAATAAATATTGTCGGAATAAAAAACGAGATTTTTAAAAGGAAAATATTAATGAATTCAATTTTTATTTTCACACAACACCCACGTCTATTGAACAGGTGTAGAGGCTCATCCACCTGTTCCCTGTTTAGGATGTTGTTTCCGGCTTTCTCTTTTCCAATCTTTTCACTTTTCCTTATTTTTTTTTCAATTGGAGTAGATAGACTGAACTATCGTCCGGTTCACACTCCACCCACGTCTATTGAACAGGTGTAGAGGCTCATCCCTTGTTCCCTGTTTAGGATGTGGTTTCCGGCTTTCTCTTTTCCAATCTTTTCACTTTTCCTTATTTTTTTTTCAATGGGAGTAGATAGACTGAACTATCGCCCGGTTTACACTCCACCCACGTCTATTGAACAGGTGTAGAGGCTCATCCCTTGTTCCCTGTTTAGGATGTGGTTTCCGGCTTTCTCTTTTCCAATCTTTTCACTTTTCCTTATTTTTTTTCAATGGGAGTAGATAGACTGAACTATCGCCCGGTTCACACTCCACCCACGTCTATTGAACAGGTGTAGAGGCTCATCCCTTGTTCCCTGTTTAGGATGTGGTTTCCGGCTTTCTCTTTTCCAATCTTTTCTCTTTTCCTTATCTTTTTTTCAATGGGAGTAGATAGACTGAACTATCGCCCGGTTCACACTCCACCCACGTCTATTGAACAGGTGTAGAGGCTCATCCCTTGTTCCCTGTTTAGGATGTGGTTTCCGGCTTTCTCTTTTCCAATCTTTTCACTTTTCCTTATTTTTTTTCAATTGGAGTAGATAGACTGAACTATCGCCCGGTTCACACTCCACCCACGTCTATTGAACAGGTGTAGAGGCTCATCCCTTGTTCCCTGTTTAGGATGTGGTTTCCGGCTTTCTCTTTTCCAATCTTTTCACTCTTACGTAGCCCCCTGCACACCAGTGGCCTTACCGCCTTGCCCGGGGTGATATGATTAAAAAAAAAAAAAAAAAAAAAAAATTGCTATCATCAGCTTGATGTAACACTTTTCAGCTTTTTCTTTTCATTCTAACAAAACCTTTTATTCATATAAAATCTTCGCTTCCTAATTCATTTATCTTCGCATTTGTGCGGTTTTTGTGATCATCTGCTACTGCGGATGTGTGATGTGGTGCAGGGGTTAGACTAGACAACAAAAGTAGTATTAAACAAAGCAAGTTGTAGACTATAGTGGAGAAGACGCTTTTTTTGTGGAAGAACCTTCCATCCCATGATCGCAATGTGTGACACAATTACTTGACGCAAATATACATGACAATGCTTCATTAAGATACTGGTTCACTTCAAATTTTATTCTGAGTCTTCATATTGTTTGAAACAGATGTTCATTCAGAAATTCATCCATTTCATTGGCTTTCTAGTTCACTTACTGCTGTGTAAATTTTCACTTGAAATCTCTCTTTCATTCTTTCATTCTTTAATGCTCACTAAAATCAAGTATTAATTAAAAAAAGAGAATAAAAATTATTAATCATAAGTTTCTAAAAATAAATCCGTTACCCCAGAGGAATTTTATTAGACATTCAAATAAAAAAAGAAAAAGAAAATTTTAAGTAAAAATCAACAAGTCGTTAACTTGTTCCGAAAATTTTGATTTTCAAAATGGCTGTACATCGAGCACTCGAAATATACTTTTTTTTTAATCATTTCACCCCAAGCAAGGCATTTCATTGCCACTGTTCCGCAGAGCGTTACATAAGGGAAAGTGATGTGAAAGAGTGGTTAGTGGATTACATAGGGGAAAGTGATGAGAAAGAGTGGTTAGGGGGTTACATAGGGGAAAGTGATGAGAAAGAGTGGTTAGGGGGTTACATAGGGGAAAGTGATGAGAAAGAGTGGTTAGTGGGTTACATAGGGGAAAGTGATGAGAAAGAGTGGCTAGGTGTTACATAGGGGAAAGTGATGAGAAAGAGTGGCTAGGGGGTTACATAGGGAAAGTGATGAGAAAGAGTGGTTAGTGGGTTACATAGGGGAAAGTGATGAGAAAGAGTGGTTAGGGGGTTACATAGGGGAAAGTGATGAGAAAGAGTGGTTAGGGGGTTACATAGGGGAAAGTGATGAGAAAGTGTGGTTAGGGAATTACATAGGGAAAGTGATGAGAAAGAGTGGTTAGGGGGTTACATAGGGGAAAGTGATGAGCAAGAGTGGTTAGGGGGTTACATAGGGGAAAGTGATGAGAAAGAGTGGCTAGGGGGTTACATAGGGAAAGTGATGAGAAAGAGTGGTTAGGGGGTTACATAGGGGAAAGTGATGAGAAAGAGTGGCTAGGGGGTTACATAGGGAAAGTGATGAGAAAGAGTGGTTAGTGGGTTACATAGGGGAAAGTGATGAGAAAGAGTGGTTAGTGGATTACATAGGGGAAAGTGATGAGAAAGAGTGGTTAGGGGGTTACATAGGGGAAAGTGATGTGAAAGAGTGGTTAGTGGGTTACATAGGGGAAAGTGATGAGAAAGAGTGGTTAGGTGTTTACATAGGGGAAAGTGATGAGAAAGAGTGGCTAGGTGTTACATAGGGGAAAGTGATGAGAAAGAGTGGCTAGGGGGTTACATAGGGAAAGTGATGAGAAAGAGTGGTTAGTGGGTTACATAGGGGAAAGTGATGAGAAAGAGTGGTTAGGGGGTTACATAGGGGAAAGTGATGAGCAAGAGTGGTTAGGGGGTTACATAGGGGAAAGTGATGAGAAAGTGTGGTTAGGGAATTACATAGGGAAAGTGATGAGAAAGAGTGGTTAGGGGGTTACATAGGGGAAAGTGATGAGCAAGAGTGGTTAGGGGGTTACATAGGGGAAAGTGATGAGAAAGAGTGGTTAGGGAATTACATAGGGGAAAGTGATGAGAAAGAGTGGCTAGGGGGTTACATAGGGGAAAGTGACGAGCAAGAGTGGTTAGGGGGTTACATAGGGAAAGTGATGAGAAAGAGTGGTTAGTGGGTTACATAGGGGAAAGTGATGAGAAAGAGTGGTTAGGGGGTTACATAGGGGAAAGTGATGAGCAAGAGTGGTTAGGGGGTTACATAGGGGAAAGTGATGAGAAAGTGTGGTTAGGGAATTACATAGGGAAAGTGATGAGAAAGAGTGGTTAGGGGGTTACATAGGGGAAAGTGATGAGCAAGAGTGGTTAGGGGGTTACATAGGGGAAAGTGATGAGAAAGAGTGGTTAGGGAATTACATAGGGGAAAGTGATGAGAAAGAGTGGTTAGGGGGTTACATAGGGGAAAGTGACGAGCAAGAGTGGTTAGGGGGTTACATAGGGGAAAGTGATGAGAAAGTGTAGTTAGGGAATTACATAGGGAAAGTGATGAGAAAGTGTGGTTAGGGGGTTACATAGGGGAAAGTGATGAGAAAGAGTGGTTAGGTGGTTACATAGGGGAAAGTGATGAGAAAGAGTGGTTAGGGGATTACATAGGGGAAAGTGATGAGAAAGAGTGGTTAGGGAATTACATAGGGGAAAGTGATGAGCAAGAGTGGTTAGGGGGTTACATAGGGGAAAGTGATGAGAAAGAGTGGTTAGGGAATTATATAGAGAAAGTAATGAGAAAGAGTGGTTGGGGGGTTACATAGGGAAAGTGATGAGAAAGAGTGGTTAGGGGGTTACATAGGGAAAGTGATGAGAAAGAGTGGTGAGGGGGTTACATAGGGGAAAGTAATGAGAAAGAGTGGTTAGGGGATTACATAGGGGAAAGTGATGAGAAAGAGAGGTTAGGGGATTACATAGGGGAAAGTGATGAGAAAGAGTGGTTAGGGGGTTACATAGGGGAAAGTGATGAGAAAGAGTGGTTAGGGGGTAACATAGGGGAAAGTGATGAGGAAGAGTGGTTAGGGGATTACATAGGGGAAAGTGATGAGAAAGAGTGGTTAATGGGCTACATAGGGGAAAGTGATGAGAAAGAGTGGTTTGGGGGTTACATAGGGAAAGTGATGAGAAAGAGTGGTTAGGGGGTAACATAGGGGAAAGTGATGAGAAAAAGTGGTTAGGGGGTTACATAGGGGAAAGTGATGTGAAAGAGTGGTTAGGGTGTTACATAGGGGAAAGTGATGTGAAAGAGTGGTTAGGGGATTACATAGGGAAAGTGATAAGAAAGAGTGGTTAGGGGGTAACATAGGGGAAATTGATGAAAAAGAGTGGTTAGTGGGTTAGATAGGGGAAAGTGATGAGAAAGAGTGGTTAGGGGTTTACATAGGGGAAAGTGATGTGAAAGAGTGGTTAGGGTGTTACATAGGGGAAAGTGATGTGAAAGAGTGGTTAGGGGGTTACATAGGGGAAAGTGATGAGAAAGAGTGGCTAGGGGGTTACATAGGGGAAAGTGATGTGAAAGAGTGGTTAGGGTGTTACATAGGGGAAAGTGATGTGAAAGAGTGGTTAGGGGGTTACATAAAAGAAAGTGATAAGAAAGAGTGGTTAGGGGGTTACATAGGGGAAAGTGATGAGCAAGAGTGGTTGGGGGGGTTACATAGGGAAAGTGATGAGAATGAGTGGTTAGGGGTTACATAGGGAAAGTGATGAGAAAGAGCGGTTAGGGGATTACATAGGGGAAAGTGATGAGAAAGAGTGGTTAGGGGATTACATAGGGGAAAGTGATGAGAAAGAGTGGTTAGGGGGTAACATAGGGGAAAGTGATGAGGAAGAGTGGTTAGGGGATTACATAGGGGAAAGTGATGAGAAAGAGTGGCTAGGGGGTTACATAGGGAAAGTGATGAGAAAGAGTGGTTAGGGGGTTACATAGGGGAAAGTGATGAGAAAGAGTGGCTAGGGGGTTACATAGGGAAAGTGATGAGAAAGAGTGGTTAGTGGGTTACATAGGGGAAAGTGATGAGAAAGAGTGGTTAGTGGATTACATAGGGGAAAGTGATGAGAAAGAGTGGTTAGGGGGTTACATAGGGGAAAGTGATGAGAAAGAGTGGTTAGGGAATTATATAGAGAAAGTAATGAGAAAGAGTGGTTGGGGGGTTACATAGGGAAAGTGATGAGAAAGAGTGGTTAGGGGGTTACATAGGGAAAGTGATGAGAAAGAGTGGTGAGGGGGTTACATAGGGGAAAGTAATGAGAAAGAGTGGTTAGGGGATTACATAGGGGAAAGTGATGAGAAAGAGAGGTTAGGGGATTACATAGGGAAAGTGATGAGAAAAGAGTGGTTGAGAGGTTACATAGGGGAAAGTGATGAGAAAGAGTGGTTAGGGGGAGGTAACATAGGAAAGTGATGAGGAAGAGTGGTTAGGGGATTACATAGGGGAAAGTGATGAAAGAGTGGTTAATGGGCTACATAGGGGAAAGTGATGAGAAAAGAGTGGTTTGGGGGTTACATAGGGAAAGTGATGAAAAAGAGTGGTTAGGGTGTAACATGGAAAGTGATGAGAAAAAGTGGTTAGGGGGTTACATAGGGGGAAAGTGATGTGAAAGAGTGGTTAGGGTGTTACATAGGGAAAGTGATGTGAAAGAGTGGTTAAGGGATTACATAGGGAAAGTGATAAGAAAAGAGTGGTTAGGGGGTAACATAGGGGGAAATTGATGAAAAAGAGTGGTTAGTGGGTTAGATAGGGGAAAGTGATGAGAAAGAGTGGTTAGGGGTTTACATAGGGAAAGTGATGTGAAAGAGTGGTTAGGGTGTTACATGAAAGTGATGTGTGAAAGAGTGGTTAGGGGGTTACATAGGGGAAAGTGATGAAAAAGTGGCTAGGGGGTTACATAGGGGAAAGTGATGTGAAAGAGTGGTTAGGGTGTTACATAGGGGGAAAGTGATGTGAAAGAGTGGTTAGGGGGTTACATAAAAGAAAGTGATAAGAAAAGAGTGGTTAGGGGGTTACATAGGGAAAAGTGATGAGCAAGAGTGGTTGGGGGGGTTACATAGGGAAAGTGATGAGAATGAGTGGTTAGGGGTTACATAGGGGAAAGTGATGAGAAAAGAGCGGTTAGGGGATTACATAGGGGAAAGTGATGAGAAAGAGTGGTTGAGGATTACATAGGGGAAAGTGATGAGAAAGTGGTTAGGGGGTAACATAGGGGAAAGTGATGAGAAGAAGTGGTTAGGGGATTACATAGGGGAAAGTGATGAGAAAGAGTGGTTAGGGGGTTACATAGGGGAAAGTGATGAGAAAGAGTGGTTTGGGGGTTACATAGGGAAAGTGATGAGAAAGAGTGGTTAGTGGGTAACATAGGGGAAAGTTATGAGCAAGAGTGGTTAGGGGGTTACATAGGGGAAAGTGATGAGAAAAGAGTAGTTAGGGGGTAACATAGGGGAAAGTGATGAGGAAGAGTGGTTGGGGGATTACATAGGGGAAAGTGATGAGAAAGAGTGGTTAATGGGCTACATAGGGGAAAGTGATGAAAAGTGGTTTGGGGGTTACATAGGGAGAAAGTGATGAAGAAGAGTGGTTAGGGTGTAACATGAGAAAGTGAGAAAAAGTGGTTAGGGGGTTACATAGAAGGCGGTGTGAAAGAGTGGTTAGGGTGTTACATGAGAAAGTGATGTGAAAGAGTGGTTAGGGGATTACATAGGGAAAGTGATAAGAAAGGTTAGGGGGTAACATAGGGGAAATTGATGAAAAAGAGTGGTTAGTGGGTTAGATAGGGAAAGTGATGAGAAAATGTGGGGGTTTACATAGGGGAAAGTGATGTGAAAGAGTGGTTAGGGAGGTGTTACATGGGGGAAAGTGATGTGAAAGAGTGGTTAGGGGGTTACATAGGGAAAGTGATGAGAAAGAGTGGCTAGGGGGTTACATAGGGGAAAGTGATGTGAAAGAGTGGTTAGGGTGTTACATAGGGGAAAGTGATGTGAAAGAGTGGTTAGGGGGTTACATAAAAGAAAGTGATAAGAAAGAGTGGTTAGGGGGTTACATAGGGGAAAGTGATGAGCAAGAGTGGTTGGGGGGGTTACATAGGGAAAGTGATGAGAATGAGTGGTTAGGGGTTACATAGGGAAAGTGATGAGAAAGAGCGGTTAGGGGATTACATAGGGGAAAGTGATGAGAAAGAGTGGTTAGGGGATTACATAGGGGAAAGTGATGAGAAAGAGTGGTTAGGGGGTAACATAGGGGAAAGTGATGAGGAAGAGTGGTTAGGGGATTACATAGGGGAAAGTGATGAGAAAGAGTGGTTAGGGGGTTACATAGGGGAAAGTGATGAGAAAGAGTGGTTTGGGGGTTACATAGGGAAAGTGATGAGAAAGAGTGGTTAGTGGGTAACATAGGGGAAAGTTATGAGCAAGAGTGGTTAGGGGGTTACATAGGGGAAAGTGATGTGAAAGAGTGGTTAGGGTGTTACATAGGGGAAAGTGATGTGAAAGAGTGGTTTGGGGTTTACATAGGGGAAAGTGACGAGAAAGAGTGGTTAGGGGGTTACATAGGGGAAAGTGATGTGAAAGAGTGGTTAGGGGGTTACATGGGGGAAAGTGATCTGATAGAGTGGTTAGGGAGTTACATAGGGGAAAGTGATGAGAAAGAGTGGTTAAATATAGGAAATGTCAGAAGAAAGGTGATAGACGGGTAAGGATACCGAAGATGAGGTTTGCGTAGATAGGAAGAGTGTTTGAGAGAATGGGTGCGAGTTAGTGTATTAGGCGGTGTCTATTGACCTTACATTTAAACTCCTAGATATTGTAGCTGTCGGGTAAGCAATTATCCGGAAGGGAATTCCACAGGCATGAAGTGCGTGAAAAGAAGCTGTTGGAGTAGAAATTGCGGTGACATGTTATCTGTTTCACTGTAAAAGGGTGGGACCTAGTTGCTAATCTTATTAGGGAAACAAAAATAAATATATTGTGTACTAAGAAATTCATTGCAGACTAAAAATCTATTAGGAATTTGCGACTCAAAATATAATTTTTTGAGATATCTTCAATTAAGTGGACTCTATTCTAAATATAACTGATCCTATGCAATTTCCCCTTATAGAATTTGTGTCAATATTTTACACAGTTTGAAACATTCATCACCTCAAATATAGTAAACGGACACAAAAACGTCACAACAATAGCAGAAGAGTGGCATATAAATTTCATATAATTGTAATAATAATAGCATAAAATCTTCATAAGAATATCATTTCGCAAAAAGTTTATAAGAATATCTTAAGAACTGCATGAAAATGCCATAAAAATATCATAAAGTTGTAATGGCATACATATTTCGTAAGATGTTATAAAACTGTGATAAAATCGCATAAAATCTTGATAATGTCATAAAAACGTTATGAAAATATCATAAGAAAGTAATAAGACCGTAATAAAATGTCATATAATTGCAATGGCTTAAAGGAGTTGCATGAAGATATCAAGAATCCCATAAAAATATTAAAAGAATGCCATAAAGACGTCTTGAGAATTGTATAAAATGTCATAGAATTGTAATGAGAATGACAGAGAATATCTTACGAGAATGTTATATAAACGTCATAAAAATGCCATAGAATTGTAATAGGAATGTCATAAAATGTCATAAAAATGTATTATATCAACGGGAATGGTATGATATGTATCATTATCCGTTTCTATTTATAATCCATTCATTTCTTGCATATAATTTACTGAAGCTCACTTAGATGCATCTTCTTCCTTTATGAGCCGTGTCTCTTCAGGACGTAGGCAAACATAAATATCCACATCTTCCTGTCCCTTAGCTCTTAATACCTTTGTAGCTTGTTATTTCTCCCAAGCTCTGTTATGCCATCCATTTGCTTAAGCATGTATTTTCAACTGTCATTCTTTTACGCTATCCGTCTTGTGAGTATTAAATTCTCCAAGCTCTCCTTCCTCATTATGTGTCCCAGAAACTTCAGCTGTCTCTCTCTGATGTTGAATATGTTTCTTTTTTGTTTCCATTCTCTCCAAAACCTTGTAACTGTATTATAACGCAACTTTTTGTCGTGTAATGTGCAACTGGCTAGCTCTGTAGATTATTACTACCCAGTAGTGAGTTCGTTCGTCAATGTGTACCTCACAAGTGTGGCCTTCTGCAAAAACTAAGCTATACTCCGTAGATAACTACTGAATCATTGTTATGAACGCCTGTGTTCTTGTAATTATCCTTCCTCTGACATTTTCTTGAGAACAGAAGCAAATTTCGTTTCATCAGCAATTTATATTCAGTCATTTCTTTCAATAAAATAATGTATCTTTCTATGTGTTGTCTTTCATAAGAACGTGAGTGATCATGGCTCTCCACATCCTTTGCAGCTCTTAGTCAGACTAGTCTCTTTGCTATCCCTCTTAACTCTTGTTTTGCCAAACGTTTACCCAAGCTCGTTAGGTAGGTTATTCGCTGCTTTCCGTTGTTTCTTTTGCCTTCAATATATCCTGTGTGTGTTGCATTTTCTAAACCGTCTTTCTTTATTACGTGTCCTAAACATTTTAACTGTGTCTTTCTGATACTAAATAGAAGTGTGTATTATTTCCATTATCCATCGCTATTCACATGTTCAATCCAAGCTCTTCTCGGGATCATTCTGTAGAACTATATTTTTGTTGCTGCATGTCTTTAGTTCATCATTTCCGAGCATTCACTACTATATAAGAAGTAATTCACATATTCATACGTAAGTGTAACTCTGACTACGTAGGTAGAACAGATCTAAGTTTGGAAGCAAGAATCAATCATCACATAGAAGTCGATATTTGTTGGACAATTTCCATATGTGCGTTAACACAACTGGTTCTGCGCTAGCTAAACATTTATTATAGAAGCATCAATGTGTCCGGTTTTATAACCAGAAAATGCTTTCAGTACTGAGGAACTCGAAATTTCATTTGAAGGTGTTGGGATATATCTATATTAAGTCTATCAGCTATCGCTGTGTACGTGAAAGGAGAGATTGTTAGGTTTAAATCCAACTGACTTTTAATTGTTATATATTTATTATGTAACATCTGGTTTTGAGTGGTTATTTCACTGATTGTACATATATTTTGTCCTCGATTAAGCTCCAAATGAAAGAGGTTCGATAAACCAGTTAAGCTGTTTTTTGTTGTTTTGTATTTCAATATTACCACTTTATGGTTATGTAATATTTTTGGATGGGCGTTGTGGTGCAGTGGATATCGGCTCGGAACGAGAAATCGGGGAGACGAGTTCGAATTCCAGTTGAATTCGTTGCATTCACTTACGCACAAATACTAATGGGAAAGGTATGAATGAGTTAAATAGCAGGACAGCTTGGGTTCTATGGCTTTGGTTGGCAACTAGCCTAGCGCGGGATAATAATGGCAACATTCTACGGGAAAATCTTCTGCTCAATCAGTTATGTCTCTTTCGAGACGTGATCGCCCAAGCGTGTATCACGTATGGTACTCAACTGACTGACTGAACCTTTTTACCCTTTTTTGTTTTTGTTTGAATTTCTGTGACGAGTAGCTATCTTTATTTATATTATAGAATAATACCCTAGTGTATTGGTTCATAAACTTAGTGTCATAATAACTGTGAGTTCAATCCTTAGGCTAGGCGGTGCTTATTTGTCCTCAGTGAAAACGGGGCTATTCATATGAATTCTAGTCATCAGCAAAAGTTTATAATTTTAACGAATAAAATTGTTTTCAAAGAGTGACTTCTTATTTTCTGTATTATTTAAGAAATACTCAAAACTTTTACGAAAAATGACCATTTGAATAAAGATTAATCCGTAAAGATATATTTCTCTGTTGTTTTCAAAACTAAACGTTCTTCATTAGCGATATACCAAGTGTAGCGTAGATGTAGCACAAGTCTGTCGGTATGGAGCATTCAGTAAGGATCATACACACTATTTAGTCCTAAGAAGTTTGCTAACAATTAAACCACGTCGAAGTGCGTATTCGAGTATATCAATTGAACACGTGTATAACCAAGGATCTACGCAGACACTGACCACTTCGACATCAAAGCAGGAGTCCTCCAAGGTGACACCCATGCTCCTTGAGGATTAACTAAAACCCTACAGTCTAAGCTTCATGGAAAATGTTGAGAGCTATAATTAACATCTCTTGGAGACCAAATCCAACTAAATCACAACCCTATGGAAACAACCCTGATATTTCTACAATCTACAATCTTACGCGAACGCAGAGTACGTTGTGCAGAAGACTGCTAGCGAACAAAACAAGAACTCCCGAGTGATCGATTGTTCTAGATACCTAGCCACAGATCAAGACGACTTGGTTACCCTGCAGCTACCAACACTGACCATCTATGCTCTGACGCGGAATGCCTTCCTAATGGCCTTCCTTAGCGGTTATTGGTATAAAAAGAGAAATCGGCGATCCGAGTTCAAATATCAGTCTATCCTGCCGACTTTAATTTCTCAATTGAAAAAAGCATGAATCCAGATAACAGCTACCAGTTAAATCGCAGGTCAAAGTGTAATCTCTAGCCTTGAGTGTCTACCAAAATAGTACTCTACTCGGCGTTGTGGCGTGATGGATATCGGCTCTAAATGAGAAATCGGACAGCCGAGTTCGAATTCCAGTTGAATTTGTTGCCTTCACTTACGCGCAAATACACTTGGGAAAGGTATTAAACCATCTCGTCTCCCCCCACTTCTGGGTTGATTAGGACAGATTAGGTTTTATAGCCTTGGTTGGCAACCAGTCTACCGCATAAAGTAATGCCAACCTACGATGGGAAAATCTGCCTAGTCAGTCATGTCTCTTTCGAGACATGATCGTCCAAGCGTCTATAACGTGCAGCAATTAACCAACTCTTAATTCAAAACTGTGACGAAAACAACGGGAAACCATTCCCAGCAACATCAACAATTCTCATATTGTTTGATATGTCGTAGGGAGCCATGATTGCTGATTTCTGAAGAGACATGGCATTAAAAACATGACATGGTAAGATGTAATCAACTAATCCAAAAATAGTCGTCTATGTAAATGAAAAAAAAAAAACAAAACAAAACAATGAAGAACAAATACACTATCCGCTATCAAAAGCACATTTTGCTTTCACTTTCGTACTTCGTTTATTTTGCATACATTTCTCATGAATTTAATCCTTAATAATCAACCTCAATAGTTAAATAGATTTATCAGTCTTCGGATCTTTGCTTCTGTCTGTCTGTCTCCCAACATTGTATTTATTCAGCTTAATTGGAAACCTCTGGAGAAGGGCGGTGCCCAAATCCTTATAAACTGTCCCTTGATGTGACGGCCTGAACATTAGCGTGAGCATAAAATGCTTGATATAGTATATCTTGAATATTTAGGGATCAACAAGGAGTCGGCTGATTCTGGGAGGCAGTTTTCCGCAAAGGGAATCGGTAGTATTAAAATGATTTGCGTAGGCGAGACATCGCTCTGTTCTTGGGTTCAGATGATGGAAACAAGTAGGACGTTGCTGCGTGACTTGAAGACGACTTTCGTATTTTATCATTTCTATATATAGCCGTTTGTCTGTTTGTCTGTCTGGCCACATATATATCTGTAATTTTTGGAGGTTTCTTTCCTTCTTAATACATTCTTCTTATTTTCTTTCTCTTCAGTTTTATTTCCCAATCTTTATCTAATAGTTTTCCGGTTTTGCTGATTACTCATATCTTTCGTTGTTTATCTTTTAACGTTGATCTCATTTTTGTCTTGTTCATCTTTCTTTCTTTCTTTCTTTCTTTCTTTTCCAGTCTTTCTTTCTTTTTTTCTTTCTTTCTTTCTTTCTTTCTTTTCCAGTCTTTCGGTCTTTCTTTCTTTCTTTTCCAGTCTTTCGGTCTTTCTTTCTTTCTTTCTTTCTTTCTTTCGTTTCCAGTCTTTCTTTCTTTCTTTCTTTTCCAGTCTTTCGGTCTTTCTTTCTTTCTTTCTTTCTTTCTTTCTTTCTTTCTTTCTTTCTTTCAATTTTACTCTGCTGTCTTATTTCTTCCTTTCTCTGCTTTTCTTTCTTTTATTTTTTATTCGATATTTCTTGTCTTTCTTTCTTCATTTTTTATTTTTCCTTGACTCTTGTTTTTCCTCTAGCTCTTCTTTTATTGTTCTATTTATCTTTCTTTCTCTCTCTCTTTCTTTCTTTCTTTCTTTCTTTTCAGTCTTTCTTTCTTTCTTTCTTTCTTTCTTTCTTTTCCAGTCTTTCTTTCTTTCTTTCTTTCTTTCTTTCTTTCTTTCTTTCTTTCTTTCTTTCTTTCTTTCTTTCTTTCAGTTTCTTTCTTTCTTTCTTTCTTTCTTTCTTTCTTTCTTTCTTTCTTTCAGTTTCTTTCTTTCTTTCTTTCTTTCTTTCTTTCTTTCTTTCTTTCTTTCTTTCTTTCTTTCTTTCTTTCTTTCTTTCTTTCTTTCTTTCTTTCTTTCTTATTGTCTCTTGCACGTTTTTCTTCTTTTATTATTTCTATCTTTCTTTCTTTTCTTGTCCTTTCTTATCTAAAAATACAAACACCAAAATCAAATTTTTACTATATTACTTGAAAATCGAAACTAAAAACAAACTTAACAAAATATATACACTATATACAACGGAGATAATATTATAAAATTTAAATAAAGAATATACTTCAAACTAAAAAATAAGATAACCAACTTTCGACTGAAAAAAAGATTAAATAAATAAATAAATAAATTACAAATTGAATGAATATGCAAGTAACCACAGTTAAGTAAAGTTAATAATAATACACAGCATATAATAACTGCATAAATACAAAATACCTTAAGTAATTAAAAATAAATAATAAGTGAACAAACGACTTTATACAGTAGCTATTTCTTTTACTGAACATCATTTAGAATGAATTAAAATATAATAGTTCCCACTATTTAAAAAAAAATAACCTGAAGCAAGGCACCGCCACTAGTGTGCAGGGGGTTACGACGAGAAAAAAGGACTGGGTACGAGATGTATTGAGGAAAGGATAAAAGATGAGCGGAATTCTAGAAGAATGGGTACAGGGGGTATTGAAAAAAGGATGAGAGATGAAAGGGATTAAAAAAAACTGGGTACAGGGAGTATTAAAGAAAGGATAAAAATGAACGCTATTCAAGAAGACTGGGTACAGGGGTATTGTAGAAAGAATAAAAGGCGAATGTGATTTAAGAAGACTGGGTACAGAGGTATTGAAAACGGATAAAAGGTGAACGAGAATCAAGAAAACTTGGTACAGGGTATTGAAAAAAGAATAAAGGATGAACGGATTTCAAGAAGCCTGAGTACAGGAATATTGAAGAATTAATGAAATGTAAACTGGATTCAAGAATATAGAAAATAGTAATTGATGTTACATTTAATTTTTTGGAAATTGTAGCTCTCTGGGAAGCAAGTAAACGGAAATTTGAATTTCATAGTTGTGTTGTAATATCCTGATATGACAACAGAAAACAACATTGAGTGAAATTAACAATAACGATACTGTAATTGAATGATACAATGCTGATAGCAGACACGAAAAGAAAACTACAAAACCTCCTAAAAAAGGTAGCTGAAGAAAGTCAGAAGAAAAGACGACAAATAAACTACAAGAAAACCGAATGCATGGTCACCAGCAGGCAGAAGAAGCTAAAATGCAATTTACATGTGGCGGATACTAAAATCAAGCAGGTACAAAAATATAAATACCTAGAAAGTGTTCTAACAGAAGACGGAAAGTGTGACACTGAAATCGAAAGGCGAATTGACGTGGCAAATGGTGCATTCCAGAAGCTGAGTAGAGTATTCAGAGACAGAAATAAGTACTGGATTGCTATGTGATGTCTGTTCTTCAGAATGGCAGTGAAGTCTGGACAATATCATCAAAAATGAAAAAAAAAAAAACTTGAAGCAACTGAAACGTGTTTCTGCAGAAGGATACTGCGGATATCATGGATCGAGCATGTGAGCAATGATGAGATTTTGGAAATGATGGAAACAAAAAGGAAATTAATACTGAGCATCAGGAAGAGACAGCTAAAGTTCCTGGGACATGTAATGAGGAAGGAGAGCTTGGAGAAAATGATACTGACAGGTCAGATAGAGGGAAAGTGAGACAGGGAAAAGCAACGGGTAACATACTTGACGGGCTTAAGCAGGTGGATGGCAGAGCGAGATTTGGGTTGGGGTAACAGGAGAAAGCGTGCTTAGAGTAAACAGGGATAGAGAGATGTGGAGGACCATGATCGCCTACGTCCTAAAGGGACATGGCACATAGAAGAAGAAGAAGAAGAAGAAGTGGAGAGGGAAATAATATTAATAATGCAGAGTTCTAAATGTTAATTATAATTAGTTTGAATAAACGCGCTTTCTGAAAATCTAGCAAAATAATAGTCGTGGTTATATGATATTATTATTATTAGTTGTTATTCTTAAGTTTTACTTTAATTTAATTTCTGCTAACGTAATCATCAGTGCTGTTGTTCAATTCCATTGAGTTATTTGTCTATATTTCTGAGATGAGGAAGTATTTACACTATTTACATTATTCGGATTGTAGTCCTTATCTTTGTTGCCATTTGTACGATATTTCGGCCGTTGTAAGCCCCAGCTTTCCTCATGTGCTAGGAATTTCGAATCGAACCCTTTTTTACAATCACTGGGGTATATCAGTCTCATTTCTTGCGTGAAGAGTTGTGAGTTCAATACCAGGCTACAACAGTGGTGAGCAAGTAACTTAGAGAGTCCGGTTAGGGGAAAATAACTCATGACTATCAAAAGAGGCTTCACGCAAGGAATAAGAATGATATACCCCACTGTTTGTAATAAAGGTTTGGCTCGAAATTCCTAGCACCTAAAGAAGGCCGGTGCGTACAACGGCCGAAACGTCATACAAATGGCAACAAAGATAAGGGCAATAGTCCGAATAATGTAAACAGTGTCCATTGAGTTAGTTTCCTTAATCAAGTCATCTTGTCTTACTCCAGGACCGTGTTATAAGATAGTTAAGCATAGATGCGTGTATCAATTCTATTTATTCAACTTTTTATTTAAGTCGATGTTTTCATTCAAGACATTTTCCCGGTATAAGGTAATCAAGACCCACTCATTTTTTTTAAATAAATATAAATAAGTACAAGTTTAGAGAAGTAGTAGCGGTAGGGGGTTACAGTCGAAATGAATGACGTGTATGATATGAATGGAAAGGAAGTAAATCATTACAGTTTCTGGTTCTATTAGTTAGCAAAAGCGCGACATTGGAACCCGAAGGTGCATTGAAATAGCGACGAATGCCTTCCAAAAACTAACTAAAGAAACAGAAAATCTCATTAGAAACAAAGATCTAAGTGCCGAACTTTTACGTAATATCCTCGTAAAGTCCTCCTCTATAGCCGTAAATGTTGGACAATCTCCTCGCAGATGAAAAAGGAACATGAAACAATATAAATGCGGTTCTATAGAAAAATATCGATAAAACCATGGACTGGACATATGAGCAACAGCGAAGTTTTAGGGAAAATGGAAACAAAAACGACACTAATTAAATAAAAGTAACATTTTGATTATTCTACGCTTAATTCCGTAGACAAAGATTATATTTTGTAAAATTGTTCACAAGTATACTTCTTTCGAAGAACACCCCAAAAGCTTAGTATAAGCCGGTAGTATGGTGGAGAACGGTGGAAAAAGCGTCCCCGACTAAGGAATAGGCGAGCTGGTTTAGTTACATTAATTTACGTGCAAATACACTTCGGAAAGGAATGGTGATTTTCTAAGCATAGCTTAGATGTATCAGTCAGTCAGTCATTTAAGTGCCATACGTGATACACACTTGGGCGATTATGACTGACTGAGCGGAAGATTGTCCCGCAGTAGGTTGCCATTGCTTTCTCCGGTAGACTGGTTGCCGTCCTAGGCTGTTGAACCTAATCTGTCCTGTTATTTAACTCCTAACTGGAGGGAAGATGCGGATTAACTTCCCAAGGGTGCTTGCGCGCAGGTGAATGCAAAACATTCAACTGGAAGTCGAACTCAGCTCCTCGATTTTTCATTCCAAGCCGATATCCACTGCACCACAACAGGGCCGAAAGAATATGATGAATCTAGTGAGGATCGAACTCACTACTCAGTCGTAATTGTTCAAGTGATACAAGCTTACTTAACGTAAAAAAAAACACAGTTGAAATAAGGAAAGCGGGCTTGGAAATTTTATACTCACGGGGTAGATTAAAGGCAAGAGAAAGAGAGGAAACAACGCATAACCTACTTGGAGAACTAGTGTAAATAATTGAATGAACAGGATTTAGGAGTGATAACAAAAAGGCAAAAATTATTAAGAGCTACAAAAGATAGGAAATTGTAGAGAACCATGATCGCCAACGTCCTTAAGGAACAGGTTACGTAAAAAAAAAAAAAAAAGAAGAGTCAACCAATTGAGTTACCAAACTATTAATAAATGCAGTTTGAAATGGGGGTGGCTAGTGTCGATTAAGTTGACGAATACACACAAGTTTACAAAACTTGTAAAAATCAAGACCAGGAATATCATTTATGTTAGAATTGGTGAGATATAATGAGTTTATTTCCACTCGTTCAGTTAATTGACCACAAAAGGATATAGTGCAGACAAACCTCTAGGAAAGCTGTGACGTCACAGGTCATTTGTCAAATAAAAATTTTGTATATTGTTTAGGAGTTGATGTTAATGTTTCGTCTCTCTGGTATAGAGCAATATTTTAATTAAAATAGTCGCACTTGATTCTACGAATTGGCATGGGGAACTGGTGCAATTATTATGAAATCATTTCCCTTTGAAGCAAATAACATAATTATTGGCCTGTTTGTCAAGTGATGAATTCAAGTGAATCGCCGCGTATTAATTCAAAACCTTTGTCGGCATTTTGCTACCGTAAAAAAATCCTCGGAAAGTAGAAGAAAGGGAAGAGAAGGCGCCAGTTACTTAGCACTTTGCTCCGTGACCAGTTTTCATTTTAAAATATTTACTTGCATCCTTCTACATTTCACTGCTTCGTTGCTAGTATAACAACTCAGAGAAATGTCGTGAGAGACATTTTTTTCTCTCCGGAATCGATCTTACATATTTATACGTCTACCATTCATCCATGCTGTCAAATATGGTTCGGTACTCATTAAGCACCTTGATAAGATCCAAAGAAAAATCAGCAATATTATTGATCTTGATCTGGTAGTTATTCTTTAATCACTTACCAACCGCCATAAGGTTGCCTCTCTGTGTGTCTTTTTTTTATATATACTTTTATGGCAATTGTTCGAAGGGATTCTTCGCTTTGGTACCTAGACGTTTTAATTTAAACTCAGCACTAGACTGATGTAAGGATCTCGACAATTTACAGTTGAGCCGGCTAGGTGTAGGCGTGAGTTCTATGCTAACAGTTTCTTTTCTTGCATTTTTGCTTGTGGAATTCCCTTCAGGCCCTATGCTTTCCAGTTAATTTCAATCTGCAAAAAATTAAATGCAATGTCAATCAACTATTCTCCTGATTACTCTTTTCTCTTTCTTTTCATAATTAATGCTCCTGTTTCTAATTCTTCCGCACGCTGTAACCTCTCTGCGTCTTAGTGGCTTTACTGCCTTGCACTAATAATAGTAATATTGATTATTATAGAGTGTCCATAAAGTCAATCTGTAAAAAATGTTATAAAGTTTAATGTACCTAGATTTAAGCATAGTTATTGAATAGTTCTTTATCACACAATTTGAAACAATTTTTAGAGAAGTAAAAAAATGACCTGAAAAATTGTATAACCCCTTGTATTGCTAATGATAGAGGACATGTGGAAATTTAAATAAAATTTTAATAAAACTTTAAAAATATAGATTTACTTCTTTCTAATCCTTTTTACAAATTATTTCTATCGCAAACACAAATAAAGTTTAAAATTTTTTAAAGTGCACACGAACTTCATGGACACCCTATATATTAGTCATCCACATAAAAGCCTGCTTCGCTATATCACAGCTCATCAGTGTAGCTAGACACATCCACTTACTTCTGGCCGGGATCGAAACTCGACCGATTTGGTGTCACTCGGAGTCGCTACCCTCCTAATCCATAAGCGCATGGAATCAGAGAAGGGAAATTTTAATGTGTTGTATATAAGCAGTGTATACACACGCCAGTCACTGAAAAAACTATATATATATATATATATATATATATATATATATATTCGTTAATTTCCGTAACATGTTTACATTTGTTGACATTACGATACATTTCAGAGCAGATATGGTTGTTGCGATGAATCGAAAATTGTGTTATATAGGCTTGATTTTCGATGATATTGTCCAGCATTCACTGCCGTATTGAAGAACTGACATCACGTAGCAGTCTAGCACTCTTTTCTTAGTTTCTATTGAGATTTTCCTGTGTGTTAGTATTTTGCTTATCTTCTGGAACGCGTCCTTTGCCATGCCAATTCGCCTTCGGATCTCCGTGTCGGACTTTCCATCTTCCATCTTCAACTTTCTTTAATAACCACGTCTCGTGTACCTTCTACGTTGCTGATGTTAAGTTATCATCTGTAGCACATTTTCAGTCAAATGCCTCGTAAACTGACAAGATAGCATGTCACTTTGTTGTAACTGCTGAAACATTCCCGAAGCATCGGTATGTTTTTTGGGGTGGGTGTATCAAAAGCATTTCTTTATTTTGTTTTAACTAGTAAGTTTAAGGGTACCTCAACGTGATATAATGGTTAGCAAGATCGTCTCGTTAGAATCATTATAATTAAGTAGTGAGTTCGATCCTCCCTGGGTACCCTCTACTTTCGGCCGTGTGTCAGGTCTAAGCTACGCTTAGAAAATCACCTTCCTCCAGGTTTGGCGGTTGGTCGCATGGCTAACAACCCTGCCCTATAAAAACAGTTTGTTACGGAAGCAGCAAAAACGCTGCCCTCCACACCATTGGGTGTAACGGAAAAGTTTTTAGTATGTTTAAGTATTAAGAAACAGAAAATACACATGAACGATTAAAATCAACGATGGACGATAGCGCCGCCACCGCGGGGCCATGAACGCTACCACTAACTTAATTTTGGATAACAATCTTTTTAGCTGCAACAACTTTAATAAACGCTACTGGAGCTGGAATTACAAGAAAGGGTCGTTTGGAAACAAAGAAATGAATACTGAACATCTGTCTAAAACTTTTAGTGTTAAGTTGTTTTTTTAATATAAACTATCGGCGAACTATTACGGTGTTAGTGGATGCGTGTGTTCTGAAGACGTTTGACTTATGACATCATCGATTGTTGCCAGTCTTGCATTGCACAGTTTTCGTTGTTTGCACCTCCGGTAAATTTTAGATTCTCTAGTTTTGTCAGCAATATAGGCGTATCTATCAATTAAAAGCTCCTCTTTCTGTCTTGATAAACTCCATAATGACGACTGAAGACCTTAGGAAAAAATTCTAAAAAAAATGGATGAGAACTTTAAGTTGAAAAGACTTAAGGCGTCGGCTAATTGTCCTGTCTGTAAAATGACTGTCGGCGAATTTTTCTGTTCTCACGTAGTTTCCCGTGCCTTTTCTCTAAACATTTTCAAGACAATTGTTCTGATGTGCTTTACTCTCTGATCTCTCAACTTTATGAATTTATGCACAATACTAGATTGGCAGTTAGGTCCCCTCATTTTACATTTGAAATGGTTAGATATAATCGTAAGTTATATGCTAACAGTGTCTTCTCTCGCACTTTCCACAAGGGGAACTCTCTTCTGACTTCATGTTTTCCAGTTAACATTGATCTTCAGAAATTTAAATGCAATATCAATCGTTACTATCTGTCTTCTTAATTACTGTTCTTGTGTCGTTCACGCTCCTTAATCTTTTTTTTTTAAATATTTTTTCACAGTCAATAATCCTTTGAATATTACTGGTTTTATTGTCTTGACAGGGGTAAAATGATTAAAAAATATGATGCAAAAATGTATAAAGTAATTTATTGAGCCGAAAATGTGCATTAATTTCAATATGTTCCACGGTATACTGACGTCCAAGCTCTAACAGCATATCTCTTCCGAAGAAGACGGCTGCTGTAACAATATGGTATATTGAAAACCAATAGCAATACAAATGAAAGCAAATATACTTAAAAAACAAGTTCAAATAACTAAATCCATAATGCATTTAAAAGTTATGTTAAAAGAATGTTTCTGTAGGTTTCTATTTGTTTAAGAATATTAAATCTTGTCATCGTTATTTTGGTAGGCATATAAAATACGTTCTAATGCTAATTTCTGGCTAATGACAACCTATTTGCATTAACTGATTAGATCGTGTGAGAAATATCAAATTTCTTTATCCCCTTATTTATGATATACTTTAATTAATTCAGGAATAATAAACTCCAGCTATTCCGTGTAAACGGGATACGTATTTGCGCTGCTTTACTTTACCCCAGGACTTCGATAATGGCTTGGTAAGGGATTGTACTATTCAGAAAGCAAAAGAAAATAATAATTATAATAGTAGTAGTAGTAGTAGTAGACATATAAACGCTAATAGCGCAGTTATTTGAATAAAAAGACAAAAACGTCAAATATACCTTCTCACAGATATGGCAGTGCCATCAGATAAAAAAAAATATATCCTTTAAAAAATATGAGAAAATTAATGAAACAGGGTGCCCTCCCCCCACAAAAAAACAAAAAAACAAACAAAAAAAGGCAATTTTTGATTTATGATAAAAAAAAAAACATCCACCCGAGCATTGAATACTGCTGTCATATCTGGTCGAGTGCTCCTGTTGTCCACCTAGGGGCCCTTGACAAAATCCATATGTGATCGATCCCGACTTGGCAGCTCAGATACAGTCACTTTCTCACCGGCACAATGTGGCTTCCCTGTGTCACTTTCACAAACTCGAGCTACAAGATTAGCAACTACGTTCCACCATTTTACTGTGACACCAATAAAATGTAAACGAACATTCTACACCATCAGCTTATTTTCTAGCACTTCCCGCCTGTGGAATGCCTTTCCGTTTACTTGCTTCCCCGACAGCTACAATCTCCAAGAATTTAAATGTAAAGTCAATAGTCATTTCCTGTCTCACTAACTTGCTTCCTCTCTCTCATGCTTCTTTCTCTTTCCACACCACTCACATCAGTATTCTCATCCTTCTATTACCCACTTCCTGACACCCCTTATAACCTTTTACTCTTTCTCATAACTTTCTTCTTATGTATCCCCCTGCACACCAGTGGCAGTAAACTGCCTTGCTTGGGGCGATATGATTATAAAAAACTAATATAAAAAGTTATCTATTTTATTATATAAATGAATTAAAAAAATAACTAACACATAACTTTTTAAAATCTTTTGTTTTTGAAGGCAGTCACGAGGTGATTGTTTTCTTTAAGAAAGAATATTTAACTTAAAAACTGAAAAAATACCAAGTAATATTCTTAGAGTTCTTTATTTTGAGTACCACATGTATTTTTGTTCTTGTTTTGTGTCAAGCTGGTAAATTGCTTTTGTTTTTAAATAACTGTAACAAAAATTTCAACAATTAAATAAACTGTACCAAATTTCTTGTTTTCTTTTTTTTTTTTTGTGGAGGGCCCTCTATATAGATATTGAAAAAGGAATTGAGAGAACGTGTCATTTTATGACTACTGTTATGTTCGTAATGGTTAGGTATGATGAGAAAAAAAATAAAGACAAGAACACTATCAAAATCCATGGTAATCTCTGTTTAAGAACTTAATGTGTACTGTGTGGAACTGTTCTTCTACTTAGGAAAGTATTTATGGACATAAAGAAAATATAAACACTGCACATTGTTAAGTATCACTTAACATTTGAATGTATGCGAACTGAGTTCACTTGTACTACTTTGCTTTACCTTAAGTCTTGGGTGATGACTCGGTAAAGGATTGGACAAGGGAAACTCTCTTCTAGTCATAAAGGAAAATAAGATAATAATAATAATAATAGTAGTAGTATCAATAGTGAAATGTATTAGTAGGGAATTGGATTAAATGCGTGCATCTGTGATCAAGGTTCTGTTTGGGACCTGGAAGGAAATGTGTATACAAGAGTATCCAAAGGAAACAATAATAATAATAATAATAATAATAATAATAATAATAATAATAATAATAAACTGTCAAAATATAAAAACCTGGAAATTGAAATAGAAAAAAAACGTGGAAATTGAAAACAAGAATCGTGCCAGTGATAGTGTAATATAACAATCCCGCCCCACCCGAGGAAGCTGAGCAAGCGGGGGCGTTTCCGGTCGTTGAAAGGAACGGATGTTTGTTTGACCTTATTTCCGGCAGAAGCGGAAATGGCTACAAGAGGCAAACAGAACAGGTGTCTCTGAGAATTACGTGGGCGTGCGTGGGCGAGGCAAAATCCGGAAGTACCGGTTTGGAGATTATAAAAGACCTCGACGCACGGATTTCAAGGCACAGAGCAGAGAGACAGAGGCAGACGAGAGAGCCAGACCAGACCAGAGGAGCAACAGACGACCCCCCCGTCAACCCTTAGAAGCGCGCTCTCGCTCTCTGTTCCCTAGGCTACACGGTTCATCGTCATTTAATAAAAATATCACTTGATATATTTTTATATACAGACGTGTTTGTTGTTTATTGATATACAACAATGGTAGGAGCACTTGGAATGATAAAAAATGGAACAAAACAACACATTGAAAGAATCCCTGGAAACCCCAGCTTAAGAGATATACAAAAAATTGTCTTGTTAAGTACAGCCCACACACTAAGGAAAACTTTGTCTATGTAACGCTAGGGATGATAGGGGAGATATAAAAAATATGAAATGGCGCCATAACAACACACCACAACCTGTCTTAGATCTTCCCGCAGAATGGTTGGTAGTGAGACCATAGCAGAAATCGAAATATGATTAAAAATGACAAAATAATAATAATTCGTAATAATGAAAATTTTATTAAAATCAGACAATTATTAGATTTTTGCAATGATTTCCAATTTAATGTGTTTTTCACCGAAAAGAATGAGTTACGTAATATTGCATTTTCCATTGTAAATTTGTAACGATTTGGCTACCCGCTAACTAAAATCAAAACAAAATATTTTGCCAAAATTTCGAACGTTTGAAAAGATTAAAAAATTTTAAAAAAGTAATTTAAAATACTTCGATCTACTCTCTTAATAATGTAAAAAACATTTTGATGGAAAAAGTTCGATTTATTAAGTTTGGGGACTTTTTTCTTCATAGTTTTTTCAGCGATTTATTGAAGGTACCCAATTAAGAGTAAGACGAACCTAATAAGTACCTTGGTGCAAATGAGCGCGAGAGAATTCATCATAAAAAACGAAAGAAATAGTGCAAAAAGAGTACTATAGAATGGTACGACTTATATTAAGAACTGAATTGAATTCTCAGAACAGAATTATGACCATTAACAGCCTTGCCATCCCAATGGTTCAATATAGTTTCAACATCTTGAACTGGACTCTCAATGACACCAAATGAAATAATTCTAAGACAAGTTTACATGCCACGTAAAGAAGGTGTAAGAGGTCTTATTCAGCTAGAATTGTCATATAAGATAAAAACTATTGGCTTACTCACATATATGAAAACAACAAAGGACTTGATTATGCAATTAGAAAACAACACAAAAACAGAAAGAAAAATATTTAATCGTGAAAAAAATGCTGTAAATACAAACACGATGTGCATTTAGTAGATTCTGTAGGAAACCTAAGCAGAACCCAAGAGCCAATTGTTGCAGAAAAAAATATGAAGAAGAAAGCTACTGAACAGTTGAAACAGAGCCTGCAATTCAAACCCCTGTATAGCGAATATTCAGAACATTGTAATGAAGCCGATGTTGATAAAATTTATACTCATCGATAGTTACAAGCAACTGGATTAAAGGCTGACATAGAAGGCCTTATTTTTGTTTCGCAAGACCAGGGTCTTCTCACTAGGAAGTTTCAGGCAAATACTAATTCATGATCGTGTGGATCCAAAATGCAGGTTCTGTGACGAATATCATATAGATGATATGACTAAATCGCATATAAAACAAAAGCCATCAACTTTACAGATTCACACATTCATAAGAAAAACTGCAAGATATAATTTGCATAGCTTTTAAGTCTTTTTTCCAAAGACTTATATAAACTAAAACCTCATGTATAAATAATTATAATCTTCCGCTAAATGGAATGGAATCCGCATTGATAAATGTACACTACCAGTAATGAACCAAAAGAAAAGAGAAGCAACCAAAGGAATTGAACTACTTGGAAATTTTGGTGGATATATCACCAAACAGAAAGATTTAAAAGAATAAGTCAATAGATACCCTACAGTGTTTTTCTTATTGGTGCAGCTTGACTCATAGATGCAGCGGAAGTGTATAGTAGGTGTGGTGGAATGATTGAGCGATAATTAACGTTTTAGAAACAGAATATGATCTCAAAATTTAAAATATTATGAATTATTTATAATTGCAGGCATATAGTTATAAATAATTATTGACTAATTTTATCAATTTGATATTTTTGCATTATATTAAGTATTAAGAATATCGTTTCTAGAGTCCGCAAATTAAGGTTTCGCGTTATCAATGATAATGTTCTGACTTCGAATCCGTGGTTATCTCCCTTTAAGCTTCACTCTGTAATTTTTAATGTATTTTTATAACGCGAGCAATCAGAGAAAACAGTTTGGGAACAACTGACATAAAAGAACAAGAACTATATTAGAGACCAAAATCTGCAGCAGAAACTTAAAAGAATGAATACCTGGCAGTTTCTATTTTCAAATATTTCTGGACTTTTCTTAAACAGTACAAGATTGGAACTCAGAAAGCTGCATGAAAAAAAATAAAAAATAAAAAAAAAACGAAAAAAAAATAAACGAAAAAAAACAAAAAACAATAAAGCTAATGGGAATTCATAATGCACTATATCCGAGAAACGGTGTCGACAACCTATATCTTAAAAGAAAAAAAAAGATAAATGGACTAGTGAGCATCGAAGATTGTATCAATTCCTCAAAGAAGGTTCTCGAAGAGTAGTGATTTTGTAGCAAAGCTTTAATGTGGCACAAAGCCGAAAGTACAGGGAACCCAGTGAAGATCGAACTTACTACTCAATTGTAATAATTCTTGCAAGACAAGCTTGTTAACCATTACATTAACTCGAGATGCCTAGGTTCTCGAAGAATATGTATGCCAGAGCATGGAAAAACAGAAGGCTCGACAGAAACCCAGAAAACACAACGAAAACATAAAAAGAGGGAGATCCGTAACTAATAATATCCATTTTGACTATCTTGTATCAAGTTGCACGCTATTAGCATTCACTGAATATTTGCCTTGTGGTGAAACACATATCGGATCCGGATGAGAAATCAGAGAGCCGAATTCGAATTCCGGATTAATTCGTTGCATTCATTTACGCCTAAATACCCTTGGGAAAAGTTTTAACCAATCTCTTCTCCCTCTATGGGTTGAATAGCAGACTATGTTCTATAACATCGGTTGGCAAGCAGGTTACCGGAGAAAGAAATAGCAGCCTAGTTAGTAATGGATCGAAAGAGAAATGATTGCCAAAGCAAGTATTACGTATGGTAGTCCTGACTGACTGAATGACAGAGTAGTCCAATGTTTGCTTTACGAGGAAGGAAACTGCAAGAAACTGTTATGAATACGACCCGGACCCCGGTATAGACATAGGACCTGTAATAATATCATGACGAATTGCAATACACACAGACAGCACGATCAAAGCCAATCGCATAGACATAGTTATAAAAGTCGACAAAAACAGAATGTGCTTCCTTACTGACATGACTGTCCTTGCAAGCTGTAATATATCTTTGAATATTTTTAAAAATATCAAAGTATAAAAATGTTGAAGTGAAATTTAAAATAAATGTTTCACATGAAGACATCAAGTATCCAAGCTGCGAATTGAGTTCTCGTTGTGACTGGAAATAGTTCTGATAGACTTAATGAAGAGACCCCATACCTTAAATGAATACAAAGAGTTATACTCACATATATAGCTCATACATTCCGAAGGCCTTTATCAATATAAAATGTGTGTGATCTTAAGTTTTATAATGTTCAGTAGAAAATATTACCATGCCATGTCTGATGTTAAGTCTCTGGTTGCGAACTGGAATGAAGTGGAAAGAGGAAATTCATACACTGATGTTCTCAAGGACATATGGCCCAATGGATAAAATTTTTGTTAGATTCAGTAATATAACTCAAAGAATTGTGAGCGAGTGTTGAACAAAAACTTAAAAGTTAAAAGGGAGTTAAGACATCCAGAAGTGGCATGACTTATGGAACGAGAACAATCTACCCCAGTGATTGAAATAAATTGTTCAGTCCAAAATTCCAATCACCTGAAGAATCACCGGAGCTTACAATGGCCAAAACATTGTGAATATGGCAATAAAAATGAAGACAATAGTCTGAACAATGTAGATAATTATAATACTTCATCTCAGAAATATAGACAAACACTTATGCTTTTTTTCACATACCATCAGTTACCATCAGGGCTAACAGAAAACAAAGGAAATAAAAAAAAATAATAATCATACGAAGAAGAAGAAGAAGAAGAAGAAGAAGAAGAAGAAGAAGAAGAAGAAGAAGAAGTTGTGCTTGTGTCCTGTTGCACTGTGCGTCTTTGTTCAGGAGCGGAGTGGTTGGACGTCATGACCGAGTTTCGTGAGGTGTTATCTTATTAAATTGGAAGGATGAAGCAGCTCACTTGACTTCGTCGTCAGATATACTTGGCAAACACCCGATTTAAAGGTATTTCTAACTGGACCACACCTAAATTTATTCATTCTCTTTATAAAACCCTCGCGCTATATTGCGCACATTTGGCTGTGATGCATGTACTTGGTATACCTTAATTCGGACATGGGGGAACATTTTTCCGAGCAGTGGGCCGCATTAGATATGGCCTATCATAAAGTGAATCACACGACTAAAAAGATTCACTAAAGAAGGCGATACCCGTAAGCATCTGCCTTGGAAATAGGGAGAAGTTGATTTATTTTTTATTTGAAGAAAATATTTTTCTGTAATTAAGAAATTGAAGTCGTGATATAATATTACTACTGATGAAAGTGGGACTAATACACGTTAATCCATATGGTTTATTTATAATTTATTCAATAAACAACAACAAAAACAACAACAACAACAACAGCAACAACAACAACAACAATAATAATAATAATAATAATAATAATAATAATTTTTAAATAATATATTACTTTTTCAGACGAGAAAGTTATTATGAACGTTTCCTGTTTCTGAAGCAAAAGATGTTTACACTACGATCTTCTGTAGTGATGAAAATCGTTAAGTTTTTAACATTATGAAAACATTACCTACCATGAAAGTATACAAGATTACAAAATTCAAGAAACAATATACTTAATCTATTTTGTGATTGTGGTTATGTATGAAAGGGAATGTGAGTGAACAAGTGAGAACGAAACGAAACAAACAACTTTTTTTTAATAGATGTTATTTTTTCTTATGAAATTAGTTTTGCAATTCAGAAAGCTAAACAGGGCGCATGTGCACTTTGCCTATGTATGCCTTAATCTAAAAGGGTATCTTGTTAGGTATCGTAAACTTTTTGTCTGTTTGTACCCAGGATCACTTTTCAGGTGTGCTACCTTCTCACTACTTGTTTTATGTGCCGTGTTCCTTCAAGACGTAGACGATCATTGCTTATTCCTTTCTCTCTTTCCCTCTATCCGTACTGTGAGTATTAGATTCTTCGAGCCCTTCTTCCTCAAACTTCAGCTGTCTCTTCCTTATGTTAAGTATAATTTTCCTTTTCCTTTCCATCCTTTCCAAACTCTTGTCATTGCTCGCGTGTTTGGTCCATAATATCCTCAGCATCTTGCTGTAGAACCACATTTCTGTTGCTTTGAGCCTCCCCTTCATCTTTGATGAGTTGGTCCAGCATTAGCTACCCCAGACTCACTTTGCTGGAGTACTGCTTTCTTAATCACTGATAAAAAAATGACTTAGTATTAGTTCTCGTACCAAAAGTTCAGCGACCCTAGATAAAATTGAGGAAAAGGATTAAACTACAAGCACCAATAAAACTTTCATTACCACCAGAAGACCCGTTACTGCCTCCCCACCTCATCATGGCTGATATTAACCTCCATGTGCCTCGTTGTGATTTCTTGGCCTTACGTTCTTGACTGAAAGTGGAAAGATCATAATGAACCCATTTCAAGATCTGCTGCTAAGAAAATTGGTTCACTGTGTCCTGCTATATTTTTTTTTCTGTTCCGAAAGTTGAGGACAATATTTGGTAGTTATCTTTTCGTTAAAATATTTGGAAGATTCTCGAATTATGAAATACAGCTAGAACACATTTTAATATTTACTATCCTATGCTCTTACGAATATAATTGTTAACCAATCTAAATTACTTACGCTACCGGCCATAATTATGAGGCCAACCCGTGTCTTAAAAAAATGATGTATTTCATATTATATTTTAGTATTTATTGCCAAGTGAATAATTGTAAATGAAAATAGAATGGCTTTTTTGTTAATACTGCACAATAACATGTGCATCAAATGAATTTATGAATATGTAATAATTACCTATATTGCAGTTTCATCAATGAGAACATAAAAAAAAACTTAGGGTGATTCGGAAAGGTTCATCTTTGCTTTCCCTGCTTAGTAAAATTTTGCAAAGTAATAATAACAAAAGAACCATTCTATTTTCATTTAGAATTACCCACTTAAAAATTGTATGAAATACATAATTTCTTTTAAAAATCTGGGGTTGTCTAATTACTATGGCCGGGAGTGTAAATGTTTCTGTCTCTGAGAGTGAGAGCATAAATATTTGTGGAAGAGTTAGTCTATTTTAATTTAACTTTTCTGCTCAAGCTTACGGTCACATTACAGTGAATCACCGGTTCCGCAACGGTTACCCAAGTTAAGCAACATCAAGACTGGTCACCTAGATGGGTGACTGATTTGGAATGCAAGGTGCTGTAAGCTTGGAAGTTGGGTGGTCTAGTTGATAATAGTACGGAATGGGTGGTAATTTACATATTTGTCCGTGCCTTTAATATTGCTGCCACATACAGCCCCGAGCAGTTTCTTGATAAACGCCAAGGAAAAATCAGCAATATTATTGACCTGACCTGGCATATCGGCTTCAGACATTTTCTCACTGACGTAATGAAGTTTTCGTGTGTATTTTCTATAAATACTTTAACTGTTAATTGTTCGGATGAGTTCTTCGCTACGATACACAGACTTTATAAATTGAAATGTTATACTGGAGTGGCAACAAGGTCTTATCAATTCATAGTTGGATTGACTATATGTAACTGTAAGTCCTATGCTAACAGTTTCTTTTGTCGAACTTCTCACGTGTGGAACTCTCTTCCAACTTTATGTTTTCGACCCAACTTTTATATTTAAAAATTAAAATGCAATGTCAATCTAATGTCCTCTTCTATTGTTCTCGCTCCTTAATAATCTTTTTTTTTTTTCACACTCAGTAACCTTTTGTGTATTAGTCACTTTACTCCTTTACATCTGGTGATATTGTTTTTGTTTTTTTTTAATCATTTCAGCCCAAGCAACGCATTCCACTGCCACTATTGCGCAAGGGGAAGATGATGAGAAAGAGTGGTTAAATATAGGAAATGTCAGAAGGAGGGGATAAACGGGTAGGGATACCGAGGATGAGGGCTGGGTAGGTGGGAAGAGTGTTTGAGAGAATGGAAGCGAGTTAGTGTGTTAGGAGGTGTCTATTGACCTTACATTTAAACTCCTGGAGATTGTAGCTGTCGGAGAAGCAAGCACGTGGAAAGGAATTCCACAGGCGGGAAGTGCGAGAAAAGAAGCTGTTGAAGTAGAAATTGCGGTTACATTTTATCGGTTTCACTGTAAAAGGGTGGGACCAAGTTGCTAATCTAGTATCTCGTGCAAATTCGTACCTAGGGGGCACCAGTGATCTAAGTTCATCGGAGCAGAAGCCGTGAAAGTATTTATAGAAGAGGCACAGGGAAGCCACGTCACGCCGGTGAGAGAGTGACTGCAGCCGGTCTGCCAAGTCGGTATCGATCACATTACAGACTCTCCGTTGTATTTTTGTATATGATAACTAATTGTAACCAGGACATTTCAGCATTGCTCCAGTGTTGGTTTTATTAAATCCATCACCATCTACGATTTGTTTTGTATCACTGGTCGCTGGCATTATTAAGAGCCAAAACAATTTTTTAGGTATTATATCTCGTCAGCAGTTCCAGAACAATTTCCACTATCGACATTTTTTTTTCAGATCTTTTTTATCTCCTGGTAGAATGAGAAAGTCAGAGACAACATATTCCTCGTGAAATGTCTAGTTAGTTGTCTCTCAATAGTAAAATTTTCCACCGCTTATAAAAAGAATTAATTTTTTATTCATACACAGATCAATGTTATTGTAATACAATTATTTTAAATAGTATTTATATACGTTAATATTTTCTATACGTTTTTCTATGTATTTTAATTATATTAATTTTTTGATTAGATGTGGTTACATGGCTGAAGTTACTTCTGTTCCCGTCATCAACCAAAGACATACATAGATTTAATTTTCAAGTTCAAATTAAAAATTAAAATACAACGGACAATAACTCAAAATCTTAGAAACAGTAAGTTTTATTATAAAAGTTTCTTCAAAGCTATAAAAGTTTTTTCCAACTTTTTGCTTTCCTATTAACCACAATCTACAAAATTGAAATGCCGTCTGTTTGAGCCATATTCTTTTTATCATTCTTTCTCTTTAATAAGTTTTTTCTTCCAAGTTTGGAAATCTGTGTCACAAGTGCAGTGTTCAGGGACCTCGTGCTTCAGTAGATGACAAAATGATCAGAAATTGTCATTCCAAGCTGATGAGTACAGGATTTGTGATAGATAACTACAGAAGCAATCGTACTTCAACATCCAGCTTGAAAGAAAATCTACAAAAGGTAGAATGTGAACATTGTACTCTACTTTATATATTGTATATTGTTCAAAATGAAACATCTAGTAATGAAAATCGGTCAATAATTAATAAAATTATTGAGAATTTTAAACAGGGAGTTTCGTTTCATACGTCCGCTACATTCTACAAATATGTAAATGTCGTCACCTTCTATTTTTTTAATTGTTTATTATTATTATTATTATGTCATTTTGCATCATATTACGATTTCTGCTATGGTCGCACTACCAACCAAGTCTGCGGGAAGACCTAAGGCAGGTCGTGGCGTGTTGTTAGGGCTCCATTTCATGTTTTCTATCTTCCCCATCATCCATAGCGTTACATAGACAAAGTTCTCCTTAGTGTCTTGGCTGTACTTAATAAGACAATTTGTTGTATTGAACAGGTGAAGAGGCTTATCCCTTGTTTCCTGTTCAGGTTGTGGTTTCCGGTTTTTCTCTTCTCCAAACTTTTCACTCTTTATTTTTATTTTTTTTTCAATTGGAGTAGATAGTCTACACTATCGCCCGGTTCACACTCCACCCACGTCTATTGAACAGGTGAAAAGGCTTATCACTTGTTTCCTGTTTCCTGTTTAGGTTGTGGTTTCCGGTTTTTCTCTTCTCCAATCTTTTCACTCTTTTTTTTTTATATTTTATTTTATTTTATTTTTTTTCAATTGGAGTAGATAGTCTAAACTATCGCCCGGTTCACACTCCACCCATGTCTATTGAACAGGTGAAGAGGCTCATCCCTTGTTTACTGTTTAGGTTGTGGTTTCCGGTTTTTCTCTTTTCTCTTTTCCAATCTTTTCACTCTTACGTAGCCCCCTGCGCATCAGTGGCGTTTTCGCCTTGCTTGGGGTAATATGATTAAAAAAAAAATCTCTTAAACTGGGGTCTCCAGGGATTCTTTCAATTTGTTGTTTTGTTCCATTTTTTTTATCATTCCAAGTGCACCTACTATCACTGGCACAACTCTAGTTTTCAATTTCTGCATTTTTTCAATTTCAATTTCCAGGTCTATATATTTTGACAGTTTTTCAAATTCCTTGGTTGCTATGTTACAATCCACTGGACAAGCCATATCAATTAATAGACATGTTTTCTCTTTCTGGTTTTTAACAATAATGTCCGGCCTATTTGCTTCAATATTATTATTATTATTATTATTATTATCTTTTCTTCTCTGCCATTTTTTTTTTAGTTTCATTCACTCTTTATTCTCGATAAACCCTTTGCGTCTTAGTGGCTTAAACGACTTCCCTTGGATTAAATGATTAAACAAGAGAGTTGGCAGAATAAAAAGGTTATTATGTTTCTAATTTTTTTTTACATCAATAACCATTTAATGCTTGTATCCATGCATACCGTAATTGCTGACCAAGTTATTATCATTATTAATTTCAGTTTTTCTTTCTGCAAATCAAGTAACAGCAGGAGTTTTTGAATCCGATTGTTAATTACCATCGCATATTTCCCGATTTGCAAGAATTGCAGTCATATTTCACGAAGCAAGTTGCACAAATAAAATAAACGAAACATATAAAGAAATTTTAAAAAATTCAGATAGATGTAAGTAGGGCCGCGAAAAGATCGCATGAACAGAATATGGAAAACGTATGAAGCTTACAATGAATGATGTAAAAACTGCATATTAGAAATAAGCTTGCTTCCTGTGTATTGACAGAAAGATGAATTTGCAAATTGTAAAATATTGTTTATGACAGTTATTTAATTTTTTTCGCTCGCGAAGATAAAGACAGAGGTGATTAGATTTAAAATTCTGATAGGTTTCATGAAATGTGAATAGACTGGAAAATCGCATAAATATTTAAATTGGCGGATAATTAAGACTTCCTACTTATGTTCGTATTTGTCCTTTGATGTGCACAGGCGTCTACATGCATATTTACTTACAAATCTGTATAGGCTCGTTTTCAAAAGCTTTTATATAAGAATATTAATAATTCAGGAAAGGCAAATCGTCATTTTTCATGCAAAATTTATTTAAAACCTGGACAATAATATATGTTTATATATCAGTCAGTTAAGTGCCATATGTGATACACGCTTGGGTAATCATATCTCTTTCGATCCATGACTGACTAGACAGAACATTTTAGTAGGTTGTCGTTTCTTTATGCAGTACACTGGTTACCAACCAAGGCTAGGGACCAATCTTGCTATTCAACCCATTGGTGTAGGGAGAAGAGATGGGTTAATACCTTTCCCAAAGTTATTTCTGCGTAAATGAATGCAACAAATTCAACTGGAATTCGAACTCGGCTCTCCATTTTCTCATTCCGAGTCGATATCCATGACTATGCAACGCACATCCATGTTTATACATGTTTATACGTTGCAGAAATAGAAAGCAACAATGCATGATGACTGCCAATAGAGGATAATCAAACTATATATATATATATATGTGTGTGTGTGTGTGTGTGTGTGTGTGTGCAGCAACATCTTTTTCAAATGTCTTTCATTAAACACAACCGACAAGGAATGTATAATTAATTTTTATTAAGTTTTTTCCAGCATCCTAACATTTTTCCGTTTGTAGGAGTTAAGGAATATAAAAAATTTCCATAATTTATATTGTTCTAAATGCTTTCGGCCATTTCAACAGCTATTTCCATAATAATAATATTATCAGCATCATCTCGCTATTCGAAAAGTCTTTCATATATATATATATATATATATATATATATATATATATATATATATATATATAATCTCCTACAATCAACCTTACACCTTTTAATACAAGAGAGGAAGTATTCAAAATTTGTTTTTTTAATAGAAAGATGTTCACGCGAATTCTAGTCACCTACCACGAATGAAGGCTTTGAATAAACGCTCATTTTTAAAAACAACACAAAATAACTTACAACGTAACAGTCAAAACGTAAGGCAAAAATGATAACATCAGAAACAAAACACCCTTGAAAATGGGCATATATATATCCAAAACCTGATAAGGCGAAAATTTTCTAGCTGAAATAGTTATACAACGAAATGTAATTTTCAGAATTTATTGATATATAATACATATTTGGCTCTGTAAAATAGATAATACTATTTACTACGAGCCCTCCACCTGAATCATTTTTAATATTAATCAAGTTAATATTAATGGGATCTGGTTTTTGAGATCTATATTTTACCTATATACACTTTCTTTTTTGGCATATATATATATATATATATATATATATATATATATATATATATATATGTCCATATATATGGACATTTTACCTAGTTTTGCTATCAGGAACCCATCCCCAAATTTTGTAAAAGTATTTTTATAACGCCATATATATATATATATATATATATATATATATATATATGGCGTTATAAAAATACTTTTACAAAGTATTTTTATAACGCCATATATATATATATATATATATATATATATATATATATATAAAAAGGCGTTATAAAAATACTTTTACAAAATTTGTAGATTCATAGCAGGCTCATGAAGTAACCTCTATGTGGTGTTATGGGATTTACGATATGCTAGGTATACTTGACGTCTGGTAATACTGGAATCGTCTCTGACATCCTGTAGATTGTTCTTCGTGGTCAGACGTACGATCGGATCTTGTTCTTCCACGATTTCTAGTTTGTGGTGTCAAGAAACCAGTGTCAGCAATGTGACCATAAACAGCAGCAAAGGTTGGATGACTCTGCTGCCTTTGTTCTGAAAATGCAATCTGATACAACCGTGCAGCCTCAGGTCCATTACTATTTGCACGGACATATGTTAAAATTATATCTGCCTGCTCACAATATTACTCACTACTAACACTTTATACGTTGAAAGTATACTAGCCACAAGTGTACACAAATGACGAATGTAACCTAGTCTATATTTCAACACAGCATCATCTACCATAAACCTTCTTTAAACTTAATAACTCAAAAACAAAGGATTTGCCGACACATGTTTATATGCACTTTTATCCTTGTTTTGCTGTGAAGACTCCACTTCTAATGTTTGTAAATGTAATTCTGATACACCCTCTTTATACATGCCTGATGGTTGCTGCGTTCATCTTACGGTGAGGAACAAATATATATTTATTAAATATAATATACAGTTATGTGCAGAAGTATTAGTTTCTCGATGATCTTCCTTATTTTCTCTTAGTAATCATTCACAATTTGACTTGATGACATTTATCCACTCAGAGTTATTAAAAGAGTTTAAAACTTGAATTGATAATAAATAATGGGAATTAATAGTAATTATTATTTTATTTCCACAATTATCAGTAATGCGTTTTGCATGCCTATTCGACCGCCATTGAAAACATAAATCTGATAGTAAATTAGGTCATGGCAACAGTTAAAATTGTGTCATTTTTATACTGCCTGCGTGTTTTAACGCTTAAAACCAAGTTATATCTAAGTTAATTTTACAAATGAAGTATTAATACAATTATTAAAACTTAACAGAAACTGTGCTCAGTGTGCTCAGAGAACCCACAAAATGTGTCTTATCAATCTGGAAATGGCTACAAGGAAATAGTTTAATGTAGGCGGTTCTAGTTTTTTAAGAAATTGGTTCCTTTCAAATGCTTGCAAGATCTGGTTATCCAAGAAAGACTTCAATACGAAGGGTGATTAAAATCACAATCCAAATTTCCGCTTATAATTTTGAAATTGAGTTCAAATCATATTTATATAGTTGATTTTCTAAGCGCCACTTAGATTTGATACTAGGCCAAAAGTAAGAGGTACCCAGTGAGGATTAAACTCATTACTCAGTTTCAATAGTAGCGAGACAAGCTTAGTAACCACGTTGATGTGCCTGGCTTAACTAGCCCTGGAACAGATGTACAACCCTCATTAATTTGTATAATAATAAACCGATGAGGACTTCATAGACGAGTTGCACGATAAAAAGCCACTAATAAAAATTTGAATACTGCTGCCAACGGAGAATCTTTAATGTGATCAATCCCCTCTTGGCAGCTCAGATACAGTCACTTTCTCACCGGCGCAATGCGGCTTCCCTGTGTCTCTTCTACAAATACTTTCACAGCTTCTGTCCCGATGAACTAAGCTCACAGGTGCCCATTATATATGAATTTACTCGAGCCATAAGATTAGCAACTAGGTCCCACCCTTTTTACTGTGAAATCAATAAAATGTAACCGCATTTTCTACTCTAACAGCTTCTTTTCTCTCACTTCCCGCCTGTGGAATTCCCTTCCGTTTACTTGCTTTCCTGACAGCTACAATCTCCAAGAATTTAAATGTAAAGTCAATAGTCATCTCCTATCCCACTAACTTGCATCCTCTCTCTCATGCTCCTTTCTCCATCCACTCTACTCTTATCAGTATTCTCATCCTTCTTTCATCCACTTCCTGACACCCCTAAAACCTGTCACTCTTTCTCATAACTTTCCTCCAGTGTAATCCCCTGCACACCAGTGGCAGTAAACTGCCTTGCTTCATAAGATATGCGAATGACACTGTGTTGACAACGGACACACAGAAAACTGAAACTAAAATAGATAAGGTGTTAAAGAATATACTATTTTTTGTAAAAAGAGAGAATTCATGGTTGTCATGACAGGTAAAGTGTTAGTTACATTTTTTTTTAATCATTTCACCCCGAGCAAGGCAGAAATGCCACTGATGAGCTGGGGGCTACATAATTGTAAAAAGATTAATTAAAAAAAGAGTGAGGAGTACAAACTAGTTAGAAAGGAGCAATAGAAAGCTGAGAATGCAGGTGCGATAACAGATACATAGGTGGAGAGAAAGGGAAGGATATACGGGGATGGGGAGAGAGCTGGAGTCCAGTGGTTAATAGATGAGTATTGACATTGCATTTAAACTTTCTGGAGGTTGTAGCCGTCAGGAAAGCAAGAATATGGGAGCGAGTTCCACAGGCGGGAAGTGCGAGAGAAGAAGCTGCAGGAGTAGAATTGTCGTCTGCATTTGGCTAACCTGACTGTGAATGGGTGGGACCCAGTTGCCAGTCTGGTTGCACGAGTAAACACCTGTTGAGGAGGCACAAAGATCAAGTTGGTACATGGATTCTGTTCTCCCAGTCGTACATTAATATATTAGAAAAATCTAACACATAAATCTAATGGCGCATCGAGAAACAAGAGAAACTTGTATTAAAACATACATCCTTATGCAAATTAATTGAAACAAAACGAATAAGTCTACCGAGAATCTTTCACACTTTTCCTGATCACGTATACGTCGTCTCTTGGCGTTGTTTTTCGCTTCCGACTGCATTTCCTTTTACGTCTTGAACTAATGGATCCAGTTTGTTATTTCTCTTGATGACACGACTGACAATTGGAATACTGACACAAACAGTATCCGTGATTTCTATGGCAGTGTGTTCGTGCAACGCTACAATTTTTGTACTCTTCCTTGGAGTAACGTCTATCGCAGACAATGGCCGTAGGTCAACTAAAATATAACATTTGAAATGCATTAAGGAATGTGCCATAGTTCTTGATAACCCAAGTACTTTCGATATTTTCTAAGATCATTCTCAGGGGTGAATTGCGAAGATAAAGTTAGTGTAATTGTAACCATATTAATGTGATGGTTATTTTCTTTTTGTAAAAAGGTCCAAGGTTGTGCAATTGCTTTTGGTATTCTGTTAATTCGTAGTTAGAGATGTTAATGAATTTACATTTACTATTTAGGTGATGGATAGATCCTTTATAAAGTATATTAATATTTTTGTTAATGTTCAGACAGTGTTAGTTTGATGCGGTTGTATTGTGCTTTTATATTGAGAGTTTTTAAGTCGTCATTTAGGTTTATGATTTGCCTTTACACAAGATTACATTTAAATTGTCAATTGTTAATATCATGATGAGCTATTGGATCATGTAACTTGAAATATGTGTATTTAAGCAGCATATCGCCATTCAAACAAGTTTCATTTAATAAAATCGTCATATGTCTATTTTTTTTCTTTTTTACAAAAATCCGTTCTAGTTCGCTAATTATCTTCTTGATGTTAAGTTGGAATTCATCAAGGAAGGCGCCGTGGTTTTTGTTAACCCAAGTGCTTTCGATCTCCTTCAAGATCGTCCTCAATGGCAAATTGAGGAGTCATATGTAATGTAACTCTAATTGATGTGATGGTGATTGTTTGTAAACACGAAATATAATTATTATACCGATCACAGCCAACAACGCAGAACAGGGAAACACGGCAGAAAATATTACATATATATAATTGTATATTTGGCAAAAATCTTTTTTTTTTTATACACGACTGAGAATGCACAGCGATTAAGTTTCTTTTTATTAAATTTTCCTTGTATTCGTACATGGAGTGTGTAAACATTGTTCAAATGATTTGTAGATCTGAGGGCTTTCGATTCATTTATTAACCATTAACAAAGATATTTTTTATTTAACTGAACATGTAAATTCTTTTTTTTTTATCTATATATAGGGATGTTAATGTTTTAAATTTTCGAACACGCTCAGAACGTTGGGGCCGTGTTCATAATTGATGTTTATGAGTGTTGGCTTCTTTTTATAGTTAATGCTTCAATTGTTTTAACCTATTTTTTTTTTTTTTTTGCATGTGGATGAATATTATCTTTCAGTTGCTTCTAAACTCGTTACCTACACCCTTGTGCAAATTAATTGAAACAATTACTTTAGTTCCTTTTTCTTCCACCATACAGTCAGTTTTAGAATCACTGGAGCGACAGGGTGTAATCGATTTTTATTATTTCTTCGTAATAGTTCATTTAGAGTGGTGCGCAGTAATATAACTTTGTTGTGGTGAATGATAAAATTTGTTTGGCCTTGAAAAATATTGAGTCGTCCGTAATTGCATCAGGTTTTTATCACACCCGGACATAATTATATCGACTCTCGATTAGTTGACCTACGGTCATTGTCTGCATTGTCGGCCATTAGTGTCAGCATCCCAACTGTCAGTCGTGTCATCAAGAGAAATAACAAACTGGATCCATTAGTTCAAGACGTAAAAGGAAATGCTGTCGGAAGCAAAAAACAACGCCAAGAGATAACATCTGTCAACTTTACAGCTCATTTCTGTCATCTTTCAATTATAATACGCGAAAGATTATCCGTGAGTATTAATTTGATTAATACACACACCCACACACACACACACACACACACACACACACACACACACACACACACACATATATATATATATATATATATATATGGGGCTAAATTGTAATGACGCTTCGTGCAAAAATTAATGTTTTTCTGCATTTTACTAGTAGAAAGACTTTTTAGGCAAGCGGTTTTTTGTCATAAAGTGCTTGATATGAAGATAGAGATAGAGCGTTAATAGAATTAATGTGGAGAAGTTTGTCACTTAGCTGAACAGTGTTCAGTCATGCCGACGTAATATATATATATATATATATATATATATCATGCCAACTTAATATATATATACATATAACTGGACATTTGTTTGAACTAATCCAGTCATTCCTCTCTAACCGAACAATGAAGGTGGTATTAAACGGACATGCCTCCCAGAACTACCATACAAACGCAGGTGTCCCCCAAGGCTCCATCTTAGGTCCTACACTCTTCCTGATATACATTAATGATCTCCCTGATTCCATAAGAGCCCAAATAGGTTTGTACGCCGATGACACCACAGTTTATTCTCGCCTCCTACAAAAATCTGGTGTAGGTGTCAAAGCTAACCTCGCAGCCGAGATTGAAAAAGACCTCCAATCCATATTGGACTGGGGTAAGAAATGGTTAGTAAATTTTAATGCTTCTAAAACGAAGCTACTCTCAATTAACCATCATCGACAATCTCACCTACCTCCCATTAGCATGGACCAGGCTTGCCTCCCAGAGAGTAAAACACTGCGCCTCCTTGGTCTCACACTTTCAGCGGACCTCAAATGGAATGACTATATCGAATCCATTGCTAAATCCGCTGCTATGAATGTCAGTTCTCTGTGTAGGGCCCGGAAGTTTTTTCTGTCTAAATCTATCCTACACATTTATAAATCTACCATCCGCCCGTGCATTGAATACTGCTGCCATATCTGGTCGGGTGCTCCTGCTGTTCTCCTCGGGCTTCTCGATAAGGTTCAGAGGAGGGTCTGTAATGTGATAGATACCGACTTGGCAGACCGCCTGCAGTCTCTCTCCCACCGGCGCGACGTGGCTTCCCTGTGTCTCTTCTATAAATACTTTCACGGCTTCTGCTCCGATGAACTTAGATCACTAGTGCCCCCTAAATACGAATTTGAACGAGATACTAGATTAGCAACTAGATCCCACCCTTTTACAGTGAAACCGATAAAATGCAGCCGTAACTTCTACTCCAACAGTTTCTTTCCTCGCACTTCCCGACTGTGGAATTCTCTTCCAAACGATTGCTTCCCCGACGGCTACAATCTCCAGGAGTTTAAATGTAAGGTCAATAGACACCTCCTAACACACTAACCTGCTCCCATTCTATTAAACACTCTTCCCATCTGCTCAACCCTCATCCTCGCTATCCTTACTCATCTGTCACCTTCCTCCTGACATTCCCTATGTCTAACCACTCCTTCTCTTTACCTTCCCCTATGTAGCCCCATGCGCAATAGTGGCAGTGGAATGCCTTGCTTGGGGTGAGATGATTAATATATATATATATATTGTTAGATTGTAATGAAGTAACGTGCCGAAATTGTTGTTTTTCAGAGGATTATTGGTAGAAAGGCATTTTAGGCAAGCAGGACATTTTTGTCCATAAATGCTCAATATCGAAATAGTCAAAGAGTGTTAATAGAATATGTGAAAAGAAAAAGAAATTCATAATAATGCCTTCACGAAACTTCGTAGTCGACATGATTGAAAAAAAAAACAAAATAAAAACTGCTCAGCTTAGTGACTAATTTCTTCGTGTTAATTCTCTCTCTCTCTCTCTCTCTATATATATATATATATATATATATATATATATATAGATATGGTCTTCCACAATATATATACATATATATATATATATTGCGGATGACCATATCTATATATATATATATATATATATATATATATATATATATATATATATATGATTTTTATTAATGAATCCGATGAGCATTTATCACTCTAAACGCTATTTTTGTGGTAACTCATATTTGAGTAAACGCTCCATTTATTTTTAAGTATTTTATTTCGTTTGCCCGGTTGAATATTCTAGAAATCTTATGAAAAGAAAATGCGTCGTCCTTCAGTAATTCGAATCTGCGTCCGCATTTTTCTTCAATATTTTTGTTGTTATCGGAGTATTTACTACCTTAATACAGATAATTTAAATGGCACGATAATGCAGTTTACTAACATATATCTGTGCTCTCCGGCAAACCTACCTACATCAGTGGATATAAAACAATAGATAAGTAAATGCATTATTGACACATAATTATTACAGCTCCAAACAAAATTGGCTTAAGTTTTTCTTACTCATGCATAAATACTTTAGATGTGAAAAGGATTCTTCTTCTTCTTCTTCTTCTTCTTCTTCTATGTGCCGTGTCCCTTCAGGACGTAGGCAGTCATGTCCCTCTGCATCTCACTATCCATAGTGGCTCTTAGCACCCTACTGTACCATCCATTTGCTCAAGCCCATCAAGTATGTTGCGCGTTGCTTTCGTCTGTCACTCTCCCTTTATCGAATCTGTAAGTATCAGATTCTCCAGGCCTTCCTTCCTCATTACATGTCCCAAGAGCTTCGGCTGTTTTTTTCCTGATGTTAAGTATTAGTCTCTTTTTCGTTTCCATCCTCTCCAAAACTTCGTCTTTGCTCACATGTTTGGTCCATGCTTTCCTTCTCAGCATCCTTCTGTAGAACCACGTTTCGGCTGCTTCAAAATGAATATGAGCCTACTGGCCTGTACAATTAGTAGAATCGTAATACACACACACACACACACACACACACACACACACACACACATACACACACACACACACACACACACATATATATATATAGCAATTACAGGGTACAAGGTACAACAGTTAATTTGTTGATTTAATTTTATTTCGATCTTATAATTTTCTTCTTTTCGGAACATAAATTATATAGAAATTGTTAGTACATTGTCGGTCAGAATGTGTTGACCCTGTCTAGAAAGTAAACATTCCTATAATTCTACATGCATAAAACAAGCTATGCATTTAGTTAAAAGTAAAATTAAAATCATCCTTGATAATGGCTAAAAGTACAGCCGAAAGCAATTAGACGTACAGAATATTTGAAGAATTTTGATATACACCCTTGTGCAAATGATTTGAAACAAAACAAATAATATCTTCCTAGTATCTTTCACACTTTCCCTGATCTGGTATTTTTTCGCTACTGACCGCATTTTGATGGATCTGGTTTGTTTCTTCACCTTGATGACACGTCTGTTGAAAGGCTGACACTAACATTATCCCCACTCTGTCTGTAAGGCTTGGCAGTGTGTTCGTGCAGCGTTACAATTTTCGAACGCTTCCTTTGAGTAACGTCAATCGCAGAAAATGGCCGTAGGACAACTAATCGACAATCGAGACAATAACGTCTTGGTAGGATAAAAATCTTCTGCAATCACGGATGACGTAATATTTTTCAAGGCCAAACAAGTTTCGTTATACACCCCGAAAATAGATTAATATTACTGCACATCTCTGTTAATGAACTATTCTGAAGGAAAAAAACGGTAGAACAGAAGAATATTATAACACAAAAAATAAATAAATAAAAAGCACTTAATCATCGTACTTTCTCTGTTGGTCTTAGTGAAACATATATATATATATATATATATATATATATATATATATATATAATCCCAAAAAAAGTATGATCATATAGGTAAAATCCCAAAATCCAGATCCCATTATTATCAATTTTATTAATATTAAAAATGATTCAAGTGGAGAGCACGATGTAAATAGTATTGTCTATTTACGACTTTTGATCGTTCCTGAAGAAGAGAAAATTTTCTTGCTGAAATACCTATTCAACAAATGCATAATTCGGAATTTATATATATATATATATATATATATATATATATATATGTGTGTGTGTGTGTGTGTGTGTGTGTGTGTAGATAGTAACATTTTCTTTTAAACATCTTTCATAAAATACGGCCGACAAAAATTTAGTTTTATTTAGTTTGGGACATTTTTTATAATGTCTGCTTATTTTTAGCGAACTTATTTAAACTGTGGTGATACGGAGCAAAAGCAATGGACCGGATGTTCGCACTTTCACAAACAAAAAGGAAATGACCAAAAGTCGTCCGTGTGCATCCGGGTTCGCGCAGATGTTCCAGTTGAAAAATAAAAATTAATTAAATATTAAATTTCCAGTTCGCGATCCTACGCGAATTTTATTTATCAGCCAATGGGAAGCCCAGAACGAAATACAAGTGTGAAATCCCAAGTGATCTTCTGTGATCCAAAATGAAGATATAAAAAGCGGATACAGAAAGCTTCGACAGGCAGACCGACTCGATATCTACTGGTCTGATTATTTACGATAAATTTTTATTACGAATATGTGTGCCATTCGGCAGGATTAGCGAACCTGCGACCCCTATCTACACAGGGGAAGCTACCATTTGTTCTGGCAACGTCTTAGACCGCTCGACCACGAATGGCCTCCAGTGTAAACGAGGTTTTAATCAAGCCTATATAACACAATTTTCGATTTATCGTAACAAACCATAACTGCTCTGAAATGTATCGTAATGTCAACAAATGTAAACATGTTACGAAATTAACGAATTAAAATTCGTTAATTTCCGTAACACACACACACACACACACACACACACACACACACACATATATATATATATATATATATATATATATAGTCTGAGATCTGTCTAATTTTATAGAATGACAGATGTGAGATTAGAGTATTGTATATATATACATGATTTGATATATGGACATTTATGTCAATATTATATAATAGTTTATATTTAATATGTATACATGGGGGAGCAGATAAGCAATTATTTCTTAGGCCTCTTTCTTTGGCCAGCGATTTCACTAGCAATATGCTTCTATTGAGGTTAACATCTTTACAATTGTGTATTGTTGATTCTAGTGTCATCTTTATTGCACCAATTCTATTCAGAGCAGGTGTAAATCTGCCATAAAATACTTTGATGTTGAATCTGGTAAGCAAATTGCGGTCAATTGACCATTAGACAGATTTCTAAAGGCATTGAGCATTCACCGAAAAGTAATTACCCTCCTCCAAAGTGAAACGTGAAAGGAACGCTGTCGAGAATAAGGAACATTAAAATCGGGCACGACATGACAATAATCGAACGCGGAGCAAATCGCGCTAAGCAGCCACCCCCCCCCACTAACATACACACGTAGTTACAGTGAGATACGTAAATAAGTAAACACACATGCTGATTAATGTAGTAACCCCCATATATATATATATATATGTGTGTGTGTGTGTGTTTGTATATATATATATATATATATATATATATATATATAGGATGCGGCAAAAGTATCGTTCTTTGGTATTTATTTAACTTTATTGAACATGAAAATTTATAAGTATTCTCACGTTTAAAGTTAACAAACTATGAATTTTTATTTGTTTAACATTATTATATTTTAATGGATACTCGTATTTGAGTGGAAAGTTTGTTTATTTTATATATATATATATATATATATATATATATATATATATATATATATATATATATACATATATATATATTTAAACAGTACATAATAATTTCCATTGGCCTTGATGTAGATATTTTCCAAACGATTTCTCAAACGATTAAGGTTAAGGTTAAACTTTATAAAAAACAAAGTTTTATTATGAAAATTCTTTTAATTATTATTAATAGAAAAAAAAATCAAATTTTATTGTCATTATTTCTTTATTTTTTTTAATCAACTCTAACAAGTTCAATTAAAACTTCTATTTTTCGTTTTCCGTTTGCGATTCGCGTTTATGTAATGTTACTACTAAAAACACGTAATATTTCGCATGGTGTTTTTTTTTCGTTTAAAGACACATTAATTTGAAAATTCTTGCAAAAATCAAGTAATAGTCTGATTTTAATGAAACTTATTCACAAATAAATTAAATTATGCAATTATTATTTTTAGAAAATCTTGGTAAAAATATTATTAACATTTGTTACCCCCAGTTCAATTAATTGCATAAAACTTCTAGAAATACATTATCTATACCAATGTTTTTATTAGTTAAATACAGGACTCATTGAGGGGATGTTAAATGTGTAATTTTTTTTATTTACGAGACCATTTTTCTGAAAATCAGCTCCAAATAGTAGAATAAAAAATGCATTAAAACTGCGCCATTTTTAATTTAAACAAACTTTTAAACGATTTTATAAATAATATAATTTAAGATATCATATTCTGAAGAAGAAAAATAAATTTCGATGAATAATAAATTTTTATAAAAATTTAAAAAAAATTTTTCTTTTCTAATTAAAATTTCAAACATCTTTTAAATTTATTCCAATTACCCCGAGTCTTAGGTTTTTAATTTATTAAATAAAAACTTTACGAATCGAAAATTCAAAAGCTCAATACAATTATTTTAAAATTAAGATTTTGAAAATAATTTCTAATTTTTTACAGTACATTTTCATTTAGTATGGAAACTTATAAGAGACTTATCATTAAAAGGTCACATGTTTCAAGGGTTGTTCGCTTTACAAAATGTTAAATTAGATTATGTCAGTATCTGGTTACAATATATCCAGAATGGGAGCTGATCTAACGACAGGGATTATCATCGCCTTCTTGAAAGGTCAACGAGTCAGACATTTCTGATTAAGAAATAGTTTTATCCGAAATTTCATGCCATGAACAAGTAATATTTATTTCAAATCAGATTAATTTAACTTTAAACTTGGTAGTCGTTCAAAAATAATATGTGTGAGAAGTATATTTTATTTTTGCAAGATTTTTAAAACCGAAAATTAACTTTACAAATGTGTTGATCGCTGAAAATTAAAAAACATCTCAAAATTTTAGATCCAAATGAATATAATTTCTGTTTGAAATACGCCATAATATTTTGATTAATAGAAATAATAAATTTAATCATGTAGCTTTCAATTAAGCTAAAATAAACATTTCAAGAAAAAGTTGTTTTTTTTATTTTTAAAAATTCAATTTAAAACATCGAAAATGAGTGTAGGTACTTAACTAAAGTTAAATAATTAAAGAATACCCAGTAATATTGGCATTTTTACAAATAAACATTACTTCTTCAATACATTTACTATTTAATCATAAATAAGAAAATACAATAAAACTGATATCTTCATTAAGAAAATATCTGTTTTAATAAAATAAATCGTTGTTAAGAAAAGTAATAAATGATTTAATAAAAAACCGACAGATTCTTAACATACAGAAAATAGCAGTTTTCACTGTTCTTACTTTTTTTTATTTAGGATTGAAAAAAATTACTTAATAATCTTTTCTTTAGGAAATTAATAAAAATAAAATATCAGTTCCATTGTGCTATTTCTTTTATTTAAGATTCAAGTTTTTTTTAATGAATGAATAAGCATTACATTTGGTAATAAATAGCGTATTTATTTACGAATATATCGTTACACATTCGTTAATCATAGTCAAGAAAATTAATTCAGTAAAAAACGATATTTTTAGAAAATATCGGTTTTAATAAAATCTGTTAAAGAAAAATATAATGCAATAAAACTGATGCCTTCTTTTAAAAAATATTAGTTTTCCTTTTATGTTATTAGTTTACTTATTTAGGCTTAACGAACATTTATTTAAGGAACTATATCGGCTGCAATAAAAAGGAAATGTCAATTTCATTATTTTCCATATTTAGGATTCCAAAACGTTTCTTTAATGAATATTAATTCAAAAATGCAAAACGTATCTTAGGAATCCTAAGGTAGACAGCTTTGGGGCACAGAAGACTAATGTCTCTTTCAACCCGTTTCAATAAATAAATAAATGAATAAATAAATAAAATAAAATAAAATAAAATAAAATAAAATAAAAATGATGGATTAGTATGAAAAAAAAGACACCAGAATGAAATTTTAATTCTTTAATCGTTAGTTGTACTTAGTTTAAATGTAAGTAGAAAATAAGAAAATATTAATAAGATAGCGAGGGTCACAAAGTAATGCCTAGGGGGCCCTCATCCTCGGTCGGGGTTTCCAGGGTAGTACGCGCAAATCTGGCTCTTCACAACTTGACATAATTTGTTATTCTTAGCAGTGCTTATCGTTTTGCTATCCCTTAATCTCTGTTCTATTAACCATTTACGCAAACTCGTTAAGCAGGTTATTCTCGACTTTCATCTATTCCTATGGCCTTCAAAATGTCTTGTGAGTGTTAAATTTTCAAAGCTCTCTTTTCTTATTATGAGTCCTAGAAATTTCATCTGTCACTTTTTGGTTCTATGTATAAGTGTCGCTTCTGTTTCAGTTTTCTCCATTTTCGCATTTGCTCACGTTTTCAGTTCATGTATTCTTAGTATCGTTCTATAGAACCATATTTCGACTTCCTCAGGTTTCCTCTTCATCTGTAAAGAGAATGTCTAACCTTTACTGCCATACAGCATGGCCGTTATCATATAAAAGTACAGTATTTGTTTTTATTTTTTGTTTTAACGTCATTTTTCTGTTTCTTAATACTTTAGTTAACATTTGGAAGACATTTTTCGCTATTTCGACACGCCTTCGGATTTCAGTGTCACATTTTCCATTTCCTGTTAAAATACTTCGTAGATATTTAAATTTTTACATTCCATGTTTATCATTTCTAAAATGAAAATTAAAATCTGCAAAAAAAGCAGTTGCTTAATATTGTTCCTCTTTAATGATGATCATGATCATGATCATCGTACTTCGACTAATCTATGGTTAATCGGAAATTCATCGACAATCCCACCCTATACAACAAGGCCAAACATTTCTGCACTCAGATTCTCTCCAATCCAGTCCTGAATGAGTCTAGGCTAATTGTGTGTCGATATGTCAGTTTCCTTGATACAACACTTCCGCAGGGATACCAACGGCGCAAGAATGAGATCACCTCATTTCATGCTCAAAAATAGTGGCCACCAAATTGCAGTTGTTTCTGCTTGAGCTTAAGAGATAATCATATTGTATCTCTGTAGATGTAAGTCAATGTTGGGTGGGATGTCCAGCAGATGTTTTGGATCTTTCCAGGCATGTTGGTATAAGTTCCATCAAGTCGTTTCTCCAAATGAGCAGACAAAGTTCAACTCTCTGAAACTTAAGGAAAAACCGCCTCGATCAATACTTGGAAAGTTCAATTTTTTAAGTAACATGAAAGGTTAGAACTTCAGATATTTTCAAGTTTATTGCATGAAAATGTTAGACGCTATACCAATTTTAGCAAAATTAAAAAAAGGACTTAATACGAAATCTATTATAATACAATGAAAAACGATCATCTAAAATTATTTATAAATGGAACTTTGTCTGTATGTGTATGTGTGTCTCTGTATGTGTGTCTGTGTGTGTGTCTGTGTGCGTGTGTCCGTTACCTATAGACTCCGAAACGGCTGAACCGATTTTCTTGAAAATTTACACAGTTATACTATAAGCGTCTGCGAGTGTTCTTATCGATAATCGAAAAAATCGAGTTATAGAAAGAGTAGTCCGATTTTAATCAAATTTGATACACTCATAGACAAAGACATAAGAAACGATATTCAGAAGTTTCAAGGTTGCAGTTCTTACACAGGTGCAGAAGGTCGATAATATCCCCGATATCGGAAATCGAAACCTCCCGATATTCTATCGAATCTGATAAAAAAAAAACGATATTCATCTATCGATATGGATCATTTTCTCTAATTTTACTTCCGATGGGTACGATAAGTTTTCATGGACTTAGGTTAGTATCGATATTCGATATCCTACCGGGTCTGATCAAAATCAGTTTTTCAGCCTTTTTATTTTAGTTTTTGCTTCGGGTTTGGCTATAAGTAGGTATAATTGTAGTTCTTTGTCTCAGCCATGATACCATTTACTCAGAGAACTTATTTAGCCTTCAAAATTCAGTTTACGACGAAAAAAAGTTATTTGATATTGATACCAAGAAATCAAAATGTGATTTACATCCATTCATTTTTCTTTCAGTCTACGGTTTCGCTTTAACTGGAAACAACTATTACTTTTAGTCTTTCGTGCCAACGTCCAAAGAGTCTGAGCTCCAGGACTATGGATCAGTTTTAAAGCTTTAATTACACCCGAGCAACGCCGGGCTATACTGCTAGATTTTAATAAAGATAGCTAAAACTAAGCGTTCCTAATGCTATCTAACACCAAAAATAGAAAGAAACGTTTAAGCCGCAAAATTTTATAAATATCAATTTTCCATCCCTTCATTGATTAAAATTTAACAAATGATGGAGTCATACACTCTGTCCTTGATTTTTGAGTGAATAAGACTCGGTTGTCATAAGTTACGTGCCATACGTGATACACGCTTGGGCGATCATGTCTCGAAAGAGATATGACTGACTGGGCAGAACATTATCCCGGAGTAGGTTGCCATTGATTTCTGCGGTAGACTGGTTGCCGACCAAGGCTATAGAACCCAATCTGTCCTGCTATTTAACCCATAACTGGAAGGAAGAGACGGATTAATACCTTTCCCAAGGGTATTTGCGCGTAAGTGAATACAATGGATTCAACTGGAATTCGAACTCGGCTCCCCGGTTTCTCGGTGTCTCCTTCCGAGCTGATATCCATTGTACCACAACGCACATCCTAGTTGTCATAATAAGAATAAAAAATGCCTCGATGCGCATAAGTTTATCGTTGATCTAAGAAAATAAATCTCAATGACAGAAGTTGAAAGTTTGCAAGTGATGAATATTTGCAGATGAAAACATCGTAATAACTGTTCCAAACCAAGCTTTGTCATTGCTTTTCTCAAAAATCTGTCATCAATACTCGCAATATTATAAAAACTAACAGAGGGTACCGACAGCTCGTCAGATAATTATTTTTAAGTGCAAGGTCGAAAGTATGGGGTAGCCAGTGTCATTAGTTAGTTGCAATTGGTTCTAGCGAGACAGGCTTGCCAACCGTTATACCACGTCCAGATGCCCAAATGATTTTCTAAACGTAGCTTTAAGTGTAGAACGAAGCCGAATGTTTGGGACACCCATGAGGCTCAACTGAAAGATGTCGACTTCCCTCCTAGAACTGAGGCTCAACTGAAAGACGTTTACATTGCTCCATTTCTGGTATCTAAGGTAATATCAACTCTCCCCCACCTCCAATAAGGCGAGCGGCGGTGTTGGAATCCCGGTCATTGTCCTTAAAAAAGTGCCCCTGAACTCTCCTCTGTCCTATCTAAACTCTGTAATTACTGCCTTTCTGCTTTCCTGCATACTGGAAGTCCTCTACTGTGGTTCCGGTATATTCAACGTGATAGGCCGTAAGCCGCTTATGATAGGGTTTGGCACGCTGGCCTTCTACGTAAGCTTCAGGGCTATTGCATCACCGAACGCTTGCTATATCTGATTCAATCTTTCTTATCTAACCGCATAATGAATGTCGTCTTGAATGGTCATGCCTCCAAATCCTACTGCTCGAACGCTGGAGTCTCCCAAGGCTCTATTCTAGGCCCGACACTCTTCCCGGTCTTCATAAATGATCTCCCAGATGTGACCAAGTCCCAAGTAGGCATCTACGCAGATGACACCGCAATCTACTCCCGCATCAGTAAGAAATCCGTCGAGGCGGACAAACATAACCTCACTGCTGATCTTGAGAAGGATCTACACTCAGTGGCTGGGTAAGAAATGGCTTGTAAATTTCAATACCTCTAAAACGAAACTGTCATCTGTTAACCATCACAGACAATCTCTCCTGCCCTCCCCCACCATAAACATGGACCAAGTGAGTCTCCCTGAAAACAATATACTGCTCTTCCTCAGCCCAACGCTATCTTCCAACCTCAAGTGGAATAATTACATTAAGTCAATAGCTAAATCCACTACTAGGAAGATTGGGTTACTGTGTCAGGTCAGGAAGTTTTTTACGCCTGAATCCATCTTGCACATATACAATTCAGCCATCCGTCCGTGCATAAAATACTGCTGTCATATATGGTCAGGTGGCCCTACTGTTCATCACAGTGTTCTCGACAGTCTCCAAAGGAGAATTTGTAACGTGATAGGTCCCGACTTAGCAGCTCGACTCCAGCCACTTTCTCACCGGCGGGAGATGTGGCTACCCTCTGTCTCTTCTATAAATATTTTCATGGCTTTTGCTCGGACGGACTAAAGTCACTGGTGCCCCCGCCAATAGAACTTATTCATGAAACCAAACTGGCAACAAGGTTCCACCCATTTACAGTTAGATCAACCAAATGCAGCCGACAGTTCTACTCCATCAGCTTCTTTTCTCGCACTTCCCGCCTGTGGACTTCCCTTCCGTATACTTGCTTTTTTGACGGTTACAACCTCCAGGAAATCTAAATGCAATGTCAATACCCATCTCTTATCTATTTGACTCCAGTTCTTTCTACATCACCCCGTATATATTGTTCTTTTCCTTTCTATTTATCTTCGCAACTGTTTTCACACCTATGTTTCTATCCTTCTCTTGCTCTTTCTCTAACACCCCCTGTAACTAGTCAGTCTTTCTCTTCACTCTCCTTCCTGTCTAAAATTTGACTCTTATGTCGCCCCCTGCGCATCAGTGGCGGTACCGCCTTGCTTAGGGTGAAACGATTAAAAAAAATTCATTGTTCAGCTGCAGTTGATATATCGCGACAAACCTGCTTAACCCTTACAACCACACCCTGGTGCTCTACAGCTAATTTTTTATTCAAAACTAACGGACTGGTATCTGGGACAGATTTCAGTGCTGGTTTATTGCTGGATTGAGTAATACATTTGGCACAATACATTGGTAAAATGGATATCTTGTTGCTTCATTCTATGACGTTGGGCTTTTTCTGTATTGCTTCATCTTTGCAAAACTTAAATTTGATCAAAACTGAAGTATTGCTTCCGAATCTAGGCTAGGAGATAAATCATCCATCTATTTCCAGCCTTGATAGAATTCAAAATCGTTTACGTTCTCTTGGAGAGCAAACCCGTCGCTACTCTATCACTGTTTCTATGGTGGTTCTCTGTGCAGGGCACGGAAGTTTTTACCGTCTGAATCCATCCTGCACATATATAAATCTACCATCCGCCCCTGCATTGAATACTGCAGCCATATCTGGTTGGGTGCCCCTGCTATTCTCCTCGGGGTTCTTGGCAAAATACAACGGAGAATCTGTAATGTGATCGATACCGACTTGGCAGTCCGGCTGCAGACACTCTCTCACCTTTTTCTATAAATACTTTCACGGCTTCTGCTCCGATGAACTTAGATCACTGGTGCCCCCTAGGTATTAAGTTGCACGAGATACTAGATTAGCAACTAGGTCCCACTCTTTTACAGTGAAATAGATAAGATGTAACCGAAATTTCTACTTTTCTCGCACTTCCCGCCTGTGGAATTCCCTTCCATATACTTGCTTCCCCGACAGCTACAATCTCCAGGAGTTTAAATGTAAGGTCAATAGAAACATCTCTTATCACACTAACTCGCAACCATTCTCTCAAACACTCTTCCCATCTACCCAAACCCTCATCTTCGGTATCCTCATCCGTCTATCATCCTCCTTCTGACATTGTTCTGGCTCCTTAATAATGTTTTTATTTTTAAATTATTTAACATTCAGTAACCCCTTATGTCCTAGTGGATTTATTACCTTACTTAGGATGAGATGATAAAAAAAAGAGAATATTAGAAATACTTCTAAAATAATTCTTAAATACTTCTATAATAACTCTTAATCCTCTAGGGCCATTCGTATCATATTTGATACAGTATGAAAACAAGCCTTGAAAGAAATATTTTCCTGAAAAATTTTTTAAGAGAAATATTTTATAAATTTCAAATGAAAGCAGTACTGACTGCTCAGTCAATGAATACCAAATGTTTCCTTATAGGGAAATACCAAATGTTTCCTTATAGGGAAATACTGTATCAAATATGATACGAATGGTCCTAGAGGGTTAAATAACCTCAAATGGAATGATTACATTGTATCTATAGCTTCTTCTACCTCTAAGAAGGTTGGTTCACTCTGCCGGCCAGGAAAGTTTTTTGTCAGAATCCATTTTGCTAATTTACAAATCTACCAATCGTCCGTGCATTAAATACTGTTGTCATATCTGGTCGGGTGCTCCTGCTGTTCATTTCTTGACAAAATCGAAAGAAGGATCTGCAATATAATCGATCCTGACTTGGCAGCTCGACTTCAGTCACTTTCTCCCCTCATGTAGCTTCCCTCTGTCTTTTCATAGTTATTGCTTTGACAAACGTTTTCCCCGGTACCTCGACCAAGTGTATTTACTCGTGCTATAGATTGGCATCAAAGTTCACCCCCTTTACTGTCGAAATAGTTAAATTCATTTGCATCTTCTACGCAGTTTCTTTTCTCGCACATTCCGTTTGTAGAACTCACTTTCATATGCTTGCTTCCCTGATAGCTACAATCTCCAAAAGTTTAAATGCAACGTCAATTGCCATCTTCTATCTACTTGAGTACTATCCCTCCCTCTCTTATCCTTTCTTCGACATCCCCTGTGCCTTTTTTTATTATGTCATTGTGAACCTCTGCGCACCACTGGCACTCCTGCCTTGTTTGAAATGAAATGATTGTAAATAAATAAATAAATAAATAAATAAATAAGTAGACCAGTATTAAAGCCACTTTGTGTGTTTCTTACTATCAAAGCAATGATTGACTGCAATGTATTTTCATAGCTTTATCATTTTGAAAAAGTGAAGGTATTACAAAAAAGAGGTTTATAAATATGCAAAGTGGTTGTGACCTGCTAGAAGATCTTGGCTAAAATGTATGTTTGAATTAAAAAAAAAATTGTATGAGCTGAAATGTTTTTCATCAAACGATTCTCTCTCTCTCTCCACACACACACACACACACACACACACACACACACACACACACACACACACACACACACAAACAAAAAAAAAGAAAAGAAAAGAAGTGAATTTCATCACACCTGCAAACTGGAATACGTTTGTATAAAAATATGAAAAAGAGATATTCCTCTTTGTGCCTCTTCTCCTGATCCCGATTCTGTGGTTCAAAGCCGCCCAAAGAGGTCCATTAGCAAGTTTATACATCTGGCTACGTTGCATTGAAGTTAATGTTGAAATTATAACCTTCAGAAATTACGAAAGGAAATAGAGTGTAAAGCAGAAAAAAAAAAAAATAAAATAAAATAAAATAAAAACGACAAAAAGGAAGTCAACTGCCGTACAAAAAGAACACGGACTAGAAGAAAATGTAAGACAAGACGAAGGCAGGGATTTGGTGATACCCGGGGCTAACTCCTTGATTTTATGCCTCTAATACTCAGCTAGGGGAGCCTTATAGGACTTAGTACAGAGAAATAAAAAAGGAAGACATTTTAAATACGTAAAAACAGATGAAAAATGAAATAATCACTTTATTTAATTTAACGATAAACTAAATTTTGATTTCACTCTTTGATTGGATGCCCTCTCGATATGCATATCAGGGGCCGTCGTACCCTCTGCTCTACCCTTCTCCACGGTAATGGACGAAGGTATAACAAAAAAAAAAAGACGATTAAACAGAATTGTGATGTTCAGCAAAAAAGGTGAAACAAGTTTATTTTAATCATTTCAATCCCAAATGGTGATAAAACCACTAAGATGTAAGAGGCTACTGAGAGTGAAAGAAGCAGAGAGGACAATAAAAGAAAAAGAATTAAAAAACAGAAGATGACGATTTACATTGACTTTGAATTTTTGAAGAGCAAAATTGACTGGAAAGCATGAGATCAAAAGAGAGTTCCACAAACGAGGAGTGCGAAAGAAGAGGCTGTTAACATAGAACTTACGGTTACATTTAACCATTTCTAGTGTGTGTTGTAATCTAATGGATATTGGCCTTGAATGAGAAATTAAAGAGTCGAGTTCGAATTCCAGTTGAATTAAAAGTGAGGGTAACTCGCTGCCAATCTTGTATTGCGTTTGTAAGTCGATCTAAGAAAAAGGGTAATAACTACCGTGAAAATATTTGTAGAAAAAGTAAAAGGAAGCTACGTTACGGCGGTGGGAAATTGACTGAAACCCAGATGCCAGATCAGAACCGATAAAGTTGCAGATTCTTCTTTGTATTTTATCAAGAATCTTTCTTTAAATGCATAGCAGAAGAAACAGACAAGATATGACAGCTATATTCAATGCATGGACGAATGGTAAACTTATAAATGTATGAGATAGATTATGTTGAGAAAACTGTTTGGTACTACACAGTGAACCAACCTTCTTAGTAACAGACCTTGTTTCAATAAATTTCTAGATATATAGCAGAAGCACGAGACAAGATGTGACATCAGTACTCTAAGCAAGGACGTACGGCAGACATACAGACATGTAAGATAGATTCTCTTGAGAGAAATTGTCTAGCACGGCTCAATAAATCAACTTTTGTAGTAACTTAGCAATTAGTTCAAAATAATTGTTTCATTTATTTTCCGTACTGATAGATGTGCGTTGTGGTGCAGTGGATATCGACTCGGAACAAAAAATCGGTTTGCCGAGTTCGAATTCCAGTTGAATTCCTTGCATTCACTTACGCACAAATATCCTTGGGAAAAGTATTAATCCGTCTCTTCCCTTCAGTTATGGGTTAAATAACAGGACAGATTGGGTTTTATAGCCTTGGCTGGCAACCAGTCTACCGAAGAAAGCAATGGCAACTTACTGAGGGATAATCTTCTATCAGTCAGTCATATCACTTTCGGGACATGATCTCCCAAAGTGATTATGGGGTACCTTGGAAAAGAGGACATTTCAGTTGTAGTTGATGATCATGCACTAGCTGTTCGCTTTGACACTGAGAATAGATGCGAAATTTCCGACTTTCATTCCAGTAGAAACTCTTGAGAGCAATTGATTCCATTTTAGCCGATCTGCACAGTTTTTATTTATGCAATAGCCATTTCACAATCACTTTTAAGAAAACGCCTCTTAGTGTCATTTCAACGCTATATTAAACACATATTTACTCTAACAGATACTTCCACTCACAAAATAAAATGTCCTCATCTATGATGTTAATGTCACAATGTTTCGGTCGTTGTGACCTCCGGCCGTCTTCAGTTGACTGTCGATTCAAGTAACCTTCTGAAGCTTTGCTGTTAACCTCCATTCTTCGTCCTGGTTTCATTTTCTTTTGTAAAATATTAAGTCAGGAAGAGAAGCGACGACGAAGGTTTTCAAGCGTCACAGAAGCATAGACTGTGTCTGAAAATGATATAATTAGGTTTATATTCAACGTTCTGTGTTAATTCGGCCACACAGTAATTGTGAGTTCAATTCTTAGAACGGGTATTATAACCCGGATATAAAATACCCTGATATAAGAGAGACCCGGATATAAGAGCTATTTTATCTGGTCCCAAATTAGAGCCTGTGGTAATGTATATAAAATAGACCAAACTCGGATATAAGAGAAACCCTGGTATAAGAGAAAATTTTATACGATCTCGGCAACTCTCTTATATCCGAGTTACACTGTATTTACTCATATTCGGTAGAAACAGAACTAGCGATAACTGAACAAGACTAAAAAAAGTCAGAACTATTTATTCGAAGATATTAGTAACAGAATGAAAACAATCTCCACTCTGTAGACTAAATAATTTCATTTCGAAATTCTTTGGTCACCTGTATCGACAGACACATGAAGAAATCTGGAGAGCATAGCGTCCGAAACATTGTGATAATAACAAATAGGACATTCGTCCGAATAAATATTTTTTTATTTTTATTTGTTTATTTTAATATTGATCGCTCAGTACAAGGACCAAGAACCACTCATTGTTGATTAGGTTGTTGAAAGTAGGTAACATTTGATTTTAAAATTGATTGAAGCGATCTGAGAAGCATACGCTGGGAAGTCTGTTCCACAAAGTAGAGCATTTTGTAAAAAAAAAAGATATTTCTTACCAATGAAATACGAAGGGAATTAGAATAATTCGACTTTATGTATCTAGCACGGTAGGTTACTAACTGTAAAGGTCTGAACTAATGTAACTAAAGAATGTTGATCGTCAGAAGATTTTCTATGACGTAATAGTGATAACTCCTAGTCATAGAAATCAAGGCCGAAAATATAATTATCTTTACTGAATTTATAGGGTTCAAATGATGATTTTCTAATCTTAAAAAGAATAAATTCTGTAGTGTTTTCTCAAATTTTATATCGTTAGATTTGAGCACTTTGCATTGGTTAGCAAGTTTATCTCGCAAACACATTTACGACTAATTGTTGATGTGCGTTGTGGTGCAATGGATATCAAGCTCGGAATGACAAGAAAGGTATTAATTCATCTCTTCTCCCTCAAGCTATGGGTTCTATAGCCTTGGTTTGACAATCAGTCTACCGCAGAAAATAATAGCAATCTACTGCCTAGTTAGTCATGTCTCGAAATAGACATAATCGCCCAAATGTGTATCACGTACGGCAAGTAACTGACTGGTAGAATAGTGAGTTCGATCCTCACTGGGTGTCATACTTTTTACCTCGTGCCATATCTAAGATAAGCTTAGTAAATTACTATATATCGTTAGATGAGTCTTCGTTTTTTTTTAGATATGCAGTTTTTAATTGATCTTGTTGTATCAGAACACTTTGTTGTTTCATAGAAAATATAGGTTTTTCAGATGACATCATCAGTCATGTGACTTGTTGAAAATTTTCCAAATATTGTTTGGTCTTAAAATGTTCTTCGTAATTCAAGGTCATGTTTTCAGCTTTCAAAAAGTTTAGTTGAACATTTTCTTAGAGTTGCACTATTCGCTGTGCTTAAGCTGCCTACTTTTATGAAACAAAAAAAAAACAACAAAAAAAAAACAACAAAAAAAAACTTAAAAAAAACAACATTTATTGTAAAATAGTTACAGAATTTTTTCTTTCTGCGTTGGAATAAAATTAAGAATAACGTCAATATAAAATATAATATAAAATATAAATATAATATAATTATGAAATATAATGTAAAAATAACGGTAATATGAATAAATATAAAGGCATAAATAAAATATAATTATAAAATATAATGTAAAATAACGTTGATATAAAATTAAGAATAACATTAACCGCATCCTAAGTTGCTGTTTATTGAATACCTACCAAACAATATTAATCACCGAACCGATATCGGATTTAATAATGGAACAGGAAAAAAGGAAATGTCGTTTGATTACTGACATTTAAATGCGGTAAAAAATCCTTTACCTCGATTAATTTACTTGGACAGGTGGCTAATATCAACATAATAATAATAATAATAATAATAATAATAATAATAATAAGAAGAAGAAGAATGAATAATAATAATAATAATAATAATAATAAGAAGAAGAAGAAGAAGAAGAAGAAGAAGAAGAAGAAGAAGAAGAATGAATGAATCTTCAGGTCCCCACAACCAGGATAATCCTAATGATGGTCCTGAAAATTCTCCAGTTAGATCTACAACCGTATATTTAAAGAAAGAAAAAAGAAAATGGTCTCGTGAGGAGTACAAAGTCGTTATGACTGCATTTCATGAAGCGTTACTCAAACCTCAAAAAAACATGACTCGCCAAACATATGACATTTGGCGTGAAAAAGTTGGTCAAGCAAATAGAAAGTATATTGACGAAAATAAATTAGCCAATGTACGAAAGTACATTATTCGTAATAACCGATTGACAGAGGCTGAAATTAATGAAATTAAAAGAATTGTAACAAGAAGAGACGAATCAACAAAATATGAAAAGGAACTGGAATCAGAATCAGAAATAAAAAGTAATAACATCAAACAAGCCACAGCTCATAATGTAGAAACCGTGAAACAAACACAAATCACTGCAAAGATAATGCTGTAAGTTTCAAAGTGCTGGAAAGGTGTGATCTGAGTCAGTTAAAAGACGAAACTAAAACGAGTTCAGAACACACCGAACATAATTATTTGACGGAAAATAAGAACAGTATACAGGAAGCCAAGGAAGAAATAAAGAACCATCTAAGTCAAATACAAAATATTACAATGGAGGAACGAGAACAGCTCCCAAAATTACAACCAACAATGCATAACCTCCGAACTATTAAACTCTACAATGCAGCACTCAAATTAATCTTGGATGAAGACACTCATACAAATCTCAATGAAGCAATATATGCATCAGCAATAGCAGCAACAAAAAAATTGAACATCAAAATAAAAACAAGGCAGTCTCGCAGACATGAAGATCCACCTTGGAAAAGAAAAATAGAAAAAGAAATCGAACAACTTAGAAGTGAACTATCAGTACTGGATGAACTGAGTAGAGGAATAAATGTAAGAACTAGGAAAAGCAGAAGAGTCGAAAGGAAATACAACATTAGAAATGAAAATGAAGTCCTATCAACTAAAGAAAAAAATAAAGCAAAAAATACAACTGAAGGCTCAAAAAAAAGACGCTATGAGAAAAGAGCAAGATTTTACAGACAAAACAAGATTTTTCAAACCGATACAAAGAGATTTTACAGGGAAATAGGTAAAAAAAGAATTGAAGTGACAGTACCCACCAGAATGGAAGAAGTTACACAGTTCTGGGAAAAGATATGGGCTTGCCCTAAAGAACAAAGCAAGGAAGTACATTGGATTGCACAAGAGATAGAACGAATGAAAAATAAACCAGAACAGACATGGGCTGGAATTACAGAAGAGGATGTTAAATTTGCACTAAAAAAAGCACACAATTGGAAATTCCCAGGTATAGATAAAATTCCTAACTTTTGGCTATATTATTTAAATACAGCACATAAAAAACTAGCCAAAGAACTTCAAGAAATGGTTGACGATCCCACTAAAATTCCTGCATGGATGACCAAAGGAATTACATTTCTTCTACCCAAGAATGGTGACACAAACAATCCGAAAAACTACAGACCAATTACATGTCTTCCGACAACATATAAACTATTAACATCTATTTTAACAAAACAGGCATATTTATTCGTATGAAGAAATGACATGATACCGCTTGAACAAAAAGGGTGCAAACGTGGCTGTTATGGATGTAAAGACCAATTGCTAATTAACAAAATGATCCTGGAAAACTGCTACAGTACAAAGAAAAATCTTAGTACTGCCTGGATAGATTATCGAAAGGCATTCGATAGTGTGCCACATCCCTGGATTTTAAAGACTTTAAATATATACAAGATATCGCCCTCATCATCATCAATTTCATCAAACAGTGCATGTCTATATGGAAAACAACCCTTTACCTCAATCATATAAATGGAACCTATAAGTCTGATGAAATAAACATCAAAAGAGGTATATTTCAAGGTGATTCTTTGTCTTCCCTTACTATTCTGCATATCATTAATAGCACTAACCAGTCAACTTAATATGACAGAATGTGGTTATAAAATAGGCCAAAAGAGAAAATAAGCCATCTATTTTACATGGATGACTTAAAGTTATATGCTAAGAATGATAATGAGCTGGAAGGTCTTCTGCAAACTGTAAAATGCTTCAGCGAAGACATTGGAATGAAATTCAATTTGAATAAATGTGCTAAAGCTACAGTTTTACGTGGATCAATACAAGAAACATCCTCAATTAGCTTAGACCCTGCTGTAACAATAAAAAAATTGAAACCAGAAGAAGCTTATAAATACCTAGATGTAAATGAGAGTGAAAACATTCACCATAAAAAAATGAAAGAAATAGTGCGTAAAGAGTACTATAGAAGGCTACGTATGATATTAAAAACTGAAATGAATTCTGAGAAGAGAGTTATGGCCATTAATAGCCTTGCAATCCCAGTTGTCCAATATAGCTTCAACATCTTAAACTGGACTCTAAACGACATCAGGCGAATGGATTCTAAAACAAGAAAGCTTCTTTCTAAGCATAAGATGCATCATCCAAAGGCTGATGTAGACCGTCTATACATACCCCGTAAAGAAGGTGGAAGAGGTCTTATTCAGCTGGAATTGTCATACAAGACAACAAGTATTGGCTTACTAACATACATAGAAACAACAAAGGATTGGATGATACAGTTAGTAAGGCAACATGAAGAAAGAAAGAAAAAATATTCAATAATAAAAGAAGGTAGTAAATAGAAACAAGATTTACAGTTAGTAGATTCTGTAGAAAAGCAAAACAGCTCTTGAACAGATGAAACAGTGCTGGCAAGACAAACCTCTGCATGGCCAATATCCAGAACGTGCCAATAAATCCAATGTTGACAAAGTTAATACTCATCGATGGTTACGTGCATCTGGATTAAAGTCTGAAACTGAAGGCTTTATTCTTGCAACACACGACCAAAGCCTTTTCACTAGAAACTTTCAGGCAAATATTATGCATAATAATATGGATCCAAAATGCAGGTTTTGTGATAAACACCAAGAAACAATAGACCACCTAATCTCAGGCTGTTCTGTGCTTGCTCCAAATGAATATAAAAATCGCCACGATAGAATTGGGCAATATTTACATTGGGCAATGTGCAAACATTATGGGAAAATCTGTAAACAAACACTGGTATGAACATCACCCAGCACCGGTTACAGAAATAGAAGATGTAACCATTCTATGGGATTACACCATCTACATAGACAGAAAAATTGAAGCAAACAGGCCAGACATTATTGTTAAAAACCAGAAGAAAACTTGTCTATTAATTGATATGGCTTGTCCAGCGGATTGTAACATAGCAATCAAGGAATTTGAAAAAAAAATTTGAAAAAGCAATCAAGGAATTTGAAAAACTGTCAAAATATAAAGACCTGGAAATTGCAATAGAAAAAAATGTGGAAATTGAAAACAAGAGTTGTGCCAGTGATAGTAGGTGCACTTGGAATGATAAAAAATGGAACAAAACAACACATTGAAAGAATCCCTGGAAACCCCAGCTTAAGAGATATACAAAAAATTGTTTTATTAAGTACAGCCCACACACTAAGGAAAACTTTATCTTTGTAATGCTGGGGATGATAGGGAAAGATAGAAAAACATGAAATGGAGTCATAACAACACGCCACACCTGCCTTAGGTCTCCCCACAGACTTGGTTGGTAGTGAGACCAAAGCAGAAATCGAAATATGATGAAAAATGACATAATAATAATAAAAGTCACTCCGCAGATTGTGTGACTTAGACTGATTATCACGGGTTGTTCCTCACGAGGTGGCCATGCGTGATATTAATTTTTATATCAAGACTAAAGATGGCAATAATTCAGGAACGCTTTTAAACCGAGGACAGAAGGAAATAGTATTCGAAATAATTCAATTTTCTGACTATTCTTACATTTAATGAGATATAAATAATGCATATTAAAAGAATAAGTATATTTTCACATAAATGTATATATGCACACACACACACACACACACATATATATATATATATATATATATAAATGCATATGTATATATATGTGTGTGTGCGTGTGTGTAAGTGTGTAAGTGTGTGTTAAAAGAGATATCACCCTTGTTATTCTTCTTGATTTTCCCTCTTCGTTAGTCTTCGTCAGCTGTCGTCCAATTTTATATAATAAAAAGCTCTTACATTAATATTTAACATCTATCTATCTATCTATCTATCTATCTTAGTCTGTTCGTATCTATCTATCTATCTTTCTATCTATCTATCTATCTGCAGATAGTGCGTGTTTCACCTCATGAGTGTAACTCTTTAGGGAATATCTTTATTTGACTGTTACAACATTACATATACATTTAGAAGTATATATATATATATATATATATATATATATATATATATATATATATATATATATATATATGGGGGTGTTTGTGTAAGGCATCTTCCGATATCCAGCACACCTTCTGATTTCTGTGTTACACATTCCACTCTCTGTTAATACACTTACAAAGATTTCAGTTTTTGTAAGTTTCGAATTTGCATTTTGGGTTGGGTTCACTTTTGTTGACAACTACGCATACTCTATGTTCTTGAAATTGATGTTTAGTCCTTTTCTCTTTGTTTTTGTGTTTTTTCACTGCCTTCTGTAGGATAACCTTTAGTTTACTTCCTGTGTCTACAATCAACACTGTGTCATCTGGGTATCTTAAGATTGTGGCCGGTAGGAGTTCTAATCCTCCCAGAATCGCCTCACTATATAAATCTGGCAAGAAGACACATCCTTGTCTTTAAACCATTTCCATTTTAGCATATTTCATAAACACGTTTTTTATTCTCATGCAGGCGGTTTGCTGCTCGGATATGTTCTGGATTATTCTAATATCCTTCCCAAATATATCACATATTTGGATCCTGACTTGATATCTCAACTTCAGTCACTTTTCCACCGACGTGACATAGCTTCCCTCTTTTTCATCTGCAAATATTTTCATGGCACTTGATCCGATGATCTTTTTACCCTGGGGCCCCGACTGTATGAATTTAAGCGTGCTGCTAGATTGGCATCTAGGTCCCATCCGTTTTTTAATTGTTTCACCCCAAACAAGGCGGTACCGCCACTGATGCGCAGGGGGCTACATAAGAGTAATAGTTTAGACAAGAGGAGAGTGAAGAAAAAGACGGACCAGTTAGAGGGGGTGTCAGAGAAAGCGCAAGAGAAGGATGGAAACACAGGTGTGAAGACAGTTGCGAAGGTAGATAGTAAGAAAAATAACAAGATATACGGGGTGATGTAGAAAGAACTGGAGTCAAGTGGATAAGAAATGGGAATTGACATTGCATTTAAATGGCTTGATTGTGGGTGAAATAATTATAAAAGAAAATCCAGTCTAATTCTGCTGCGCGTTCTATTCGTTACAACTCGAATGTTTAGTTGTTTTCTATGGCTCATTCAGCTGATTCTTTGAGTTCACATTTGTTTGCACCTGGTTATGAAAATAGATCTACTTAAATCTAACAGCGTTATATGTGTATAAAGATAGAAATATTTTGTTTAATTGGTAAACGCGCATGGAAAAATGACTTACATATAGAAAGCTTTTATGCATGAGTGTGACAAAACCTTTTATGTGTCAATACCTATTTGTGCATTGCATATGCTCATCTGTTTGTAAGATAGGCAGAATGTTTCGGGGTGCTATTACATTACTTACTTTAATAAAAGTTCATAAATAAAGATAAGAACATTGAATAATATCAACACAAAACTATAATATATGTACATATATATGAATATATACATATATGTAAGAAACGTCTTCAGGCAATATACCTTAAGTTATCCATCTATTTAACTCTGTTCTTATGTAACTACATTCAATTTTATCTATCTATCTATCTATCTATCTATCTATCTATCTATCTATCTATCTATCACAGTCTGTTTATATTTACCTTTATCAACCTCATTGAATAATAGGAACTCACCTTAAAGTCTATGTACTTATATATGAATATATACATATATGTAAAAAAACGTGATAAGCGATAATTGTAATACAGCTTGAGATCTATCGACCTAGTTATCTAAATCGGTTTTTATCGATCTATCTATCTATCTATCTATCTGTATATATGTATGTATAAAAGAATCTTTTTTCATCATTCTCAGCCTCATTGAAAAAAAAATCAACGCACCTATATAATATACGCACACATATAAACATATATGTAAAGACACGTGATTATCGACACACATGATATAGAGTTGATATACGTTAAGAAATCTATCTATCTATCTATCTATCTATCTATCTATCTATCTATCTATCTATCTATCTATCTATCTATCTATCTATCTTGGATAGTGTAATGGATAATGGCTCAGAATTGTTAATGAGAGAGCAAAGTTTCAATTCCAGTTATGTCTGTTTTATTCACTTACCAACAAACACCCTTGAGAAAGGGATGCATCCATCACGTTTACACCCAGCTATGAATTACTTAATAATACTTGCATCACTAGATAATTATTATATAAAAAAAAAAGTCTTAAAATTTAAAATTATTTTCTGTCTTTAAATATTCTGCAAACAAGCGATAAACCGTTGAAAATGTAAATAAAAACAATATCTATCTATCCCAGTCTGTTCATATCTATCTATCTATCTATCTATCTATCTATCTATCTATGTTCCCTATCTATCTATCTATCTATCTATCTATCTATCTATCTATCTATTTATCGTTGAATTTAAAACTAAAACTCTACGCCTCAAAAGGGTGAAACCTGATAGACAATGAGTTTATTTTTTGACTGTGAGACGTTATGTTATTTTACAAATAAATAGATCAGAAAGAACTACTACAACTTTTGAATAGCGTCTAGCACGCACTTGAAGATTCATAAGGGAAAGAGAGATAGATAGATAGAGAGAGAGAGAGAGAGAGAGAGAGAGAGAAAGGGGGGGGAAGAGACAATGAAAAAGTGATAAAAATATCGCGCGCGAACGAAAAACTTTATGTATGTATAAACATTTGAAAATACATTGCATTCATTATGATTATATATTAATATATATAAAACAAAATTAATCACCATAGGAAGATATATATACATGCATGCTTGTAAAAATAAATTATATATATATATATATATATATATATATATATATATATATATATATAATTTATTTTTACAAGCATGCATGTATATATATATATTGTACTAGTTGTTACAATGGTATATAAATTCATAGTATCACTACACAAAAATTTTCGCGATAGTTATACTATGAATTTATAAACCATTGTAACAACTAGTACAATATAACGCTCTTTATAAAAGTAAATGCATGAACAGCAGGTTAAAAAAAACTACGAATTCTACAACTTTGTTACAATATATATATATTGAAAACAGAAATAGGGGTTGTTCAAACGAGAAAAATTGGTATCGGTGAAAAAAGTCTGAGAAGCTCTGAATGTTTTGTTTAAAGTGTAGATTTATTGTTATTATTATTATTATTATTAACATTATTTATCTTTTGTATAATATATTGGGTGTCCAGAATGATATTTGTGTAGCTACACGTGTTTCGAGTCCAAAGTTGCCTTTCTTCAGATTTTGATTTTACACATCGAGATCCGTCAAATTCTGACTTTACATATCGAGATCCGTCTGTTTTAATATATTATACAAAAAATATTAATACTAATAATAATAACAATAAATCTACACTTTAACAAAACGTTTCCGGCTTCTCACATTTTTACACCTATGTATAGGGTGCGATAGACAAATTGGCGTTTAAATTACGCAAAAGGTCCTGGGCATGACGGTAAACTGCATCCGGCAGTAAGGCCTTTAATTGGGAGGTTCTGAGGAGCATGGAACCACCTCTTAATTGCTGTTGTTCCAAGGTCCACCCAGACCCGAAGTGGTAGCACCTGTTAGGGTCCCAGCTATGGGCAAATAGTTAACCCCAACACTGGGGTCAAAACACTATGAAAGTATAAAAATACACTTTTATAGAAATATGTACAAAAAATAGACTTTTATAAAAAAATATAGATATTTGAAGGAAAAATATTACCAACAATACATTTTAAAAGAAAAAAGTATTACCATAACACATTTGCAAAGAAAAAAATTATTCTCAGCGAAACATTTTTGAAAACACTTTCAGTTTTCTGAAATAAAAATAGAATAAAAACAAAAAAGATTTAATTAAAATCTGACTAAATCAACCATCTCACTATAATCGCACATTAAAAAAATACCTTAAAACCCCACCTTTTTGGCATTAAATAACCCACAGAGGTGTTGATATGCCATTAAACAAAACTGAAACTCAAACTCAAAATTACGCAAAAATGAAAATAACACTAGCATCTCAATTTAAGAGTTATATTAACCAAAATTAAACCAAAATATCATGAAATATAAAAGAGTAAATTTATTCAATAAAATCGCCACTGGCTTCAATCACAGCCTTCAGAATTCGGAATCCCCTACATCTCTTCAGGACGGTCTCCTACTTTAAGTTGGTGAATGCAGTCATTTCTTTTTTATTTCTTCTTTGGTGTTACAAGGAGTATTTATTTATTTTTGTCTCTCGTTCAACTGCACCCCACGCGGAATAACCAAATAGTTTAAAGTCTGGGAAGTTATGTTACCAGATATAAGGTGTGATGTAGTCGCATAAATTGTCTGACAGTCATGACATGGAGGGGGGGCTTCCAGCAGCCACCCTCATGACCCAAGCCAGCATATCTTTCTAAAGGCTGTAGGCTTCCCTGTTGAGTCTGAGGCCCCCTTGGAATATGAATGGAGAATTCACTTGTGATAACTTTAAACACTATAATGTCGACTGGATATATCATCCACCTCTTTCCTAATCCTCAGATTAATATCTTAAAATGTCACGTTAAGCACTTTCCTCTCATATCTATTTCTTGTAAAAATTATAGTTCATAAATAAAGTACTTTAAAATAGAGAGCAACTTTTCAATCACAATATATATATATATATATATATATATATATATATATATAAGGGGGGGAGAGAAAGAAAGATAGAGAATCGAATGTTCAGAAATGACAAGGAAAAAGTGATTTCACTACAGTATGCAATAAAAGGGTGCTGAAAAGTTCCCGACTCGACCATGATAATTATTTTTATTAGTCACTTAATCATAATTTTGAGAGAGAGTTGAAACGAGAACCTTACATTTTCCCACTCCCTTTGGTGAGTGTGTGTATGTGTGTGCCTTTGTATGTGTGTATCTATCTAAACATAAACATACACTCAACACACACACATATACATAAATAATATATATGTAATTCTTTCTATCATGTGAACAGGAAAATATGAATTCATTCGACTTTTGATTATTACTCATATTTTGTGATGCATCCTCTGTTTATTTTTAAAAAAATTATCAGGTGTAGTACCGATATATATATGCGTATGTGCGTGTGTGTGTGTGTGTGTGTGTGTGTGTGCTCACACCTAATATATATATATATATATATATATATATATATATATATACTTATCTTATACATTTCTTTTGAAATCTAAGTCCCCTTTTATTTTATGCACGCGTGTGTGTGGCAATGAAACTTTACTAATCAAGCGTATAGAATTTTAAGGCCATTACTTCGACATTCTTTCTTGCTTTCAAACTTTCACCTTGACGTTTTTTTACCTATTTTTCCTCCTTTATATTTGGTGAAAAATAATATTCTTTTATGCCGACTAAAATGAGCGTAAATAATCGTCAAGTAAAGCATTTAGGAGTTAAAAAAAAAAAAAAAAGACATCCGAAAAAGAGACAAGAAAGACTAAATTCATGTCGGTTTATCGACATTTTTGTTATCGGGATTTTCAAAAAAAAAAAAAAAAAAAGTAAAAGAAAAAGAAAAAAAAAGAAACGAAAACATGCTAATGAATGTAAGCCTGTGTTATGAATATATGTATATATCAATGTTCAACCTAATCAATCCAGTGAGTGAATCAGTTTTTGAAGCTACTGTAATGGAGATATACGCATTGTGAGCTCTACATTTTCGTCATGAAAGCAATACTGCATTCTTTCATCGCATATATGTATATATATATATATGTGGGTGTGTGTGTGTGTGTGTGTATTTGTGTGTGTGTGTTTATGTGTGTGTGTCTGCGTGAAGGCTAAATTTCCGGAGTGACATGTGATGTACGGTTTAATTAATTTGAAAATTATTTATTAATTTTTATATATTTTTTAATTATTTTGAAAAAAATAATATAAAATTTTCCTTGTCTTTCATTAAACATAAGGTTTTTGAAAGAAAAGCTGCTGCGCAAATATATATATATATATATATATATATGTATGTGTGTGTGTGTGTGTGTGTGTGTGTGTGTGTTTATGTGTGTGTCTCTGCGTGAAGGCTAAATTTACGGAGTGACATGTGATGTACGGTTTAAATCAAGTATTAATTTGAAAATTATTTATTCATTTTTATATATTTTTTAATTATTTTGAAAAAAATAATATAAAATTTTCCTTGTCTTTCATTAAACATAAGGTTTTTGAAAGAAAAGTTGCTGCGCAAATATATATATATACATATATATATATATGTGTGTGTGTGTGTGTGTGTGTGTGTGTGTGTGTATGTGTGTGTGTGTGTGTGTGTACATGTAGGTACCTCCGAAGATTAGCTAAAGATGGCTATGCCAAAATGCTCAAATTAAGAAGCATCACAAGTTTTTATCCAAAAAAGATATTTTTGATACAAACTTATGTCTCAAAATCTTTTTTTGAATCTTCGAAAATATAATAATTTTGTTTTTCAGGCATCAACAGGGTACCATAATTTTTTTACAGGAAATTTGAGAATCTTTTAAAGCGGAAAACACATTGATTTTGAAATTCTTGCAAAATCCGATTTCAGATCGTATTCACAAATGACTTAAATTATTTAAATAATTTTTCTTTTCAAGAAAATGTTGATCAAAATATTTTTCCCATTTGTTAGATATTTATTTTATGAAATTTCGAGAAATTCTTTTTTTGTATAAGCTTAACTTTTATATTAACTCTAAAGACAAGTCCTCGGTGAATTTGAAATTTTGAATCATCAAATTTGTTCGGTCAGTTAGGATCCCCAGTTACAGAAAATGCGCCCAGAATCATAACATATAAAATGTAATAAAACAAAGATTATTGAATTAGAAAAGATTTTAATTGACTTTTTGAATAGAAAATGCTATGGGCATAATTGTCTTGTCAAAAAGCAAATTTTTATAAACAAAAAAAGTTTTTGCAAGAATTGTATTCACTTTTTAAACATTTTAATTACAATAATTTATAAACTTTTAAACCTTTTCAAATTCTGTCTTAATTTGTAGCCATCTGTGGATATTGTTATACAAAAAATTTAGAATTATTTTGTGTATATAAAAACGCACTGAATTTTGTAAATAGGATGCCTATACACGATATTAACAGAAAATAAGAACGGTAACTACAGTAAATTTAAAATTAATTCGTAGTTTTATAACATTTCCCCAACAAGCATCTTCGCACGTAATATATACCCAAACACCTAAAATTCAATATATATTAGAATGCTTAAATTAATTTCAAGATTACTCAGTAGTTAAAAAACAAACAAACAATTATATAAAAAAACACATTTTCATGTAATTCTATTACATTTATCTCAAAAACATCAGATCTGTTGATAAATGTGTCAACTCCTTATAAAAACATTAACCATCTTGTTACAAATAATATATGTAATAGTTTAACCTAAATGCTAGTAACATTTCTTTCAATTCACATTAATTAGATCTTAAATCATTCAAATTTCAGAAGAATATATTTTATCTTTGGAATATATTTTAATACAGTGTATTAAGTAGTATTAACAAATTTATCAATATGAACGATTTTATAGATTTTACTGATAACCATAAAATGTAATTTGAGTCAGTTCAGTTTGAAATAGTTTGAAATACAGTAATATAGTTTTCTTATTCGATATATTCAATTTAATATATTAGCTTGGAATTAAAATTAAAGTTTCATTAGACTTTTATGCATTGAAAACCTTAGGTAACATTATACTTGGAGGTACCAATGGCTGCCTCCTTCTACCGAGCGCCCGTAGAATCGCCGACTGACGCCAATTCGGTCGGGTTTCAATCCTGGGTAAAAAGCAATCGGCTGTCTAACCGTACTGATGAGCTGTGATACAGCGAAACAGATCTGTCTGCGGATGACTATATATATATCAAAACTTATTTATAAATGGAACTTTGTCTGTGTGTGTGTATGTGTGTATCCGTTAACTATAGACTCCGAAACGGCTGAACCAATTTTCTTGAAAATTTACACAGTTGTACTATAAGCGTCTGCGAGTGTTCTTAGCTAGGTTTTTTGTCGAGGTACCCCCGATAGATATCGAAAATCGATAATCGAAAAATCGGGTTATAGAAGGAGTGGTCCGATTTTAATCAAATTTGATACACTCATAGACAAAGACATAAGAAACAATATTTAAAAATTTCAGGGTTGCAGTTCTTACAATAGTGCAGAAAATCGATAATATATATATATATATATATATATATATATATATATATATAAAAGGCAAGATGTTTGTGTGTGTGTCTGTTTATCTGCCTGTTTGTCTGTATTTTTTTAGCCTTTTTATTTTAATTTTTGCTTCGGGTTTGGCTTTATGTAGGTATAATTGTAGTTCTTAGTCTTAGCCATGATACCATTTACTCAGAGTACTTATTTAGCCTTCAAAATTCAGTTT